>JACTOM010000063.1:1530896-2090720 GCA_015832385.1 Elymnias hypermnestra | reverse complement strand
TTTTAAAAAAAAAAAAAAAAAAAAAAAAAATATATTAAGTATTGATGAGTGAGGTCGATACAGTTACATCATGTAATGAGTTTAAGAAATAACGATGTAGTAATTGCTTTTAAAAAATAGACATTATATTACTTGTTTTATATTATCTCCCGTAATAATCAGTGTATTTCAGACGGGGCAAAAAATTCATAAAATCATTTCACAGAAATCGGAACAATCAATTAATTTGAGATTGATACAAAACAAAAAAATGTAATAACAGCGATAAAAGGACAAATTTGCCTTTTGCTCAGTCCCGTTGAATCTTACAAACACTTTCGGTTCTTCAATTACTTAAAACATTTGCCAATAGAGACTTTCATTTTATTTAGCCAAGGGCTCGACTTTTCGATTGATTTGATGAGTTCAAAGGGCGGAGGGCTAAGAATTAACGCAATGCGGGGTGTGCAATGAAGGAGCAAGACCTTCAAAGGGAAAATAATTCTCTACTTTCCAACGGAAATCTCATTCAATGTTTAAAATAACAATTTTTATGACTTAAAGACCTTCAATTGGTCTCTTGATAGAGAATAGATATTTATCTTATTTATTTTTTGTTGAATTGTTATAGGATAACGGTTAATAAATTACTTACATATATGTTTTTATGACCTTCTAAGTATATTTATTTACTTATAATGTTGACGAAGGTTCGTATGGTATTTTTAAGTTTATCTTTTATAATAAATAACTAATTATAGTCCACTCGTAATTAACAGACTCTTAATACTTTTTCAGGATTCCTTTATAAGTAACTCTTGTTTAAGCCTTGAAGCCATCACAGTTTATGTATTTATGAAATTGCAGTGGCGGATTTACTTTTTTTTAATTGCATAGCCCTTAAATGTTATTTCACCCAATGATAATTAGATGATGTTGTACAAGATGTTAACTTTGTAAGTACTAATTGGCATTTCCTATATTGGTTGGCGGCAATTCCTTGCTACTACGATAGGATGGCTGAATCACCTCAAGTGGGCAGACCTAGAAATTACAAAACGGGTAACCAAAATGTTAATTTTATGAAACTTTTGGAAATAAAGTTTTTCCTTTGTCTTGAATTGAAACAAAATCAGTACATTGATTTTCTTGAATTAGATTGTTTTAATGCTCTGTCTGAAATCTGAAGTCTCATCAATGCGCCAGCGAGGTTCACTTTGTTTACCGCTTCAATTAATAACAGCATATTAACCCATTCAACAACTAAACACTGGCCAATTACTGTCTAGTTATTCGCATCCCGACGTTTAAATTTCACCACAGTAATTCACCTCTCAGTCGGGAGGTGCTGAAGCTATTTATTTATTCAGTGAATCGTGAATGCCGTCGGAGTGGAAACATTGGCGTCTGCATTGTGATGCGTTCAATTAGCAAATGTTAAGAGCTGAGTAATTGGCGTTTCCCGCGCGTTTTTGTGCAAACTCAATTGTTTTCCAATTAACACTTTTCTTAATGAATGTCCCCTCGAATTCTATACGTTTATACAATGTAACGGGAAATACTTTGCTTTGTTAACCGGTTGAATGTAAACTTTGACTTATTATCCGATGAGTCATATCTTTCAATTTCAAATTTAAAAATTATTTATTCAAGTAGGCCTTTACAGCACTTTGACAGAGAACGAACTCTGTTATTGTTCATTACAAAATTAACATAAAAAGAAGAAAACAAAAATAACATGATTTTAACAAGTCTTTCTAAAGAACTGGAAGGTCCAAAAAATTTTATTGGTGGCGTTCATCAAGGTTTTAAGATATACAAGGAGAAAGGCATATATGTATATGTGTGTGTATGATATTTTACCAACTTGAGTAATTTGGTTAATTTAAATTATTAGTCTCAATAAAATAAAAAAAACAAGCGATTAATCTTACGCAAAATTGAACAAATCAAAGCTACAAATAGAACACAAACGGCAAAGCAGCATGAAATCGTCTACTATTAAGCGTCCCCAAATCGTGAAAACTGTTATTTCAAGTGTCTAATGCGATTTATGCGAGAAAATGGGAATAATACTTTCCCTTTGAAGACCGTACTCCTTCATTGCACACCCTGTGTTACGGTAATATTTAGTTCCATCTCCTTTGAACAACACAAGTCAATCGAAAAGATGAACTTCGTCAAGAGTAATAAATGAAACGGTTTCGTATAATAAGTTATGTAGCAGATTATTAAAGTCCCATAGCTCGGCACAGGTCTCTTTAATCATAAGAGACTTTTTGTCAAAGTATAGCCCTACCACGCTTCTCCACTGAGGTTTGGCAGGCTACACATTCCAAATTCGCCCAAGATCGCCGAGGAAACCTATATATCTACGACGACTTACTATACGATTTATTTTCTTTATTAAGAAGCAAAATTTTAATCTTAATTTTAATTTTAAATAACTAAGGTTTGAATTAACGATTTTTCACAAGAATCCAAGTGTCTATCCATTGGGACATACAACTTATCAGATAATGCTTGCATTACATTATAAATAATATATTACTATTATTTTCGCTGAAAGAGAATCTTTTTTTGTGACCTCATGTGATTGGAAATGATGGTACAATCTAAGATAGTAAGAGATTTTCTTAACGCTTTTTTACAAAACATCGTACCGAAAGGTAAATACTTTGCCTGGCGTAACTGGTCCAGTCTAGTCATTAAATATCCACGACCGAAGTCTCCCACCAGTCTGGACCTATAACATCATCACATCAGTATCCTTCATTGCTAAAATTCATGCTCTGATATGCCTTACTAGCTATATGAACGAGCTGCTTACATTTCTATCTATCCTCGGCTTCTTTTAGGGCTGTAGGATGCGCGATGCTCTTTATTATCCTTATTTGGTCAAATCAATGGGTAGGTTAGCAACCCTATGATCTTTTTCTTTCAATCCTTCCTACCATAACCAGTGCCAGCAGCTTAACTGGCTATCTTCGGGCGATATGACCAAAATGGTGGATTACTCGTTGGTGTGTAGCCTGGAGGGTGGATCTATTTATCCTTTTAGCTGTCCAAAATAGGAAATACAATTTATGTAACGTCCCCTACCGAAAATCGCATCCAGAGCCCGTGTACCATTACGCCAAGGTCAAAATTTAAAAAATGGGTATTTTGTAAGACGTATTTGCACAACATAACACGAGATAATAATGTGGTGCGTAAATTCTAAGTTTAACCTAAAGTTCATCGTAAATTATTCAAAAAGGTTCTTTAACTCTTCGTTTCGGAGATTAACAACAACAAAGCGCATTCTAACGCCCCCAGCGGGGTTGAATATTGGCAAGTCAGTTGGAATAATATCTTTTGTTAACATCACGATAAGAATATTCCCTTTGCGCTTCAGTTGCTAAGAAAATTGGTTGGGATTTAATCTTTAAGGTCGATTATACTTAAATTTTTATTTAATTATTAGACTTTAGCCCTGGAGTCAAAGAAGGTGTTTAGTCTTAATGAAATAAGTTAAAAAAAGTATATTTTATACATGGTTTTAGACGAATAGTGACACAACTCTAAAAAGCAAGTTTTAGTTGATTTGGAAATTAAACAATCTATTTAAATCAGCAACGGAAATAATGAGATTTTATGATGACACAAAAGAAAGTAAAGACTATTCTGGATTCTGCTGTCCTTAATTAAAATTTAGAGAATTTTGGATTGCATAGTAAAATTTGAAGATAATTTCTTTAGTAGACAAATAATCTTACGTACAGATTAAATTCTAATTTACAGTTCAGACCTCAACTTATGCATATAGCTTACAATTTTTCAGAAATTTCTGACATAATAATTTCATATTTTATTGTCACTGATAATTTATTAATTTAAAAAACATTAAATAATGTCTCAAACGACCGTACATCACAATTTTTGTTTATAAATAGAATCAATATTAAAAAATGAAGCTCGTCATTCCATAATGATAAAAATATATTAACAATTTGAGTCCAATTTTAAATAAAAGAGAAAATAAAATTTATATTTTTAATAGTGTAAGCATAAATAATTAATATATTAAGGAATCCTGGCAAGTGAAAGCCTCCTCTGTAAATAATTTTAAGTTTCGTTCAACTTCATTGTAATTATTTGATTTTTTATTCCATATTATTAATCTAAAAAAAGTTGCGTTGCTTCAATTCTATTTCGAAGGGTTCTATCTTTATCCATTTACAAAAATCATTTTATCATTGAGTAATTTTCCTTGATACAAAAATAACATGTGCCTTAAGAACTGAAGTTCAGTATAGCGTAAAGCCAATTTCCTTAGAATTATATTCATCCTTAAAGCTACTTACGTACGCAGCTACCAACATAATAACAGTAAAACTCTCTCAAGATAGCAGAATCAGTACCAACTTTGTACAAACACATAATCAAACAAGATGTGAACCTTAAAAGTAACGCAATAAAGAATTTGCCTAGAAATTTTACATTATACTAACGATATTTATTACGTTGACGCAACTCACATGTTACATTTGCGAACTTTTTACAACTTTGAAAACTGTATGAAACTCGATAAAGCCTCTATAATCACATTGATATCGCGAGTTTGCGAAGTAATCAAGATGTCGGAGTTGTGATGCGTTTTTTTTTATATAATTAACTTGATAAGAATAAATTTTGATGTATGCTTCTGCCTACATCCTAGAAGTGAAAACTTCATCAAGGCGAGGTTAGTTATAAGAAAACTACGTTTTTTTGTTCTACATTTACAATATATATAATTATAGTTGTTTATTAAATATTTTCAATAATGTATTGTAAGTAATGTTATATTAACGAGTGGTCTCCCAGTGGTCGAGATTCGACCATAATTACTCTAAATTATAAGTTTGAAAATGTCGCCAAGGCTACGTTGTTTTTCCTATTTTTCCAATAAATTATATGAAGTTTAATTTAAAAATACCTAAAAATTTATTACAATATATTATATTATTATATATTAATTTTATTGAAACAAAAACTATGTGATAATAAACGTTGTCCATTTTACTTGATATTTTATTTTGTCGCTGGGAAATGCAGTTACTCATCCTGACTAATGAGGTCGGGAGTGCGGGATTCCGCGAGGTTACAAACTCGCAATACCCAGAAAAATCCAGCGGGGCCGCCATCAACCATCAGTTGGGAGCCAGAGGTTCGTTGAGGCATTCCTATCTGGCCCCTCGATTGCAGCACACAGATATTCTACAGGGGGAGAATGTGTATGTGTCTCCGCCTCCTATTTCCTGCCCCCCTTCGTCGGGGTTGGAGTGTTTTGGCAGCATTCACCCTCTCCCTTTGCCGTGCCTCCTTAAGCGAGATGACAGTCTTGCAAAAGGAGGCAACGGCTCTCCAAGCCTGCTCACTGGTAAGTGTTGCTCCTATAATACTTGCCAGTGAGAGGTCAGTGCTGATTGGCAACGCCATAGTGAGTCGCTGAGGTCCCCAGGCGGGACATTTTGCCACAGTGTGGTGGGATGTGTTTGACGGGGCACCACACTTGTGACATCTGGCCGACGGCTCACAGCCAGCATTGTGGTACAGGTATTTTTCGAAGCAACCATGACTGGTAAGCAACTGGTGTACCAACCTGTAGGAGAGCGATCCGTGCTCTCTGCCCAGCTATTTGTCTAAATGAGGGCAGATCGCCCCTACTATGGCCCCGCCCGCTACTGGGGACTCGAGATCTTCCTTCCATCTTTGGGTCAAGGCTCTGTTAGCTGGAACCCTAACCCTCCTTAACTCGTCAGCGTCTGCTCTGCACTGATAAGCAGCCGTGAGGACTTCCACCCTGAGCTCCTTTGGGGGATCACCTGCCAGGAGTGTTGTTGCCGTCCATGACACTGTACGGTACCCCCGTATAGCTCTGATCGCTCTGTGCCCGCCGTAACAGAGTTTTATTCGTTGTGGTTAGGGCGTTGATCCACACATTTAACTTGATATACATATTATGATATATAAATTAATGTTACAAAATTTCTCTGTATAGAATGTTTTTTTGTAAAAACACTTTCATCGTTTCCTCGTCCTTGTGCTTGTCATTGCATTCATAATATTAATCTTTTTCTCAATTTTACCACAAACTGTAACACTAAATAAAAGAATACGTGTTTGTGTCAAATACATAGTAGAATGTGCAATGGTTTTTATTATTTAAAAATTTTGTATGCATAATTTTAAAAAATGTATTAGCATTGCGCACTCCTTCTCTATATACGCTATAACTACAACTACTCCAATGAGCGTTACATAGCCGAGTGTGACGGCTTTGTCTCATTCAGTACACGCAAATTAGAGTGCACAGCTTTCTTTGTAAAACAAGCAAAAGTATCTACGGGCCATTATCAATTTTTCATTGATGACTTAATTTGCGAGACATATTACATAATTTTTTTATTTATGTAATGATTATCGTTACTGTGGCCTCAAATAATATTAACAGACGATACCGATAATGAAAATAATCTTCCTTAAACGGTTGTTCAAATATTCTTCTATTATGTAATACAATGATTTTGTCTGTCACATCATTTTTCCAAACAATTCTCTATCTTACGCGGAAAAAGCGAAATAATAGTCGCCTAGAGGTATAATATATATTTTAGTGTGCCGTGTTATTGTGGCAGTCCACTGGGACGTGTATACAAAATAAAAACACACGTGTAACAGAGCTTGGGAAGTTTTGTACAAAGTGTTATTTATTGGACCTCAAGGAGTATTTTACGTCTTGTATATGTCTACAATTTCGTAATATCTTTTTTGGGTGTAAAATAAAACGATTTTATTTTTACAACTGATCTCTAAATTACTCGAAAAATTGTTAAGTTGTAGACATATATTAATTCTTTTCTAAAAATGCCTTTAAAATTTCATGAAATTAAAAAAAAACACAAAAAAATAATCATAACACGGATTTGGTTTTTTTCACTTTTTTGTTACATGACCATAAGAATTTAACAATTTCGTAAATAAAGGCTAAAACCTTGATTTTATTTATTAACTACCATCTTATTATTTATCCAGCAAAAGATTATTTTGGTGTGATAATGAATATAGAAAGCGTCTTGTAAAATTTAATAGACATAGAAATTTGGATCTATACTTGTATCTTTACTAATTATGTTTTGTATATTTTTTTTAATTTATCTAGATCATTCACTCGTACATACAGATGTGTAAAACAATGGCTATTGCTTAAATCTAAGTAACATTCCAAAAACATGATCATAAAACTTACACTTTATATTTGGGAAATTACTCGGACGTATGTATTATAAATGAGAAAAAATGAAAACTAAACACTAAATAGAAAGTTAAATAAAATATTTAACCTACTGTTCAGTAGAACAAAGTTCCCTTTTTAATGTTTTACCAAAAAAAGTAAGGTTGTCACCAAAGATGTCTAGATTACAGGAGACAACGGAGTATTTATTATAAAAATGTGTCATATAATAAATAGGATTGTGTGCTTTTTTCCTTATTCGACAAATAGGTACATAAACAAATATCTAAAATTATGCTGCTCCTAATTTCTAACTATTATATTGATGTTACCTAAAAGAGTAGTATCAATGTAGTTGTAAATATTGATTGGAATATACAATTTTTATCTTATATGTATGTTATAGGAAGTGAAGATTAGAAAATTATTATAATTTGTAAGGATAAAATGAAAGTAAAATTGTAATATCTTTGTCATGTGTTAAACTAAAACGTTCGCGGTTTATCAACATATTTAAAAATATATTATTTACGAGTACATATCATATGTTATTTAGATGTTTGTGATATTTCGACTCAATAAAACATTCATAATGATCTAAAACAATAAAGCCTTTGTTAGGAAGAGACTTAAACATGTATCGGAGTGAGTTTATGTGAATACAACGGAAATTGCACTACAAATTTTCAATAAACACGACGATTTACAAAACTGAATGACTATTAAAAGTTAATAATTAATAAAAAAACATTGTTTTGGGCGGTTAGATTGTATCGTTCCTGTAATTGACCGCCAAAAATAACGAAAAACCCAATAATTTCAATATCCTATAATTTTTATTTTAAATTTGGAAAAAAGCTACTGCAAAACAGCATTTAAAGTCTCTGCAAAACGAGGTTTAGACTATTTTTTTAATTGGCTACATACATATTGCTTGCACACTAATCCACCGTAGTCGAGATAAGGATTTCGCTTTCTAATAAAGTTCTTTGCATCGTAAAAAGATACGTTTATGTTACAATTAAGCGTGGGCAATGAGAACAAATACCTAGATAAGCTACCCGTGAGCGTATTAAAAGAAAAAATGGCTTAATTATTTAAACAGTCTTTTGTATAGCATTGTGTAATTTTGCGAGGAATAAAATAAAAAAAAAACTAATCGTGTGCGTCTCGGAACGCCCGAAGAAATTGTAGCTTAAACTAATCTAAGTTAACTATTCAAATTGTTTAAAGGTTAATATTTAAATTTTATATAAATTATTATGATTAGGTGAGGAAAAAGAAACTGGCTAATTGGTCTAGTAGTTAAGCATGTGGATTTTGAATTTTCTATTAAGATTTTCTCAATATTTGCCCGAAGCTAGGAAGTTAGCGGTATGATCCACCCCCGCGCCTCGGAGAATACGTACCATCGGTCGTGCACCTGATCTCCCTGCGGTCGTGACGTATTTCCGTCACATTGGACTATGATAGTGAACCCTATGCCTGTCAATCTACAGTGAAGCTGCGTAGTGGGTCTATGTTCTCATTATCCTCTCTCGTATAAGTGAGGAGACCTGTACCCAGCAATGGGCTGTTAATGGGCTGTTACTTACTTTTATGCAAGGATAGGTCTAAGTTTTAGGTTACACTCAATGTTAACGGTATATGTCTATCGCACACTATAAACTGAAGAGCATCTGTTCGAAATTCGGCTAGTGCTGTTAGCGCTGAATTAGAGTGAGAGACGAGGAGCCTGCCTACGGGAAGCCTTACAGACTGGCTCCGTAACGAAGTGGTGATACCTTCTCTTATTAAGTTATTACTACAAAAATAGTATAATTCATCAAAATAATGTTTTAAAACCTAAATTTATCTGCTTTTCCAACTACGCCTACTTATTCACATTTATTTACCTTATCTTTTACACTATACATATGATTAGCAATAAATTTTGTCAATACATAAAAGTAAATTATATTAAGTTTCATTAATTTAAAATGCTGTTTTAAGTACGAGTAGGCATAATTGTATTAAAATGATTTAAGTATTCAAATAACCTTTGGTATGGTCCAAGAACTATTATCTATAAATTAAAATACAGACTTACAAATAGTGTTATTTGTTAAAATTATTACTCTATATTGTTACACAGATGATGATATTTTTTTTTGGCTTTTTTAAATTTACACATTCTTCCTAAATATATCTTCTTAACAATTTCATTCGTTGCTGAGAGTATTTTTATTAATCCAAACATGATTTAAAATTGTATGACACTTAATATAGTTCAAAATAGGACTTTAATTTTTTTGTAATCTGGGTCATCGCATAGTTCCACGACTTATATCAATATAGTCATCAAAAATATTCTTACATTATTTCCTATTTAGATATATTTGTACATAATCTACCGATGTGTAGTTAACTCAACAAGTCTAATAATTAAAATAGTGTCTTTTTCACTTCAATATAAATATCTATACGCTACATTAGAATACATGTTCAAGTTGAAACAAGCCCTCTTGGGGCTGCGAAGTTACGTCTAATTTGCGCTAGCCTCTTCCATAAAACCTATTTAATTCCAACAATAGAACCCCTTCAAATTTCCTCGTTCATTTATTTGAACACCAATTTACATTGCCACGAATTCTTATACAAAGATTGGGTCATTCTAGAAGTGAATTATAAAATAAATACTGTAATTACAATGTACTACGAGTTAGAGAAATGTAGCTGGGACAATGAGTAATGTCGTTTTAACAAAAACGTCTTTAGTTCGTAATATGTAAAAATTTTAAAATTTCCAACGAATTCCTTTCATTTTACTCTACAAGTACGTAAGCAGTGCACAAATGTTTCTTTATATTATTTATATAAAAATGTTAATCATTATTATAAAAATAATATTGGCACACCATCATTGAATGGCATTTCATGGCATATACATAGTTCGTCATATTTATTTTAGGCTATTCAAGGAGCTATTATTTCTACTATATCTCTCGTTTCTAGATATATTGTATTGTTAGTAAAAATAAATACAATTACGCGTAGTGGCCTAATGGCTTGGCGCCTTGGTTCGTTAAGAATTAAATAATGGTTCGAACCCTGGACAGGTGTCACTAAGTCATGTTGGTAAAAAGTACGTCCCTAACGGTGCATCAATCATTATGCTTTTCGGCAATGGAACTCATGTGAGGAAAGGGAGTTAAGCCTTTTTTGCGCTGGGAAATGCCTTTACGCACACCGATGAAAGATTTTTTCCAATCGGGAGTGTTGGACTCACACATAACAGAATACCCCCTAAAACCCAACGGATCCCTCGTCATCGATAAGTAACCGCTTATTAGCCTTCTTTAGCGAGGTGACGGACTCACAAAAGAATGCAAACACCCTCCACCTAACTTCACTGGCGAGTATTACCCCAATTATGCTCTCCAGTGAATGATCTCCTCTAACAGGCGAAATCAAGATATGCCGCTGAGGTACCCAAGCTGGTCACTCCACCAAAGTATGGTGCGCCGTATCTGCAGGAGCATGATACTCATGACAGGGGGGATTTTGGCGAAGCGACCATGGCCGGTCAGCACCTGCACCAGACGGTAGGAAAGAGAACCGTGCCCCTTGGTGGCCCAATTGTCCAGGTGAGGTCGGATCATTTCCACCGTCATTATACCCGCAGTTGGAGACCCAAGATCTTCCCTCCATTTTTCGATCAAATATCTGTCGGCGTGAGTTTTGATCCTCCGGACCTGGTCGTCGTAAGAATCAGCGAATCTGGAGGCCCTTTCATCCACCCTGCGCTGATAGGCGGCTGCAAGGACTTCCGCCCACAGCTCTCAAGGGGGGTTGCCTGCCAGGAGAAAGCGAGTAGAGCCTGTCAACCTGCATTGGAGCAGCAGTTTATTTTTCAAGACCTTACCTTACTTCATGAGTGATGACTGCTGTACCCAGACACATGACGTTAATAAGCTGCTACTTACCCTTTTTTTTTAATTACTATCACACGATGGATAATAGAAGACGTTTCCATCAAAGTCAAATCAAAGTTGATTAATTTTTACGTACTTTCCTACGGGATTGTTGTTAAAATTGTCGATTCTAGTATATCTTTAGAGTTGTCCTTTTACATTCACTCGTGTGGTCAAGACCCAAGTAATTACGCGCTGACCCACGACAACGTTTATAAATTACAAATTAGTACAGTAATTATTATGGAAGTTGTTCTTTGGTAAACTACTTCATTATCATAGGTGTTATTATATAGAATACGAACTACGTTATCAAGGTACGCAATTCCATATAAATGAGCAATTTTACTTCTTTCATTTAGGTATAGATAAAATTATTTCTACATACATTCGTTATAGGTTTAGAATCCATTAAACCGATGATGCCACAAATCGGTACCATTAGAAAGGCAAGAATGTGAAAATAGTTTCAGACCAGTTTCAGTAGTCAGAGCGATTGAGCTAGTCTAATCAGTCATTAAAACTACTCGTAGCTAACTTGAAATACGTTTTTAATGAGTGATCTATATTGTGACAACCTTTACTTAGTTATATCATTTACTTATTATTATAAGAGATCTAGGCAAATATTTTTAATTATTTCGTGATAAGTGCGTTATATCTTTGTCCTTAACTAAAAATTTTGAAATGTGTCGATTGCTTGTATCACTCAAAGCAGTATTATAGTAGATTGACATAGTTTGCCCACATTGTCTTAAATTGATTTCTAATTCTTAAGTCCAAAAAACGTATGATAAAAGTAATATTTTGTAATAACATCTATAGCAAATTAGTTGGTTGTGTTTGTATTAGTTGATTGCACGAAGCGATGTAAGTACGAAGAATAGGTCAATTTAATTTAACTATGTTATAACACTTAATTGTTTTGTCCCAAACATTTTTTCGTTAAAAGTAATTAGTTTAATTGAATTTAGGAAGAAGAATAAAAACATTTTAAACATGAATTCATTGGTTAGAAAAAAACTCAATTTTTTTATTAAAATACATTTATTTTATTAGTTAAGTTAACTCTAACTACAATCACACGTAACGGTAAGTGATTATACAGTCTAAGATAGCTACACTTGAGGTAATTTATCTCTTAATGGATACTATACTGTATCCCACTGGAATGGAAACTTGGTTACATGTTGTTACTGGTAGGCTTTAAGTAGCCACCGACGAAACCATCTGCTATACCTTCCCCAACCAAGATATATTTGAAATTACATAATCAAACCCTGGACCTATCGAACGAAACCATTATTTGCACCATCACACCAGTCGAACTGTGAAACATATCAATTTAAAAATGTTTGTTTTAAAAATAAAGCCATTGCTAATACACATTCATGTTGTAATATCATTGAAACAATTTCAATCACAATTATGCCTACTGCTGTCATTTCATGGTACATTGAATGCAATATCCATATTTTCCGCATCTACTTTCTCTATGTGATGGTAACCATAAAACGGCCGTTAGTTCGCTCGATGGTCCAACAAAAATGTCATAACAATGAATCAAGTTTTTGTTTAGTTCGACCAATTTATTATGTTAACTTAATAGGATTTTGTGCTTCAATTTCAAAACTGAATTTAACATATTTTTAACTAGCTGAACCTGCGACTTGGTAGAATATTTTTAGGTAGCATTTTCATTAATATAGGCAAATTGTTTTACAAATAAGAAACATACATATAATATCCCCGCAACCCCCCTTGCGCGTGGCATTTCATAAAATCCATTTTTAGCTGACTCTACTCGGCAAAAGGAATATTCCTATCAAATTTCAAGTCTCTACTCCTTACGGTTCCAGTGACATCGTGATGAGTCAATAGTTAATACCCACGCAACTCCCCTTGTGGGTGGAATTTCGCGAAATCCGTTCTTAGCTGACCTCTACTCAGCAAAAGGGATATTCCTGCCAAATGTTAAGTAAAATATTTATAGCAGAATCAATTTATTATAACTTCAACATGAAACCCTCCATGAGTTTCTTATAGAATAGATTGAAGGGCATATAGGAATATTTAAAATCGGGTATTATGTATATAATATAATTTGGATTATAAGATCAACGGCTCGATGAGACGCTCTTCATAATATTTAATACGGTTCAGAAAAGAAAAAATGATTTATTATTTTATTTTTCGTTAACAGTACGTACTACATTTATTTCATTTGAACAATATGTTTCGTAATAAATAAAAAAAAAATATATTTTTTAAACTTATGTTGGTTAACTAAAAGTACTTAACTAGTAATTAAAATATGAAGTTGAATCAAAATTGATTTCAAAATTGAAATTATGTATAATAATATAATATTATATATAATAAATAAGGGTGTATCATATTTAAAGACATTTAATAAAAAGTAAAGAAAGGTAAGTAGCACTCCAATAACGTTAAAACATAAATGTTAGCATAAAACCCACCCAAAATTTGTGTAAATTTTTCTATATGTAACAAGGCGCTTACGAAAAATACGGTAGTCCGCATTTTATTGCAGTCTGGATAACAACACAAAAGATCTGTAAAGGTACTCCACTTCTAATTATGTTGTTAACCGGATATAGACGGATGTCTATATAGATCTTAATGATGCCATCGTCGTCGTCGTCGTCGCTTCAACCGATGGACGTCCACTGCTGGACATCTCACGGACGTCTCATGTAATGATGTCCACAAGGACCGATCTTGTGCCGCCTGGCTCCAGCGGCTACCGGCGACCCTCTTTATGTCGTCAGTCTACCTTGTTGTTCGGGGTCTCCCTATACTGCGCCGCCCGGTGCGGGGTCCCCACTCCCGCACCTTCAGGCCCCAACGTCCATCGGTCGGTCGGACTATGTGCCCCGCCCATTGCCATTTCAAGTTCGCGATTCGTAACGCTATATCGGTGACTTTGGTTCTGCTACGGATCTCCTCATTCCTGATTTGATCACGTAGAGAAACTCCGAGCATAGCCCTCTCCATCGCACGCTGAGCGACTCTGAAATTTCGTATGAGGCCCATAGTCAGCGACCACGTTTCGGAGCAGTAGGACATCACTGGCTACACGCACTGTTCGTAGAGCTTTGTCTTCAGGCACTGAGGGTATCCGACGAAAAGTGATGCCATACAAGATACATTATTTGTCTAATTATGTACTTTAAGCCTAGCATTCCATCCAATATTTTTTTACATTTATTTTGTAAAATCTTTCAATCCAATCAAATGTACGCACGAACAGAGATAAGTCACGCAAATATATATATTTTATATTTTTATCTCGCTATTAGTACTTGGTATGGTAATGCTCAAAAGAACTGTACAAATTTAGTAATAGTTTGGATGATTTGATATTGTTGTGTATAAAAATGAAATCATCAGTGAAGAGTAACTTGCATTTTTTATGTCAAACTTCTTTAGGTTCGCGAGGGTAATTTTTTTACGGATCAAACACGTGATTATCGTCACGAAGATTTGCAGCTTTTTTATGCTATTTCGTTGAAAGGTCAGGTAGTTTTAATATTTACAAATAACACGAGGCATTTTAATTTGCCACTCGTCATTTATATAGTACAATTTTTCATAAAACATAAAATAAAAATATTTAATAGAATTTCTTTTCTAAATTTTGGTGGCATGTGGCATTTTTATTTACAATTCGTAACTTGAGTTTTCAATAAATTATTTGTATTAAATTTCGACACTTAATATTTTAATGCCAATTAAATTCCTAACATATCTTCCGTTTTCTCTCCCTCAATGTCTCGGAAATGTAAAGTTTTAGATTTGAATAAATATAAACAAACCTTTAAAATTTGTTTGCCAAAGAAGTTTCACTTCTAACGTGTGTGCTTTGTACGCATGCACTTATATTTTTTAATGTCNTTCGTAGAGCTTTGTCTTCAGGCACTGAGGGTATCCGACGAAAAGTGATGCCATACAAGATACATTATTTGTCTAATTATGTACTTTAAGCCTAGCATTCCATCCAATATTTTTTTACATTTATTTTGTAAAATCTTTCAATCCAATCAAATGTACGCACGAACAGAGATAAGTCACGCAAATATATACGAGTATACATTTTATATTTTTATCTCGCTATTAGTACTTGGTATGGTAATGCTCAAATGAACTGTACAAAGTTAGTAATAGTTTGGATGATTTGATATTGTTGTGTATAAAAGTGAAATCATCAGTGAAGAGTAACTTGCATTTTTTATGTGAAACTTCTTTAGGTTCGTGAGGGTAATTTTTTTACGGATCAAACGCGTGATTATCGTCACGAAGATTTGCAGCTTTTTATGCTAGTTTGAAGGTCAGGTAGTTTTAATATTTACAAACAACATGAGGCATTTTAATTTGCCACTCGTCATTTATATAGTACAATTTTTCATAAAACATAAAATAAAAATATTTAATAGAATTTCTTTTCCAAATTTTGGTGGCATGTGGCATTTTTATTTACAATTCGTAACTTGAGATTTCAATAAATTATTTGTATTAATTTTCGACACTTTTAATATTTTAATGACAATTAAATTCCTAACATATCTTCCGTTTTCTCTCCCTCAATGTCTCGGAAATGTAAAGTTTTAGATTTGTATAAATAGAAACAAACCTTTAAAATTTGTTTGCCAAAGAAGTTTCACTTCTAACATGTGGGCTTTGTACGCACGCACTTATATTTTTTAATGTCACATACTTTTAATACGAAATGATATTTATATATATAGTATGTCATAAAGTCCACATATATTTTGAATGTAGTTGCTGAGCTGTTGATTTCTATAAGTAATTTTCCTTTAAACAATTAGTTTTCCTAACATATACTCATAAAAAGGTATTTGCTATTAAGTTTTGTGAGGCGGAACTACAAACTACTGCCGTGTATTTGCTTTGCTTCGGTTAATTCTAAAATATTACCATTAATTTTAACTAAATATTCTAAGAATTAAAACAAAGTAAAATTTAATATATTATTTATAATGTTTTACTTTTAGTTGATGTTCCGAATCAGTATTCGGAATTTTAGTTACTGAGGAACGCAATAAACGTTCTTAAAAGATGTTTAAATAGTATGTGAATCTTCTTTTACTGATGATCGCTAAAGTGTAAGAAAACATGAACGCCATCCTTTCTATCATTCACAGGTATATAAAGTTTAAATACGAAAAAAGTTCCGAATCTATTCTGTTGCCTGTTCTGGATTACACAGACATAAGTTATTTGGATCTTGGAGTAAACCTACAACACAAACGGGAAAGACTCCAAAATTTATGTATTAGAATTTAAATTCGGATTAAGAAAATTTTATCACATTAGCGGTTATTGTTCTTGTCTCAAGTGGCTACTGGTTAGTCACCGTCGCAACATTCACGCTTTTTCCTTACTTTATTCAGTTCTCTATTTACCTCATACTCCTTCCTACCTTAAAGAACGTTTCGCTTTCCACTGTGATGATCTTAAAACTTACCTTGACCTTCGCTCCCTATTTAATAATAAACTAAAGCATCCAGTATGTAAAACTAGTTATTACAAGAATTCATTTACTGTCCGGGTTATAAATACTGTTTGCTCCAAAATTGCTATGAATAACATATTATTTCTTTTTTTTAATCTCACGTCATGTCTGTATATTGTTTATTATTTTATTCTATTATTAGTATTTTTAAATATTTTTACTTAAGTATATATTACCAGAAATAAATATATACTGCCACATTAATTTATTAAATAAGCATCAACTTTTATAGAGGTTATCCGGAGGAAATTGCTTGCAGCAATAATGTCTTTGCACGCCCCTAGCTTTAGTTTTTATACTTAGTTTTGTATTTCCTGTATGTGTTTGTGTCAAATAAAGTGTGTTTATCTATCTAAGTTCACAGATTTATTGGCTATAATAAGTAATATGTTTACGAAATACTTAAACAATGACAAAAAATAATCTTGATCAAAGCCCCTTTCCTGGATTAAATAAAGGACAATCCTGTCTAATGCTAGCCGCAAGGCAAGAACGTGGATAGCTCTTTGTTGTTACAGAAATAAGCTTCATTGTAATCGACGGCCCCCTTATTATGGCTGCTTCATTACTTCTTTGATAACTGTTGCAAGCCTTAACGATTTAGGCGTTTAGGATCCTAAATAACCTTTTAACTGAATTTCGGCCAAAGTGACCATTCTTTCCGGAATATTTCTGGTAGTTTATTAATATTGAAAAATTGACACTTTTTAACCCGATTACATAGAAAGAAAACAGTATTTGTAAATTACACATTTGCAACTTTATTAAATGGAAATTCCTTTATATGGAAATGAGCAAAGTTGTAAAACATATGATAGTGAATTCCTATGCCATCTAGCACAAATTTCTTTAAATCATTATATAGAACTTAAAAGATTTTACCTGAACTTTCAATAGATGGGGCGTCTAAATTCAAGTAATATTTGAAATGCTGTGTCAGCCATGAGTTTAAAAGAGGATATGAACGATAAGAAAAGTATTTCACAGTGCAGCAGTGTTGTGGGTCTATACTCTAAAAACCATGTGAAAAATCAGTATAGAATAATTTGCAATGTTATTTTAATGTCACAAACTTTTATTACTAAATGACGTTTTTATATAGTATGGTATACAATGCATATATTTTAAATGAAGTTGCTTTGCAGCATATTTGTATACGTAAATTTCCTTTAAGCAATTAGTTTTTCTAACATATACTCATAACAAAGTATTTGCTATTATGTTTTGTCAGGCGGAAGTTCAAACTACTACCATATTTTTGCTTTGCTTTGTTTAATTCTAAAATATTACCATTAATCTAATTTCGTTAAAATAAATAAGTAAAAGTAGGAATAGACAAGACAGTAACCAAAGAAGTAATCTGAATATATAATGTACTGTATAAAATACATTCAACTATATAAATACTATATAATATTTTGGTAAGATATTGTAATCTTTAGACGGAGGGTTGCGGTTTTTGCGGTCTCACGGCATACGGGTATTATCCGTTTAGTTGCAGTGATATTGTCTAGACGTTGAATAAAGCTGAAACTTGAGGTTTGCACTAAAATTGATAAAAAGACATAAAATCTCATTAAAACGGAACCATTTTGCTATATGTAGTAAGATTTTCCTTCGTTAAAATTCCGCATCGATGCTTTTGAAATGTAGTGCTGGAGGAATTCGCTTCTTTGACAGCACGTTGGACCATCGCATCAATTCTTAAGAAGCTCAACGTCATATGAATAGTTCTCAATACATTCACGGGGAACAAGGTAAAAACTTCGAAAAGCTCATGATAACTGCCTTAGTTCTTAACGAGCTAAAAAAAAAATTCTTGCCAACGATAAGTACTTGTATACATAAATGTACATAAAGTGTTTTGGTAAAAAAAATCGAATGTATTGTGATTCATGACAAAAATATTAATTTATTATATAAGTACTTTCACACTATTTTAGATAATACCTTAGATTGCAAAAACTTTTTATTGCATTCTACATTGAACGATTCATTTATTTACAATTTAAAAGCAATTGTACATAGAACTACAGAGCCGCATCCCACCATTTGAATGGATAATTCCATCCGTCTTTGTAACGTAAGACTAAGCCATAGCAAAGCGTTGTCGGGTATTCTTCATAAATATATTTTGAACGCCATCTATCGAACCTATTTAGAACGATGTTATATATGTTATTCATTTCATCAAAATTGCCAAGAAAATGTTGCAAACGATTACTAGATGGCAGCACTAATTAATTCTTACAAATTACTCTAGATGGCAATGTATAATTTCTATATCTCTTGATAGATGGCGGTAATAGGAACAAATTAAATCTAATGCTATTACTTCTAGTTTACCATCGTGAAGGTTCTTTTTTGTCCATTAAACGCAATAAAAGATTATGGCATTGACATTAATATTTGTTTTGCATTTGTACAAAAAATAATCATTGTTAGCCAAGGTTCCATCGCAATTTTCAAAGCACATTTTGTGCAATCGTATCATTGAAATCCTTTATAAAAATACGTAGTGAATGAAGTAAAACTTACTGGTCTAAAACTTGTATTGCTTTAATTTTTTTTCATACAAAAACTTGTGATTATTTCATACTAAAAACAACCAGAGGATAGAAAATATTAGTAGAATGGTCGATTCACGCTAAGATAGTATAAAAGGTATCGTTCAGCTAAATGTCGTAAGCATAGTTCAGACGTATCACTTGATAAAGCTCCAACTTTAATCCAATATTTCTTTATGTGAATAATAAATTAGATAAGCAATGTGAACTTTCTAGTTTTGTTAAGGAGGAAAAAGTAAAACAAATTTGTAACATTATCATGATGGAATTTATTTTTCTCTATGTCAATGATAGATTAAAGTAACCACACGCTGTTAAAATACACTTTTATATAACATTGTATCCTTTGCAACAGATAGAATTTAACGAAAAATATATTATTACCATGGCTGAGTCGATTGTACCTACATCTACAAACTTAATTCATCAGAATATCTGGCTCAATATGAGCTATCACAATTCTCGTCCGACGGTCCATCCTACTGATAATCAAAAAGGTCAAATCGAATTTAAAAGTCAACATTTCATCGTCAATAATTATTTATTCATAAATTTATATCACAGTAGGAGAAGACCGGGCGAAAATTAGAAAATTACACTACCAAAGCATGCATGTAACGTAAACTTTATAACTAGGTCATTCATTCTCAGTGACAATTCAAACGATCGGATACATTGAAAGATATCAAATAATATTTTAGGTGTTACGTTACATATATTAAATTTGAACAATATTATCAGTCTCACTCGCAACTCAAATGCTTCATATAAAAATACTGCATCCAAATATGAGGTTTCACATTCACTTCCACAAGTTGATAGGTTAGCTTACACAAGTATAGCTTCATGACACTATTTGATCGATGTACATCTAAAAATACGATCATTGTCTAAAATAAGTTAATGAACTTTAAAATGCCCTAATCAATTAAAATTACATACAAGGCATCAGCGTCTATCATAATTATTGGATATTCGTCACTATTATGCGCGACCGCATTTTCCTAAATCATTTCGTAACTTTAAATTAAAAATTAAACTAGTTCATTTGACTATCACGCACGATTCAACATTCAAATATCAATAAAGGATCAACACTCAAACTCCAGTGTTCTAATACTTATTAATACATCTAGGCTTAAAATCACAAAGTGTTGAATGAAAGTTTAAATATTGGTCATAAAAGTTAATTGGTCGAAAAGATATGTTGAAAGATATAGTGGGCATAAGCCTATGCACAGATGTTTTTGATATTCGAGTACAGATATGGTTCAACTGTAGGATATGATTTTTTGATTACAACCATAGAGCTATCGGTTGAAGTCTTAAATTTAAACTAGCATTGAAGATTCCTGCTTCTATGCCTTTATCTTCAAGTTTAAGAAACCGTTAGTACACATATATTTGTTTAAGTTGAGGCTTGAGCTCAGGCGGGATGGTGTAAACTTCTTGCTCTGGCTTCTTTTTAACGAGTCGCTTCCAACGGCCGCCAATGTTCTTGCGTAAACTGCGAAAACTTGCTCGCTCGTTACCAAGGGGCTGCAACATGTTGTCCTGTTAACAAAGAAAAAAAGATTTAAATAACCAATCATAACTTCTAGTTTCTCTAAATGGATAAAGAAATACATATTAAACTTTTAAGGGAATAGTAAACCGTGCCAACAAAGTATCATCTATTATTACTTTGGACACTTGGAAGTTATTTGTCAGTACCTACTGACCCGAAATCCGTAACAGTTTTTTCCGTTATCGTTCTCAATATACTGGGTGCATTTGCACTGCAACATAAATGGCTTCCAGTTACACAATGCTCTTAAGTTATTTTAAGCCTCTGTTGCTATCCAAACGTTGGAAGAAGGCCGTCCGTTGAATGTTAAATATTATTACTAACTACGCGGGATCTTTTATAACTGTCGTTTCTCTTGACATACTCGTCACATCTTTTGTTCAAGGTGAGCATATGTATCGTTAAAAAATTTAATAAAACTTAATTATATTACAACTTGAAATGGAATTTTTTTTAAAGAGGAAATCCAGGAAGCTAATACACATACATTGGACGACTCCACCAATACAAGACAAGCCTTGAATTAAAAGGCACATTAACATTCCTAACTTCCTGGTGCGGTCACTATATGGGTGGTCAGACGTATCACAAGCATAAGCTAAACACGTTTAACGTTTGCCAATTGTCTACGCAAACCTCGGAAAGCAATAACTAGACCGTGATATTAAGGTTAAAGGCATTTACGAGACTGCAATTTTAAGAGCTCAACACTGCATTAGCCTCCTTTGTTCGTTTAAGAAAGAAGGTCGAGTTGTTACAACATGTTCGCCTTGCTCAGCTTTCTACTCGGTAAGCGTGTTCCGACATTTAAATTTATTTTGCACTTAGATATCGTCACTATAACCAACTCTCTCTCTGGTCTGGAGGGGACGCGTTATGGCCCAGTCACGTTTCTTTCTATGTATAACTTTCCTAAGCTGTTATAACCCTTAAAATAAACCGTAACTGAACAGATAATTTAAGTATAGGAAGCAGGTCAAGCGTACCAGCTGTTACAGTTTGCATTCGTTACTTGTTATTTATAAACCTCTTTGGTTTTTTAATTCAAACTTAAACTATAGTGTGTAATAAAGAAACCAACCTGATCGTGAGAGTAGACGTAGGGCGGAGGCAGCGGTGGTGGAAACTGCCACAAGGGCTGCTGACGAAAGGCAAGAGGCTCGGGCGGTGGTTGCGGAGCGGCCTGGAGCACTGCTTCGGCTGGATGCACCGAAGCAGAGTGCTCCTCACGCTTGCGCAGCTTGCTGTGGACGATACGAATCGCCATCATAGTTCCGTTGTTCCCAACCATGTTTGTAAACGGTCCTTCAACGCAAGAACAACTAAAAACACTGGGTTGGATCACAGGTAAGTAGTTCCAGTCGGGCAGTCACAACATTTCCAATTCACAATTTCACTCACAGCCGTATGCGGTCTAAACGACGCGTAAAACTAATAACTAATTTAAATAAATTATCACAATTATTTTGTAAGTAGAGCTATTGCACATATCACTGCTCGTAGGAACGCGCGGTAGACCGCGTTTTGCGAGCTTCAGCTGCGCGGTGACTAGAATGTTATCGTGAAGATTGGCCGGCAGGTGCCTAGCAAAGCGCTCGCTCGTGCCAAACGACCTCTACGGAGTACTCCATGCGTCTGAGTTGAAGTGGAGGGGCGCATTTGGCTTTTATATGTTCGCATCTGACGCGGCGCCAGTGCGGGCCCGGGGCGAGGCGTGAGGGGAATTCAACGATGTGGCCGTTTTCCGTGAAAAACTACGATGATTGCGATACCACCGGTCGCTCTCATATTCTCGTCACGAGAATGACGTAGTGGACTAACCGTGGTTTATCCCTCGCGCCCAAACCATTTAATTAATTCGACTAAAAGTGTATTTCCCAATCAAATTACACGATGACGGCTGTGAGTGAAAATTTGAATTTTACCAGCGCATTTACTTGACGTACGTTGAATTTATCTATTACATAAAGATAATTTCGTCAAAACAATAATAATAAATAATAGCTTACAATATGCGTCGATCAAAACATTATAATAAAGTTTCTAGGAAATAAAGTAATTACTGCCATAGGTAAACAGAGAACACGCCCCCAACACTGGAGCTTTAGTTATTGCAGTAGGTAACGGGTTCGTATTGATTCCAGTGATAGTAACAAATCTGAGGGAGACATTTCACCATCAACTGAGTTCAAAGTCCATAAAATACAAATGCAGAGCCGCGTATACATTTAACACGCACAGCTGGGTCTATGGACAAAGTAAACGCAATAGTCTCCAATATTGCATCTCTTTCTATCGAATACGTGTATATGAGTATGAAAGAGAAGGTTTGTATTTAATACTTCAACTTAAAAAGGCAAAGTAGGGCTACAGGGCAAGGGAGACCGGGAAGGTGCATTGCCCTTAGTCCGTTCCTAACATAAGTAAGCCTTCGGGCTTTGACTCGAATGTGGGATAAAAAACACAGGTAGTGGAGCCACTATAAGTTGTTACCCTTGAGAATCGTCTAGAGGATAACGTCAAAGTCGATAGCATCGCAACAGAGAAAACAGGAATTTGCGACATTATAAACTTCTTACAATCTTAGACTATCTCTAATTACATATGTGAATAACGAAAGGTCTTATCATAAACAACATAACGTTGTCAACGACAATGTAAATTTAATGCACAATATTATAAATGAAAGAAACCCGAAATGGATGGACTTTTTTTTAATAGATTTAACATTAATTGCACTTGTATACTAAATTATGAGATACAAGAAAATTACAGAATTTGCCACACGGGGACTGAACAGTTGAGATTGTGTATAATTTTTTTGATGATCATTACAAACCAAAAATTCAATTATGTGATAAAATGCACAACATAGCCGAGGTCAACATTTTCGTCAAACAACAAAAAGATAAACTAATAATAGCTAACATAAAAACATGACGAGAAATCTCGTGGCGTGTGCAATTTACATACTTCGTATAAAGTGATTAGAATCATTATTTAAAATATTTTATGATCAAATAAAAAAGAGCTTCAGAGAAATTTTACAAAACAATTGATTACCTATAGATTTATTGCATTTCTTTTACAATGACTGAAATTAACCAAGGATTGCATGAAAGCGATGGTCCAATGCAATAATCAATTGCCTTATGTAACACTTCTACTTTATCATACATATAACACATGACCCGTATTATTGGATTTAATAAAAAAAATCTATCCCAATCAATGCCCATATAAAATTGAATGATTTTGTTTAATTACCTTATAAAACTTTCCGTTTGTTAAGAGTTAAAAGCTATTGAGGCTATTGACGTCAAACCATGATGGGAGTTAATAGGGGTATATTTTAATATGATCTACAGTTTGAAGAGCTTGTTAAATAGAGTAATGGATGTATTGATTACAATGAATCGCCATTTAATAGAACATAATATTACTCGATAACTCGAATCATCAATATTTTTTTAACAAATTAGAACCTTATAGAGAAGACTACAAAATCGTGCTTGACATTAAGGAGTTACGCCTTTAGAAATTTACTGCAGCTGTATGCAAACAGCGGACGTTGATAAGAATTCGCTTGAAATAACAGTTTTTCTTTAGCTCTTGTGTGTCGATTTCTGTTACTAGAAGATTTTTTTTTTATACAAACAATAGAAACATATATATTTGTCCTTTATTGGAGGTCCCCTTTGATCAGCAAATGAATACTATACTCAAAAAAGGCAATAGGATTGAAGTAAACAATTCAAGTCTCCACAAAAATTGATCATTTTTGTTTATCTTTACGGGGAAGTATATTTTTCAAGATTTAAAGATATATATTGTTTCCACAATATTTTTTTATCAATATATATAATATAAATAGTTATCATATTCGTGGGTTACTATATCATGAATGAACATATCTTTAAGCACAATCGCAATATATAAAACCTCCTGTCATGATGTTTGGTATCAAATTCTCTGATTTTTATAAAATTTTATGTATATATTTTGATATATATAAAAATAGGTCGTAGGTATTTGACATATCCACATCAGCTATTTTTAATCGAGATTCGAAGTTGCGCGCATTAACTAATAAAATTTGTACTAGTTGAATGCACGATTGATAAGCAAATCGATGCTGGAAAGCAACAATATACGCCTCAATCCCATAGGGGTAGGTTGAGACCATGTTCTTCCATTTGCCACGATCCTTGCATATCCCCTTCACTTCTTTCATTCTCATTAAATCTTTCATACAAGTTCGTCGGTTTAGAGTACTCTTGACCTGACCCTTATTTAAAATGTCCTGGGTTTGGTTCAGGAACGTTCACCTTGGTCTTCCCCTTTCCCATTCATATATTTCCCATAAATCCTTTTTGTCACTCTCCTTTGATTCATTCTCTCTACGTGCCCAAACCATTAAAACCATCTAAGCAAGCATATAGTAATATAAATAAACAAAATCTTACTCAAGAAACAGAATAAAGTGCTTGTATTCAGCAACAAAATTTTAATATAGTGTCCAAAAATGGCAACTACTTGACTAATACAGAAGTTTTTCTGTTATAATGAATAATTTTGGATTTGCAAATTATTCCATATTTGATTACCAGCGCGGAAAGAAAACCCAATCTTGTTTAAATTTATTTAAGTTGTGTTTTTGAATAGACCTGCGGGTTACAATCACCATTTATCTCTCGGCATTGGTTGTTCTTCGGGCGTTTCTCTAGAAGGTTTTGTTTATACTGAAGCGCCTGTGTTTACGAACGCGTCCGCAGCGGTTATATAAACGGTGGAAGAAAGCCATCAACTGATCACACACTTGTAGATATAACCACCTGCTTTGTATGTGTGAACCATAATTACATATCACGAAAACATCAAGCTGTATGAGAGCCAAGAAAATTTGTTTGCATATCACATGCACGTGAAAGTTCGGTCGGCATATAGCATAAGATATAATATGGAGGAGTTTTTTGAGACCACATTTATCTACTTATAACATTAGTTGCAATGTAAAACTGAAAAAACTTATTTATTGTGTTTAAACCTCAATAATGGTTACAAACCACGATGGCAATTATATATATTTTGTCGATATTACGACCCAGTTACATGGATTGTAATATAGTTACAATTATTAAAACATGAAAATTTAAGTTTAAAACACTTGTTTTATAATAACTTCAGGTTATATCTTCACATATACTGTACACATATTATAAATGCGAAAAAGAGGGGACCATGGTAACTGATAAAAGATTCCTTTTGTCGGTAAAGTGGTAATGAAAATCCATCATTTTTACATAGATATGTAATCGTGTCAGAAATTATATAATTTAATGATTTTTTCCAAATGGGATAAAAGAGGGATTGAGAAGTAATACAATATAAGATCTGCTTTATATTAGCCAAAGGCAAACACAAGCTAATGAAGACAGGTTTTTGATGTAATTTTCGCATTTTTTGCTAATTTTTTGCAGGGGATTGGCAAACTCTACGTATATAAATAGTTTCAGTAAAAAGTGTACTTTACAACTTAATATTATTTTTAATGAAAATTATAAACTAAACATGTGAAGATACTCCTTGAAGTTGTGTCATTTCATGTTAAAGCAATTAAAAGTTGAATCATATTCTAGCTGTGATTCTACAATAATTCATACAATAAGGTGCCGAAAAAGTATTTTCACGTTCGACAGACAAAACCTCTAAAATTCAATTCATTCAAAAACGGTGATAGTACAGTTTAAACATAATTTTCAATGTACTAACCTCAAAAGATCGTCTACCATTGACATTTTCAACGAACAAAACATAAAATAAGCAACACGTTTTGGAAATAAAAAGATACTATATCATGTGCAAAAAATTGTCTTGCAAGTCACCAAATAACCATTTGGGTCGCAAAATCCATTCACCCGATACTGGTAAGATCTGAACACGAGGTCAAGAACGAGTTGTTTATATTGATAAACGTCACAACGTTTTTATAAGTACATTTTAACCGCCATTCGAGAGTTGTCTATACAATCTCGAAAGTTTACGGCAAAATTGAAGTTATTATTACTTTTTTCTAGAAACAATTGTATATTTAAAAGTTCTAATGAGATGACTGAATCTTAACATTAATGGAACAAGAACACTAAGTTCCTGCAAACCTAAACATAACTAGTTCAAAGCAGATTAGCATAGTAAATACCTACCTATTTGAATCACGTGTAAATTCAAATTAAGTGTTTTTTACATACAGAAACATTTAAAAAAAGAATGATAAGGCAAAATGTTGAAAAACGTGTTCAAGTTTTAATGATAGATAACAAGAAAAATTAATACTCTTTGACTTGAAACAATTCCTTTACATGCATTAGATTTTTTCAAGTGTTATTTTCCATTTCTACTATTAGCGCACATTTTCCCTATATATATCTTATTTAAATACATTTTCTTAAACTCGTAGTGGTAATTATGCCAATATTTTTTTTCATATATTAAGTCATTCAGGGAAAATTTGTACAGTGACATCTATTGAAAGCTCACGTAAAAGCTTAAAAGGTTTCTCTCTGTGTAATGAGTTTAAGAACATCTTCCTGGATGGCGTAGGAGTTGACTTTTTATATTTCTTATTTGGAAGGCATATATTTGTAAGGCATTCGACGAACGTTCATGACCTTGTCAGGTCTTACGGTCAACGATCAGTTCCTGCTACTCTTTGGTACCTATTCGTTTTTGTTCGTATCGAATTGACTCATTGTACTGTATTGTGGGGTTTTAAATAGAATCGCATGTTAATAATATAATTTAATCACGGTAATAACCTCATTTAATTAAAACAAAACATTAATAACGTTTTCAGTGTTAAATAAATACACTGTGAACATTCACATGCAATATGTATGGAGCGAAGAATTTACCTTGACCAGGTAGATGTCAACCTTGGTAGTTGTCGGTATGACAGAAAACGAGTTTCTCCGCATAAAGCTATATATTCAATTGAAAATAAAAATACTTCATCGAAATTTAGGCACCACCTAATACCACATATATAAATAGATTATTCATACACTACAATACTACTCAAAATAAAACAGGTGTCCTTATCGTAAAGTCGCAATCTCTTCCTGGTACTGTTTGGTTTTGGAAAACAGTAATGAAAGGGTGTTTTTAAAATTATTATGACTTTTGAAATATATTTGAACACAGTAAAGACGTGCGCCAAGCGAAATATATGTATCAATTATTATCAGATGATCGCAGTTAAACGCTAACTTGTCAGCAATAATTGTGCCATGTATCAATTGGGATCTCGAATTCCTTAAGAGAAAAAAATTCAAATTTAACACAAGAAATAAAAATAAACTTGTAATGCTATATTTTATAGTGAAGAAGGTTCAGAAAACATTTGTCACTTTAGGTTTTGCTTGCACATAGTTTTAAGAAATATGTTAAAAACGTCGTATTACAAAAGGCATATTATATTCAAGATTCTTTAAGCGACGAAGTGGTTTGGACTTGATTCAAATTGCATGTGAAAGCTTAACACATTGTAACCTACAAAAGCTATATTAAAAGGAGTAACCGTTGAGTTTCTTGCCGGTTGCTTCTCAGCGGAATCAATTTTCCGATCCGGTGGTAGACGAATTTCCAAGAGAGACTAATGACGATTCAAAAGTGCTTTTTAAGGCTACATGAATAAAGAATATTTTGATTTTGATTGTAGTTTATGTGCATATGCGTATAACAAAGTTTGTGTATGCGTACTACATATATATAAATACAAAGAAGCAGTCACTAAAAAAAATTAAACACGATGTCACAAAACATTACCTGTCCCAAGTCACACTTTAAGAGATGATGGTATTATAATTACGTTTTTTTGTACTCAGTTTGAATGTATGTATTATGTATGTACTCTATTTATTATTTGATTTTTTTAAAATAGTTATTTATTGTCAGGGCTTTTATTATTTACATACATGTCAGCCCTATTGTTCCTTTTATTTAATTACTAATCACAAGTTATCCATGTATATTCTTAAAAACGAAATATGCTACGTCACTAATTATACAATACAATAAATTTAACACAAGATATATGCTGCCCCAGAATTTGGTTCAGCCAGAATGCTATTTATGTAACCAATATAATTTTTATTTATATTAAGTAGTGAACAAGCTACATTTCCTTAAGGTTGTCTGGGAGAAATCGCTGATTAGCGATAACATCGCCTTTTTGTGCACTTGTTTGTATAAGCCTTGTACATTCATATTTTGTCATTGTGTTTTAAGATGTGCAATAAAGAGTATAAACAATGTACTAAAACTAAACATATGATAGGCGTTTTGAATTACCCGCGCTCGAAGGGATTGTTTTTGTTTCTACCGCAGAGACAGACTATGGTCTTGTTAACAGAGAGGACGATCAAGGAGTTGTGTTCCAGCACCACACCAACTTCGCAATTTTCCTCTTTACACTTCATCGCCTCGTAGGCGATTGGAGCGAAGAGCATCGAAAGGCGGGCACAGACACTGACACAGAGCTCGTTTGGGCGGCAAGGCGCCAACGTGGGGCGCACGACGCGATTTGGCGCAGACTGCCGGTCAGCCGGTACTTTTGGTACCGCGCCGACTGCGGCGAGTGCGGTGAGTGCGGTGACGGTCTGCCGTCTGCCGTCACCACGCCTCGCTCGCTGCGCCGATGGTTGGCGACTGAACACGCACCTCTCCCGTTACCTCACTGCCATGTTATGGGGGCTCGACCTCGCCACGCGAAAGCCCTCCGTTACCAATTAGCAAAATTTAATCAATTTCGTACAAGGCTACTATACCCACGATATACAGCCTGCTTAGTGGATGTAAATTCGTCATTCGTCAACGTAATTATTTTCGTCACGAACACAAATTCGCTTCCCTTAAATATAAGGCATTCAAATTCACTATATATTTTTAGGAAATACACAAAGAACACTTTCTGCAGCAGCTATAGATGATATACTTTATTATTTCTTATTTATATACTTTTACTTATTTATTTTCAATTTATTATATATGTTGTATTTATTAGAATGTAGCTATTTGTATGTTTTTGAAAATACACCACCCACTATGATCTGCCATAATTACTCCTGTACCAAAGATTATCTGGTAGATCTCGCTACGAAACGATATCACCGCTTGTACTCTGCTTTTTTGTAATAGCTATGTATATATTTTCTTTTATAACATGTGTGTACAAAAATGTAATAAAATAAATAAATAAAAGCTTTTTCAAATACAGCGAAACTTGGTTAAATACCTGGATAAATGAGAAACCTCTATTATTGAGAGTTGCAATGAGGTCACGGTACTTTTTCATTGAATTACCTCTATTAATGGGACTTTTCGAACCTGGTTGAATGAGATCTGATTTCTAATTTTTTTTATAGTAACAGCAGACAAACGAGCTAGCGGGTCACATGATATTAAGTGATTATCGCCGCCCATGGACACCTGCAGCACCAAAGGAGCTGTCGATGCGTTGCCGACTTAATAGGAAGGAGTTTTATCGCCTCTTGAATGTCTCCATATCTTAGCCTTGCGGGAAAACCATTCTAGGATTTATTCGATGTTTACCTTTATAATTGAGACTTTATAACTTAATTCCCTCTCTAAATGAGACAAATTAACCGGGTTGGGACAGGTTTTGACACTTTTGTTTACAAACATTACATTCTTTTTTGTACACGCTTTAATTGTCAGTACCATCTCAGGTTTTGATCTAAAAATAAGTGAATAAAAGTGTACAAAATGCCCAAAAGTAAATATAAGTAGTTATCAGTATTTCAAAAATTAAAACCTCTATCAGATTATGTCATGTATCTATCATGTATCTATAAAGTCAACCCTGTGTAGAATTATTCGAAACAACGAAAAATTTCGGTCTCAGTATATTGATGGAAAAGGAACACCCAAAAGAATACGATCAGCAGAGTATATATAGCAGAGTAGTGGATAAAACGGGTACGGAATAATATAAGCGAAACAATGATTAAAGAGAGAGCTCCATATTATTAATTTTTGAGAGCCTCTGTAAATGAGGCAACTATAATTTTAAACCTGCATAATTGGAAAACTGGATTAATGGAAACATTCAATAAATGGTACAACATTATTGGTCCCTTGAGATCCCAATGAACCAGGTTCCACTGTATTTCTTAAATCAGATTATTTAATATCGACACTGAAAACAACATGAAACCCATGAATCCATAGCCGTTCATCAGAAGTTACTTCCGCATATCGACTAAAGTTATAATCTTCCACTTTTGGCAGCGTTATCATAAAGTTTTGTTAATAACAATATTTTGAGGTTTACTAGTGTCGATAAATAGCCTGATGAGTAAGGACCCTCGTGGATAAAGAGAACTATTTATTTTTAAAATAGTTTGTCTAGTTTTAGATATTTACAAACACTTTATTGAGTATCGAGACATTGAATGCGGTGCAGCTTTGTAATACGATGTATTTTCATAATTCGCCATCGATATCAAAAAGGGATAAGTTTAGGAATTAAGAACGTCTTCGTAGGGTGTATTTACACATTTGAAAATGGTTTGAAAAATATTGCTGAGTTAGAAAATGATATACTGCTTTCAGAGTAGAGTTATTACCAGTATCATAATAGATAAAAATAAATATAATAGATTTTTCAAATCTTTCAATTATTTTCTTAGTTCTAGATTGATTAAAAAAAGTATATACAGTCTTTTCAGTACATCTAAGGTAATTTGTCATCGTTTATACTTTCCTCGTGCAGAAACTTTCGTTTTTAATATATCATATGAATTATAATTGTGACCCACATTCTCGAATTAGTTGATCGAATCTAAGGCAGCCCGATCATATCTTGTTCGCAGCTTGTATGACGTAAAAGTTGTTCATTTATCAGGTAATGGTATTAATAAACAAGCCCCATCATTCGTCGATAAGATAAATTGCTTCAAAGTGTTACCGCAAAAGCTATTGCTCATCTTCACGATCTATTGTTACATAGAATATTGGTATTTAGAAAAAAACTCGTCAGTGGTTACACATGTAACCTATAACTCTTACCACAAAATCTAGTACATGACATATACAGGCTAATAAACAATGTTATAACCGCAAACAAACAACTGAAAAGTTCTAGAAATATCTTTGGATTTATTGAAATTATATTCGCAAAGTAATTAAACATGAGGATTTTTATTAAAATTTTATTAGAGAGACGTGGTGGAACTAAACTCCTATCTGTTTTTAAGGAATCTTTACCTAGACATTATGTAACTGTATATTTGAAATTAAAATGTAACTGTATATTTGAAATTAGTGTTACCATCGTCGTACTCCCCCACCCCATAGAAATATGGGCAAATCTGTAACTTATCGAATCAAATTGTCAATGTAAATTGGATATACCTGATCACACAAAAATTTCATCAAAATCACTCAAGTCGTTAAAAAAAGTTTTAGTTGATTTATGTATATTTATAGAAAGGTTTTATAAAGAAAAAATAATAAGCTGTTGATATGCGACCGGATGCAACAATGAAATTCCATTAAATATACCAAGAAAGGAAAATGTATATTATAGTGAGACTGCAGGAAGTATTTAAATTAAATTTAGGATTCTCGACGGCTGTACGGAAATGTCGTGAGGTCCTTGCCGGTTATTCGATTTATGTTATATAGATTATTGATAAGAATATTTGCGATGCTACAACTGACATTTCTGGATACACGTATTTGTTAATAAGGAAAATACAAGAGGATATTTCAGTTCTTAACATACCCTGCAACAATGTAAGAATAACTACATTTTTTCGACTTACCGTTATAAATTTATATAGATCAAATGTACACTACATTTATAATTTCAAGATGATAATTTTTTTATCTATCATTAATTTGGCGGTAAACTAAAGTATAAAAAAAACTCTCAGGATGAAACGAATACCATCCAGAGTATCTCTGAACATATATTTATAACTTAATAGGTAGGAGACCTATTATTTAATGGGCTTTTAAAGAAAAAGAGAAAGTTCTCAATTCTACTGAAAATTTTATGTATGTTTCTTCATAACATTGATAGGTAAACCGATTTTGATGATTCTTCACTTCAAGATGAAGATTGGGAGTCAATAGAAGAAAATATAAAGGATGATATGCATTTTTCTTATTATATTTGATACTTTGATGATAATACATCTTAGCTTTTCCTAAATTAGAAACTTCATGAATTAAAAACATTTGTCATTGACACAACAGGCTTTTTATTTCTCTATGACTTTGCCAAATTTCGGGTAAACCCTTGTACCAAAAATGAATACTCGTTAACTTTGAGTTAATGCAATTGCCACTTGATATTTTATTGCTCACTAAATTAGATGAGTCATGTACTCTTTGTCTTTAAGTCAAAGTTAAAAGATTAATTTGTCTTTACTTTTAAGTTTTTCCTTTGTCCTTGAGTACGTTGCTATTTTGAAACCATTAAGTGGAAAATTACGTTTTTCAAGCACTGGCGTGTTAGGAATAAAAGAAAATCTATACCTATATTATAAAGCTGAAGAGTTTCTTTGCTTGAACACGTTAATCTCAGGAACTGATGGTCTGATTAGAAATATATTTTCAATGTTAGATTTATTAGTCCATTTATATATAGCGCATTTATCTAGGAAACCTATGAAGTATCCCGCTAAGACTAACAAGAGCGGTGCACGGATAAAGAATGTTTCAAAAATTTACATGTAGGAAAAAAGTCCACAACAGCATATGTCTGCCTTTTAAAGTTGACTCACTATGAATTTTTTGAAGCTAATCAAATTATGCTAAAGCAAAGTATTTTTTGCGATGGCGTTTTTATAAATATGACATTAATTCTTAAACCTACGCAGTGTACACCGCGGGGAACAGCTAGTATAGAATATTTCCAGACAGTCGTTACGTTTCATAGCTTAAAAACTACCGTTTGTACTGAATAACCGTCATACTAAACGATGGCTCATAAACTGAAGCCATATAACCTGTTGCTATCCGAGCAAGCGCAATGACATAAGACATCATTTGAATATATCCACATCGTTTTGGAATACCGTTGGACGGCGATTTGCGATTTAAAAACAGCGGGCAACCGCTAAACTGCGATGTCCAGATGAAAAAAAAGTTGGCTGCCATCCAAATAGTACCCGGCAGACCTTGGTAGCGTATTGTTGTATAATACGGTTTAATTGCTCTTAATATACTAGCATCTGCATTGTCTATACAATTTTTCGTGTACATCTATAATTAAAATGGCGTAAAAGTTCTTGTGTTGGAACCCTATAAGCGAATTGGTTATTATTTTTTTTGACAGCCTCACTACCATAATGGTCTCTTTTGATTTATGAGGTGGGATAGGGAACAAGTGGAAGATGTGAAAGAATTTGTATACTCGGGATCTAAATTTATAAAAGATGGGACGTGTGAAAGTGATATAGAAAGAAGAGTGAATGCAGGGAATATGGTAAATGGTGCTCTGCACGACTTTATGAATTGCCAGATGGCGTCTCAAAGGGCCAGACTGGTTGCATAAAAGTAAAGGAAATGCGGTAGAGATGAGAGCGTTGAGAAGTATAAGCGAATTGAAACTGAGTGACAAAGCAAGAAATAGTGTGATAAGAGAACGTTGTGGTATAAAAGAAGATGTGGTGAGAAAAATTGAGAAAGGTATGCTTAGATGGTTTGGGCACGTAGAGAATGAATGAAAGGAGACTAATAAAAAGGATTTATGAGTCAAGAGTGAATGGGAAAGTTGGAAGGGGAAGACTAAACGAACGTTCCTGGGCCAAATCCAGGACATTGTAATAAGGGCCAGGTCAAAAGTACTCTAAACCGATGAACTCGTATGAAAGGTTTAATGAGAATGAAATAAGCGAAGGAGATATGTAAGGACCGTGGCAAGTGGAAGGACGTGGTCTCTGCCTACCTCTATGGGAACGAGGCGTGATGTTACGTATGTATGTACTTAGAAAGCAAGATACTAAGTACATAATAAGATAGGGTCTAATCCCGGTATAGTCTAACTCATAAAGGTAGGAAAGATGGGGGCTTCGGTCATATCTTATAAAAATGTTATCAACAACAATGTCCCGCAATAGATTTGCGTTGCACTAAGGAGCTGTAAAGATAATATTTCGATGGATCCTATGTAAGGGCTAATGTGCGAATTAAGCAAACAGTTACATTTACTTCTAATATCTAACTTAATACCACTATATACTATAAACCGCTGAAGCTCCCACAAATAAATTTTGACAAAAGTGATTTTAGCTATACAATCCAAAACTAGTACAATACAATCATAAATACTATATTTAAGGGTAAATTATTATATAACTTAATAAGGGTAAGCTTTCAAAACATTACTTTGAACATCTACTTACTAAAGCAACAACTTATATAAGTTTAAATCCAACGATTTTGGAGTACATAACCACTTTTCCGCAATTATAATAAAATAAGCTTATTATATTTTATGGATATCTCTACTTCATCATAGTTAATACCTAAAATATGTACAAATAAAGATCAGAAGTTATGGGTCAAATGAATGTTTAACTAAACATAAATCACGGTATTTATATCGCGTTAGAATATTTTTATTTCCTATAATATATTTTTTAGTATTTAATAAAATACGTATCATTTAAACTAAAATATATTCTAATTATATATGGCTTGTTTTCATGTATAAAAAAACTTTGTTATTTCGAGAACATCAGTCGGAAAAATCTAAGAAAACATTATATAAACTTAACTAGTTTTTTATAAAAATAAACTGGGAAACGAGTATAAGTTTCGCCCACAGACATATAAAGACATTGGGAATCTGCCAATCCATTACCTGTTCAATCCGGTTAATATTTTTCATTTCTACATGAGTTTCTCACGAATTTTGTCGAAGATATCTTTTTTTGTTCATAGTAATAAGTAATGTATAATTTTGGAAGGCCCTCTACATATACAGGACTTCCTAAAAATGTTAAGTTTTATTTGCTTATCAACTTAGTACACTACTATTTATGGACGACCACCATAATGTCACGAGGTAACTACGATTCAAGTAAATTTATACAAATATGGTAAATATTTCCTTTTTCAATATAAAATTTCCCAAGGATGTCGCCTAAATTCGTTTACAAGAACGTTTGATGCAATGATATATATTAAAAACAATCAAAGTAATGTCTCTATTATAATACCAAACTGTTTGTAATATTACTTTTTCTGAAAAAAGGTTATCTGTCAATCATGTTTTTTTTTGAAGTGAAACTTCTTTAGGCGCATGAGGGTAAAATTTGTACGGATGAAACGCATGATTAGCGCCACGAAGATGTGCAGCGTTTTTTTATGTTAAATCGTTTGAAGCTTAGGTAGTTATAATATTTACAAATAACATGTGGCATTTTAATTTGCCACTCGTCATTTAATAATTTATTATACTATTTTTCATTAAGTTTAATTCAAAAATAAAATTTCATTAATAATTTCTAATATTGACAAAAACACGTGGCATTTTTATTTACTATGCGTCATTTGAGATTTCAATACATTATTTGTGTTAATTTTCGACATTTATAATATTTTCAGGACAATTAAATTGATTAAATTCCTAAGATATCTTTTTTTCCTCTCTCTGCGTCTCGGAAATATATAGTTTTAGATTTATATAAATATAAACAAGACTTAAAAATTAGTGTGCCAAAGAAGTATCACTTCTGACATGTGTACTTTGAAGGCACACACTTTTTTTTATAATGAACTTATTTTAAGAAAAGATGTACAGTCCAATCTATTGATAATTAACGTAAAAAGGTTAAATATTTCTTTATATATTAAGCCGCGATGTACTTACTCCTCAGAAAACTCAGAAAAATCCCGGATTTTTTGTAATGAGATTAAGAAGTTCGTGTTAGATGACATAGGAATGGACTTTATATTTGCATATTATTTATTTTTAATATAACGTACCTAAGAGGCGAGGCGGATGAATATTTAAAACCAGAGCAATATTTATGAAATGTGCAAAAATCAACTAACATTAGGGTCATGGATAATATATAATTAAAAATACGTGTATTTCGTGGCCTCTAAGTTTAGGTATTAAAAGGCAAACAAACAAGTTATAAATGAAGCTAATATTAGAAAAAGCGTTTTACATTTTAATACTATTTAACTGAATATTTAACATTAAAGATATGATTATGAATAACAACTTTACTTATATCTAAATCAATGAAGTGATATTCAAGGAGATATTATTATAAGCAGGAAACTCGTATAATATACATTTCTGCATAAAATACACTTTTTATGAGTATTTATATGGTGAAGGTACATTACTAATAGTCATAACAAGATTTTTTCCTTAATACAATAAGCTAACACTGTTTCACAGTAGCAAATAATATTATTTATGTAAATTTATTATTGGAAAAGTGTTTGAGAGCTAACGAATGTAATCAAATTATATGCAACAAATGTACTTACATTTTACGTAAAACTCTCCGAAACGAACGTTTAATTATGCTAATTATCATCATCGCTTTTATTTAACTTTTATACACTAAACAATTTTAATGTATAAATAAATGAAATTGCCAAGAATCAAACGCAATCAAGTTAAATAACGGTCTTATGTCAAACTTGATAAAAGTTCACTCTCAACCTCAGAAACATATATTTTCTATCTACCCTCTATTATTTTTCAATATTGAATGTGTTTTAAGGAGATTACGATTATTTGATCTACCTTCTATACCGAGGAATACTCTGTAATAATTCTTTTAATAAAACCAGTCATTGATTTGGATTTAAATATAAACATGTGATTGAATATATAAGGACCGAAGTGTGTTTCAAATTAATATCGAATTAATCGCATTAATCAACATTGAATGGCGTAAATTACTTCCGTTAAACTTACAAAATAATTAATATAAGAAAAATAATTGTCGGATTTAAAATTGGCATTTAAGACCAAGGTCTTTCCACGTTTAATGGATAATAAGTAGTACTTGTAAATCTTCACAAAGCAAATTACAAGTAAATAATTTTAGCAAAACAAGAAAATTGTTTTACTTTACGAATGCCTGTATATGTTTTAAGTCAACTTTTTAAAATTTGTTAAGTGTATGAAAATACTCGAAATATTCTTTATTTAAAAAGGCACGAATGTCCAGTAGGAAATCCAGTACCGGTTCAGAAGGTCAGAAGAAAGGTATTGGCAAGAAATTTACTAGTTATTCTTTTGATAACCATAATGTTTAATTCAATTCCTACTACAAGGTCACACTTTTTAAAGGTTTACAGTGAGCCAACCTGAAAAGATAGACTTATGCTGTCATGAACTTTTGTTTAGATCTTTTAAAGAGGAAAATTTATGCCATATATGATTTTTGCGAAACTTTAACTGATTGTGCAGCGCACGCANAAAATAATTGTCGGATTTAAAATTGGCATTTAAGACCAAGGTCTTTCCACGTTTAATGGATAATAAGTAGTACTTGTAAATCTTCACAAAGCAAATTACAAGTAAATAATTTTAGCAAAACAAGAAAATTGTTTTACTTTACGAATGCCTGTATATGTTTTAAATCAACTTTTTAAAATTTGTTAAGTGTATGAAAATACTCGAAATATTGTTTATTTAAAAAGGCACGAATGTCCAGTACCGGTTCAGAAGGTCAGAAGAAAGGTATTGGCAAGAAATTTACTAGTTATTCTTTTGATAACCATAATATTTAATTCAATTCCTACTACAAGGTCACACTTTATATACATATATTTGGTTAGCATACAAAGGGTTACAGCGAGCCAACCTGAAAAGATCGACTTATGCTGTCATGAACTTTTGTTTAGATCTTTTAAAGAGGAACATTTATGCCATACATGATTTTTGCGAAACTTTAACTGATTGTGCAGCGCTCGCAGTGGAAACTTTTAATAAAACCCGATTATGAAACATACTTCATTGGCGTACCGTTTCGAATAGTCTTAGACTTCCTCGACAAATGATCTATCTATCAGTGAAATTTGTTTAAAATCGGACTAGTAATTCTTGAGATTCAGGCAAACAAACTCTTCAGCTTAATAATATTAGTATAAATTATTTAAATTTATTATGCGAAAATTTGTACAGCGCCTTCTATTAAAAGCTCGCGTAAAAGTATTAAAGGTTTCACTCTATGTAACGCGTTTAGGAGTTTCGTAATATAATAATAATAATAATAATAATAAATAATCTTTATTGGTAAACAACTTATTTGAAACATTTATGGATCAATACAATATAGGAAATGGTTTTAATTTTTTTATATTACTTGAATAGAATTGTACATGAATTGATTGAACATTTTGCTTGTTAAGTGACAATATGATAATCCAACAGAATCTTTTAAGCTTCTATATCGATTTTAGATACAAAATGATTCATCTAGGTTGGGCAAGAGTATTGATTGACTAACATAAGTAGATATAAAAGATAAGCTTAGAACCAAAGTAGAAAGGAATTCATGGATCCTTGACGATGTGATACAAGAGTGTGACTCGCCCGCTCTATTGCCTTGAATTATGTTTACCATCGTCTTTGTTTATATTTAGGGACACTAGACAATCCGTTTTTTTTTCAGTTAGAAACACCTTGTAGTTCAATTTGAATTTAAATTAAAATAATATTATTAAACAGAATTACTCAGCGTTATTTGACTCCCATTTTTTACAATTTTAGAAACATCGATAGACATTTTTATATATAATCGTTGAAACTTAACTTTTTGTTTAGTTGCTAATAGTTCTGATTTTATTATACATTTAAATTGATTGTATATATAACCTTGAAGAAAAACGATGTAAAAGTTTTCTAAAGTCATGTATTTTAATTTATAAAACTGCAAGTTATTGGTATAAAAACGTCTCCTGCATTCATTACTTTGAAGTACTCATTCTTACACGTTCGTTCAATAGCTTAGACGGATGTATTTTAAAAATGTTTTAATGATGATAATAAAAACAAGATAATACTATTACCAATAATGACCGCAAAAACCGCATAAAAATATATTCGCAGTATAAAATACACCGCGAGAATCAGATACGACCTTCTGAGTATTGTATATACCTATTGAATGGTTGTGTTTAGGTGCGTATTATTACTTATTATTATTAAAGAAATTAGGTTGACTTATATTACACAACACACGTTCTTGTAACGGAAGTTAACATAAACACTTAAATAATAACCTACCCGTGTAACATCCATTTTTTAAGATAGGACATAAGTAATGTATATCGTAGTAAGGAAACACTGTATACAACATAGTAGTAGCGGCGAGAAAGATAGTGAATTGCTGAACTGAGGGGGAAGAGAGGCGACGTGGCGATGCTTTACTACGGCATGCGTCGGTTTAACGCGCTTATACAGATTGTATACATCAAACCATAGAAAGAAAGCATGTTTTCAAAAATTAAGAGACACACAATAATAATATATATCTGTAATTAGCTGTTCCAATAACGTCATCAGCGTAGTTTCCGTTCCCGTGGAAATACGGGGAGATCCGTACCCGTAAGTATATAGTACCCGTCTCTATTGTATTAGTTGCTAAATTTCAAGTCGATCGATCGAATAATTTAATATTCTTTATCCATCTCCGCATTATAGCCTTTTTAATGCAACCGGTTTCGGACATTTCGGTTAGATGGTTTCTAAGCTTATAACGGATATAAGTTTGTATTTTTTGTGTTAAACGAACCCTTCATATAATCAAATAGGGACCGAAATACACTGTCCTGTATTTCCAAATTTTTATATTGCGATCATACTTTCAACTCATGATTAGTCGAATTGTCTGAAATGCGAGGCAGTTCCAACCACGACAATTACATCATCAAACAGATGTTGGGTAATTGTTGTGCGAATAAGTCAGTTGTAGTCATCAAATTTCAGATGTCAGTGAAACATACTGAATAACATTCTTCTCTAAACGAGAAACGAATTTTTCACAATTAACAAGTATTTTTCAAATTTCGTGTCATTTAAGTACCGTGGATGATTTTAAAGCTAGTCTAGCTGGCGATGTAACTACAGACTTTTTTTAAAATTCCTACTTTTAGTTCATATTCTCCCTATCAATAATTATACAGCTTGTACAAATTTCCAATCGTTAATAAAATACTTCTTATTCATTTAAGTAAGTTTAAATACAATTTTTAAACTTATAGTGGGAGAAACTTGATGTTACTATAATTTTAAGTAGGAATTGACTTGGAATTTAGAAACAATTATTTATAATTTAATGAATTATATTTGGCTTGTAGCTCATAATATAATATAAAATTTTGCTGTTTAATGCTCGACTCCCACGGCTGAATACTTTAATGGCAGGATTTAGCAAACATCTAGTGACGGTATCCATGTTAGGTTACATCGAAGATGTATCATCACTATTTAGTTTACGATGTCTATTATTGTACTCTACATATACTAGTACTCTAGTAGTAAATTTAGTAGATGTATGTGTTACAAATAACAAAAGTACTTAATTTTACCACTACGTTAATATGTGTAAAAAAATCATACCTATACATAAATTTGATGCTAATCCGGAACTAGATAGTTTTATCTAATGTAAACTAATTTCTAAACTTAATCTAGTCACACCGAAAGATTAAGCTCATGTTGTTTTATATTGAAAAGCAAATCTTGGCACCTTTATTTATCCTAAACAATTTTTTGATCCCGTCGATATGATGGGGAATCCGTGCCTAGTAAGTGTACGTCGCGGAAGGAATTTGCCTGCTGAGTTTCACGTGAATGAGGCGAATAGTTTTGAAGATTTCGTAACGAATCTTTACGAGTGGTCTTATTTCGCTGTTACGAGTATATATGCTTATATATGCATACTGAATGACCCGGAATGATTCAAACCAATCCATTTGACAATGTTGTCATTTGTATACCTTTTTTTGTTGACATTTCGATCCGACTAATTTTTATGGATTTAAATATCTTTCAAGATTAATCTTTGTTCCTGTATTTCTTTGATATATTAATAATCATTCTGCTATTCTAGACGGAAAGGAATCCAGCTGTTCTTGAATTATAAATGGTGTAACTAACATGCCTTTGTTTTATATACATATATTGTTTAATCATGTTAAATAAATCAAGGAAAACTTATAATAGGAATGCGTTTCGAAAATACACTCTATAAAAACCGTTATTAATATAGAACTACTATTGATATAGAAGCATTCCTACAAGTTTTTATTTATTAAAGCCTTAACGAGTATGTTCTCATATTAGAAAGCAGCTTAACCTGTTTGTCTGTTAATAACAAAAAATATTATTGCAAGGATTTTTGATGAAACTTTCACTGTCAATTGCATTCAAGGTTGAAAGCAAACGTGATGAAAGTTATATACAGGTTTTAATTTCTATAGAACCAAATTATCTGTACACATAATAGTCAAGTGGCCCAAGACTTCTAAAAATATTTAGCGACTCTTTCGGCTCAAAAATCTAACGGTGGAAGATTAAATACAAATAATATGAAATCTCTGATAAACAACTCATATGAAATCAAATCGTAAATATTTTATTCAAATGGGCTTTTCAGCACTCTTGTCGATTTCTTCTCAGTAGCCAGATAGCAGGTTCGTAATGAACAAATAGATGAGAATCCTTAAATTAAGAAGAGCTTATTTGAATACAGAATATTTTATGATTGACGTAAAATCAGCATGTGTCTATGTGGACCTCAGACTTACTGTGTTATTCAAAAAAAATTGTAAAATATCACTTTTACATTTACGTCATCAAAGTTTTCAATCAATTGGTTTATTACTAGATTATCTTATAAGCTCACAGATCTCATATACTCAAAGAAAGAATATTTATGAAGCACACTTCAAAAGTCGTAAGATTATCTAATACAATATAAACGTTTGGTTAGAATTTCTCAACGTTCACTGTTTACGTATGGCAACATATAAAAGTGATTCACCGTAAGAAACTCGTAAAAAAAGGTAACTGATGCTTCGCATACAATATTTTATTACATTTTTAGTGGAATTAAGGTTCTTAAGATAGGCGCCTGCTCTGTTTACGATTTACGATCATATAAACTTCAAATAAATTTTTGATATTTCAGTCTAAAAGTTCAGCAATGGAGACATCTAGTATCTCGAGCATTATCTAAATATTCTTAGTTTGAGTTCAGTCAGATTTCAAAATATTCCGATACTTTCTGGGGTTCCTGGAAGAGATCTCTCTAAAGGGATACCTTATGTATACTAATTTTAATTTTGTGACTTATTTTGGTGCATAAATTAATAATTTTTGATATATGTAGTAACACAACTTATATTTGTGATTTTTATTAGGCTTTCTTTATTAATAAAGTAAATTAAATGGAATTTGTGAGGGACTTGCTCCAGTTGCGGTAGAAGTCCTGCTTCACAACTGTTCTGTAATACATTTCCTACGTTGTATTATTCATTGCTTTTGTAATAGTTACTTCATAATATCGTTAACTTAAATATTACGACTACAATATAATATATTTAAATTTATTTCTATATGTATGAATAAATTTTCAAGTGAGTCATCCTTCTTTGGCATTGTTGGATTATTTGCTATCGATTTAAGTTATTAATTTTCTCAATTGATTTCTGTAATGAGGAAAGAGAAACGCAATAAGCTAAGCATCAAGAGACATAAAAAGAGTTTACGTATGGCTAGAAAGTTTATATGAAAAGTTTTAGTTATATTGCAATGTTAATACAATTTGTTCTTGGATTTTAAAGTATTTTAACACGTGGAGGCCGTCAAACTTTATTATAAGTATTGAATATATTTAAGTAGTAAATTACCAGTTAAGTAATTATGAAAGTTAATACGTACTTGATAGTGAGAGCCAGCAGCACAATAATCAGCCCAACAAGGGCCATGGCTATGACTACACCGCCGATCATGTAATTCGCATCATTCGGGGCATCTGCAACAAACATATTTATATTATAATTTTTAAATTTCACTGTATATATTGCATCCACAGAAGCCTTTGTACATCGTACATTAGTGTTGTGAATGCTGAATAGTACCTTAACAAAATATAACAGTAATATGACGGTCGCAAAATAACTTAAAATTTTATTTATGCCAATACTTTTTGTTATTTATAGGTTTGCATATCACACAAATATGGAAATTACTTAACGTAATAAAAGGGATATTAAAATATGATATCAATTTGTACTTAAGTAACGGTATAAATAAAAGTGTCGTTCACTGCAATTTTAAAATAAATGTATTTAAATTTGTACAGATAAATAAAAAGTTTTTTAACAATTGAAAATTTAAACAAGATAATATAGCAAAAGTGTACCTATACAAATTATTGAACTATAGGCAATGACGTTAATAATATTTTTTTTTGTACTTCATAATTAAATACTGATTTGAGAGATGATTAAGTACTCCCCTCTGCTGTAAAGAAAAACAAAATTCCTTCATTTATTCAAGTTCAAATTTGAATTAATTTTGAAATATTCATTCATTAAATTAATAATCGTGTTTACGTAAAATTACAAAGCGCCAATTATTGAAAGCTTATGTATAATTTTGATGGCTTCTTTCTATGCAGAGACTTTAAAAAGTTGGCCTTAGATGGGGTAAAATAAAGGTTATTTTCTTTATATTAGTAGTTTTTAAAACGTAACATATGTTTTAACCTCTTGTACCGCAAAAAGGGCTACTCCCTGTTTGCAATTTACTATTAACCATCTGTTAATAAGCGTACCATTTTGCGCCAGTTCGCTCGTTGTATCCCCACTATTCACAAATCGATATTAAGGGAAACACCAGATCGATGGCACGCAAAACACGCCATACTGCAGTTTTCTGTTTTACCGCAGTTTCATTCGGTAGTTGACAACTTGCCATGTTCATAAGTAATGGGGTTGTTAAAGGGTACAGCGCAATATGTTGAAGTTTCCTCAACAAATGATTCATAGAAGACGTCGTTATCATAAGTATACAATATATTTCAAAACGTGATTAAAAATATGTATATCATGGAATATTGGCATTATATTCTTACTGATATTATAAATGCGAAACTAACTCTGTCTGTCAAACTTTGACGCCAAAAGTACTGAAGCTATTTCAATGAACTTTGATACATATAGTCTAGAACCTGAAAAGCCTATATATAATACTATACTAAGGCTGCTTTATAAGGTGAATAATGGTTATAAGGGATAATATTTTGATTTAGAATTAAAATTTCCATAGCCTTACATCGATCACAAAGTAATGTGAAAATAATTTCCTCATCAACTTGACAAACAAGGAAACCTGTAATACCTCAATGAAATAGTTAAAAGTGTGACATCAGCCTTTTCTTTATTGAATTAGGTTATTAAACGCCTAGGTGAAATGATAAATAGATAGTTCTTATTACATCAGCTGGCCTTGTGGTATCTGAAAAGTGTATCATCTACAATTTCTTTGAAAACGCAAAATTTCCATTAATTAAGTTAAACAGATGTTTTATATCATAAACAGGTGACATATGAAACATCGACTACTATTGTTGGCCTCACTGGAGTAATGGTGCGAGAACTTGCTTCTCTAGCAGATGTAGCTGGTACCATTCCTGTTAGGGAATTGTGTTATCTAATTTGTCTTGTTCTACTCCAGTGTGACTATGGCTAATTCCCTATCAGCAAAGACTATTAGCGGGGTTCATAGAGTAATAATTTACAGAGTATATACACTGTTATCCCACCTAGTAACCTAGTACCTAACTAGGTAGGTCCAATTTCGAGAAAGAGGTCAACCGCCGGATCCAATTCGGTTGGGCAGGGTTCAGAAAGGGTGCGTAAGATCTGTTTGTCTAATATCCCTCAGTGCCAGAAGACCAATCTCCGAACAGCGCGTGTTGCCAATGATCGGAAACGTAGTCGCTGACTATAGATCTCATTCGAAAGCTTAAAGTTACACAGCGTGCGATGGAGAGGGCTTGGAGTTTCTCTACGCGATCTAATCAGAAACGAGGAGATCCATAGAAGAACCAAAGTGACCGACATAGCCCTAAGAATCATTAAGTTGAAATGGCATTGGGTGGGGCACATAGACCGACGAACCGGTGGACTTTGGAGCCCGAAGTTGCTGGACTGGCGACCCGGACGGCGCAGTATAGGCAGACCCCCCCTCCCCCTAAAGGTGGACTTACGATATAACGAGGGTCACTGGTAGCTGCTGGAACCATTGGCACAAGATTGGGCACAATGGGCATCATTAGTTGTGACCTTTGTCCACCAGTGGACGTATATCGGGTGAAGAATGATTGACGCGTTGACTTTAAATCTAAATTTTGTTCCCTTAGTAGACGAGAGCCATTTTTGTTTGACCCATAACGGAGCGTCCCATTCAACACCCACGAAAAAGTGCACAACTCATCTAAAGAAGTTTTCATTTTGAAAATAGTGAGTACAATTTACGTCTGACATAAAAGCACTATGTCTTGCAGTAGGGTTAATTGTTGACGACACTATGTATATATTCAAATATTATGTTAGTTTATGTATGTTATATGCGTATTTATTACTCTATAAGTATTCGGTTGTAGTTATTTGTGTGTATTTTTATGTTATTGCCTACCTTCCTTCTTCGCTTTTGAAGTGAAACTTCTTTAGGCGCATGGGGGTAAAATTTTTGGGGATGAAACGTTTTTTATGCTAATTCGTATGAAGTTTAGGTAGTTTTAATATTTAGAAATACCATGTGGCATTTTAATCTGCCACACGTCATTTAATAATTTAATATACTATTTTTTATAAAATACAAAATAAAAATTTTTCATAAATTCTCTTTCTAAATTTTAAATTCAAGAATAAAATTTAATTAATAGTTTGTAAAAATAACAAAAAAACACGTGGCATTTATATTTACAATTCGTCATTTGAGATTTTAAAAAATTATTTATATTAATTTTTTAGATTTGTATAAATATAAATTAGACTTAAGAATTTGTTTGCCGAAGAAGATTCACTTCTGACATGTGTACTTTGTACGCATAAATCCTTATTAAGCGATAAGATCGCCTGTTGTACTTTCCCTTTCTATTTAGTTAAGTTTATTCTAATGCATTACTTTTAAGCTGCAATAAAGTGTATAAATAAACACAACTGTCAATTCGAAATGTATTGTATAGTTAAATTGTTTTTTTATTTTTTATTTTGAATAATTTGTGAGGGCAAAGAACTTAATTTGATACGCGAATAAGTAACGATAATGCCATGTACCATTTCAGTATATGTTGAAAGCATGTAAATTGTTTGAATAGCAAGGAAATTAATTTTCCTCGTTTGTTTCTTTGTTAATATATTGCAGATGCAGAATGCATGCTAACTGTACTCCCGGGTTCAATCTCCGGTTACGAATATTTAGGAAATTGTATTATTAAAATTGTATACACTAAATATATCTCTGGCCCTTTACCTCATCAATCTATTTATTGAGCATTTACTCATACAAAGCTTGTCTGGAAGAAATTAGTTGCAACTTTAAGGCTTTTAGCTTTAGTTACACAATTTTAAGTTTTTATTTTGTCTAGATATGTAAATTGTTTTTGTCTATCTATATATTTGGTGGAATGCTCTCGATGTGGCAAGTAATATACCTAAATGAAGAAAATGAGCTTCTATTTTTAAAAAAAATCATGTAAGTAAAAAGTATTTTCTAATATGTTGGATTCTGGACTTGTGAGAGGCTTCGACGGTTTCTAGTTACCACTCAATCTTCAATGATGTGCCTCCCAGCAAAAAAATTGCAATCCCGTACATTGATATGTAGTTACCATAAGAGCTAAATTACTTCTTAACCCCTCACCGCCTAGCGTCTTTCTGTAACATCACTTACCATCAGGCGAGTACAGTCAAGTGTTAATCTGTTAGCAATAAAAAAATTCTCAAAGTATAATCATTGTGAAAATTCTGCACACAATAAAAATTCGTTTGTGTAGTTTGCGAAAGGATATACACTATTTCTGAGTTGAAAATTTACTCGAAATAAATGTATTCTGTGTAGATATAATGTATATATACAAAAAACTTTACACAGTTTATTATGATACAAGATTTATAAACTTTGAAGTACACTGGTACTTCAAAACCAAAAAAGTAAACTTCCTATAGGAATTCGTTTGCACGTTGAACAAGACGTAATAAAATCTAATAATGTTAATCGCAATCAATGTCGTATTTGTTTTAAACATCTTACAGTTATTTTTATAAAAGTTTGAAATGAAATGTTTACTTTTCATATCTATCTATATATATTAAGAGATATCCAGGTATCTATTGACTCATCACGATATCTCTGGAATCATAAGTCGTATAAACTTGAATTTGGAGGAATATTCCTTTTACCGAGTAGAGTCAGTCAGGTCAGTCAAGAACGGATTTTGCGAAATTCCACCGGCAAGGGGGATTGCCGGGATCTTAATTAAAAAATGCTATGAAAAAAATACTCCAAGCAGACGGAGTCGAGGGTTAAGCTATCATAATATACGCGTTAAAATTTCTATTATGTCTGAAAAAAGGATTAAAATTGGTATTCTTTAATTTAATTATCTTTATGAGAGTAAACCTAGTTAATTAGGTATTACACTTAAATTTATGATTGTTATTTCATCTTGCCCCATATAGAAAATTCAATTTTTGTCAGTGTGTATTATACATATGGGCTGCAATATGAGTGCAATAGGACTTTTTTAATATATTGCTTGCAATAGCGAACTTTGTTGTAAATACAGTTCAATTGAGTTACAGGTGTCGTGTGAGTTGAATAATGTTGCAATGTGAAGTATGCCGATGTAAGAAAGTACTTTATAAAAATGTATCTACTAAATTACGCATTAATCTCCTGTGCTAGATATACAATAAATAAGTCGTATTACGTCTTATTACGCTATTTGTACTTAAACAAAAATTAAATAGACTTGTACTTTTTGTTTACACCGAAAGAAATATGTTTATTAAACAATATATGTGGTAAAAGAAAAACGTAACAAAAGCTTGCTTACTAGTATTAGTGTTTGTCTATTATCTTACCTGATAGAAAATATCAAAAAGTGTATAAAATGTTAACATGATAAGATAATATATCACTAGATTCTACACAGGAACATGAAATTTTTGATTTGCAGAATGATTACCTAAGGATGACTGAAACACTCAACTAGTCAAGAATTAGATAAATTAAAAAACCACAATTTTTAATATAATGAATTTACACTGACAGGTATTGAAAACAGAACTTAAAGTTAGTGGGCCTTAGGTCTTGTGGACATTATTATTGTAGATAAGACCGTTACATTACACCAGACCAAGATCAATTGATTGAAACGACAACTCCCAATTACGTTAGCGAGGTCGTCAAACTTTTTGGGAGATTTGATAGGCAAATATATTTCAGTCAAGAATAGTAGGAAAACTTCAGTCAATTAGTTTACTTTAATCGATTAGTTAAATGTAAGGCTTCGTGAGTCAACATAGCAAAGTGTAATGACCAACATGCAATCAGGTGTCTAGTACGTCGGCCCCTGAATGCGAGGTTAATGTTCTTTCCTTTATTAACCAGGATAGGTAAAGTGTATCTCTTTAATTGCATTTTGAATTCAACGAGTTAAATACTTTATATATTTATTAGATCAGATGATAGATAAGCGGTAAGACAGTGCGAGTCATCGTACAGTCTAATACAATAGCAGTTAAATGTATCGACAATATTATTATGTGCTCATAAGGGAATAATTAGATTTCATTGCTCGTTTTTTGTATTATAATAGTGAAAAATGGGAAGCTTTGTCCAAGTTAATTTTAATATAATAGATTAAGATTTTCTTATCACCGCTCTGTAACTTAAATAACATAATATCATCGTCGAAGAGAGTCGTATATCTAGCAATGATCTTCACAGACTACAAGAATTTTACTGGGGTTTCTTTATCGTTTACTTTAAAATTACGCTATCAAAGATAAGGTAAAGTATTAAACACCAAAACAATTATGTTAATTCCTACTATAAAAATCTATTTAACCAATAAGATATAATAATAAGAAGTTTTACAGTATTTAATTCTTGCAATCTTCTAGTTATAGTAAAACAAATAAAATTTGGAAAACATTTTGTAGAAATTAAATAGTATTAATTTGTAGTACTGTACATATATGAAACTAAGTAAAATGTCTATATTATGCTCCATTAGAGTTCAGCCATATCAAAACTATTTTAATTTTACTTAGTAGATAAGAATTTAAATTCTTTGCGTAGATTATGTTATTTGTGGCTCCCAAATAGATCTGGATTAACATAAATTTGATAAAAACAAATGTTAAACAGACTTTAGAATTACATAATCTACTTAGAATTAGCATACCACACCAAGTTATATGAAAATTTGTGCAAATAAGTAGAAGTCCTTGAAAATGCTATTCTCTTAGTTCATTAATTACCTACATTTATTTTTACAAATAGCCAAATTTATATTTTATATCGAAGCGCTTATTTATGTTTAAATACTAATTTTTTCTTCAAATATAACCTAATAAGTGAACTAGATAATCATTATTAAAAATGAATCCTTATGTTCATTATTGAATTCTGTATAAAACAACAAAGCATGAGCTATGCATTATGAATACACAATTATTAAGTTTAGCAGTTTTTATAGACCTACAATTTTGCTTACTATACGAAGGCTATATTAGTGATTTATGAGTAAAATAAATCTCGCGTTAAATGTATTCCATAGTGTTATATCAGTATCTTATATAATTATTACGCAATTGATTGTTATACATAAAATATTGCGGACTATTGCACAACTGTACTTCGATACGGTAACCTGTATATATAAAGTTAATTAATCATTGAGTCAAATCTTTTGGTATAGTAAAGCAGGGGTCAGCAAACTTTTAAGTTTTCTAGGGCGCAATATAATATTGAAATTATTTAGCGTACCCAAAACATTTATAGCCTTTTTAAACTGGTATGCCTTCATATTCTTTCTATATTAATCTTGTTTCAATTCCAATCATAAATAAAATACTTTTTGAAGTAAAACCTCTATAGGCACGCTTGATTTGAGGAGTAAGCTGGTGAATGCGTGACGACGGCGTTACCAAAAGTGTGATCGGGCAAAAAATATAATGTATTTAAATATTTGTAGAAAATTAATATTACATACGTCACAAACATTTTTTTTATCTTTTATTGGTTAAAACTTAATGTACATAGTTTTTTTATCAAATATTAATTTATTAATTAAATAAATTTATTTTGAGAAAAATTGTACAGTGCCATCTGCTGAAATTTCACGTAATAGGTATATTCCTATATTAGGAATAGGGAATAAACTTAAGCAAAAACTATGTAATTTCACTAAGTTGAGCGAAAGTTAACATTTGCATGTGCGTTTGTATCCATGTTATTATATACATTCACGTCTAATGTGGGGCGCGTTAGTATAATGCTAGAAAACGAAGTTAGTCGCGTGCGTTTGTTTAAGTAATTATTCGTATTCTTTTACGAGTGAATATTTTAAGTTACATGTAATAAGGTAATTAAAAAAATTATCACTGCCATACGAACATTATCTCAAGTTTATCAAGTATAATTAACAAGACATATCAATCTTAAAGTGCGTGCGTTGTAACGTAAGCACGTACGCGCGTGTTTCTATGTGTATTGTGTAATATTATCATCTTTTCTGTGTCACAATTCATAATATTTACTGCTTTAATCCGGTATGTAGGGTATCTTTCTCAGACTTTTAATTTCTCTTCTCTTCGTTATTGAAATTACACGAAGTCCATAGCGTATGTACGTACATTTTGGATAGTCGAGTGTTTTTATTCTTAGTTTTTAAGATAAGATATTTAAACAAATTACATTCCATAAAAGAACTTATGATATATATATTAAATATTTAGGTCTATGTCACGGTGAAAAATGTGTTTATATAGTTTATTGATATTCCGATCCAATTACTACAATTGATCACCTGCCAACCCACAGTGGAGCAGCGTGGTGAGTCTATGCTCTAAAAACCCACTCTCCTATGAGTAAGTGCCCAGCAGTGGGACGATAAAAAGCTGGGACTTACAATACCTGCATATACAATTACACATAATATAATATGTCTAGAAGAAATCGCGTCAAAGCTATAAGTCCGCCTATTGTGCGACATTTATTGATTAAGTTTTAGCTTCCTTTTAATGTAAATTATATCAATATATTTAAGTATGATGTGGTTCAATAAAACGATAAATAATAATATTACTTACGAGTTTCAGTTTAAATAATTATTCCATTATTTATGCATTCAAATAGACTATATATGTACACAAGTAGAAAGATTTGTTAGATAAGTATTTCAGTACATTGATTTAAGTTCTTCTTTATTGGTGTTTTAGTTGTACTTTTCATCAGATTCATCAGTAATTCTGGTTTGTTTATAAATATATGTTGTTTGATCTCGTACAAATATTTCCCCCCTATTTTAACATAGCCCCCTAAATGGGTTTGGGACCGCCTTAGTTCTTTTAACCCAATTAAAGTAAGATCACCAACAATTTTTATATTGTAGATACAAAATTGTTTTTTGTTTCATAAAAAAGCATATAACGTAAATTGAGCTTTCATTTCTTCTAACGAATTGTTTACTTTATTATTTTTTTGCTTATCGTAAGGCATCTATGAATATAAGGCCAGTAAGTCCAGCACAATGAGCTCTTTATAGATATCAGTTTATAAGGAAGAAAGGTGACCAAATTAGAAAGTAATGCTACTGTTTTGAGCTTCAATTTATTTAAAAATCTTTCAAAATACTTCAGCGACCATAATTACCGAACCGCGATGAGTATGTAACATGTGCTTTACGTAATATATGGTAATTATGCAAAGTTTGCATATGTATGCAACTTGACGTTGGCGCCGTCTACCTTCTAAATATGCTAGTCTAACATTTTTATCATTCCACGTGTAACCTTTTTCTACAAAAGGCTCAATAGACTCACCGCTTTACTGACTATGCATTCATACCTTTTTAGGAAAGTTAAATAATGAAATTGAAGCGCTTTGTTAGCGCTGTTTTCTTCAGATACACTAGCAATGTATAATATGTCAAAAAGCGTTAGTGAGGGCACTGGGTGTTCCTTACGTCAACAAATGCTTTACTACGTTAATATACCTTACAAAGTGCTTTTAAAGGCATTAAAAAGGGATTGAACTTTAAATTTTATTTATTTAACAACAAAATTTTAACCTGTAAACGCCTATTTATTACATAAGATAAACCATACTTTAAAAATTGAACAACTTTGTAATATATTACAAAAACATTGTGGACAATAGCAAAAATCTTTAGGATACCTTAAGTAAAAAGTAATTTTTTCAATTTTTACTATTAGCTGACATTCTTCCTCTATATCTTGTTCTAGTTCACAATCTGTATAGAGCTTTTCGTACATAAAATCAATTTTGAATACATTTTTTAATTAATAGTGGACGACCTTCGATGTTACTACAGTTTGCTGTACTACAGCTTGAAATAGTTAAATTTTATGAATTAATAATGCTATTTATAAGAAAATGTATAGCGCCATGTATAAGATATATAGAGCTCACGTTAAAGTTTATTCTATTTAATGTGTTTAATAAAAAAAATATATTTTCAAATAACTTGTTATAATAATTGTGACATAAAAACAGCGCTTTAGCTAATCATTACGTGCTTGATGACACAAGTGCGTTCTCAAGTTACAATAATCAATACAACCTGCCCACTGTGACATTTCAGGTGGCTGTTTCCATGTAGAACACCTAGTCAAGGCGATTTTTTATTCCGAGAATATTGTCGACTTTTTTAACGTATCAGTGCTAATGTTTATCTTAAGGTCTTTCTTTGCGTTTGGTTTGCAGTATACGGAACTATCTACAGGGTACTTGTATTATTGCACGTTAACTTTATAGTGACCCAATTCTCATATTGGAGTTTCGGATATTTTATAAAGCTTGTATGTATATAATGCAACAATATATTTCTACGGATGCTCCATATATACATTGAAACTATCCAACCAATATAGTCCTAAACCGATTTATTAGAAAAGCAATAATGTGAAGAAGGTATAAGACAGAACCTCACTGATCATGAGTTTTTGAAAACTATTTGAGGCTGATTTGAAATTTAATGAATGAATTCCAAGAATGAGGAAGCCTGTGCCAAACAGCGAGACTTAATTAGAAAGTTAGCTACTGCTAGAGATACGTACGTAATTTTGTAGTATTAAGAAAAGTATTAGAAGGAATTAAATACACTCAAATTATGTTAAAATTAAACGTACATGTTTCTCATCCATCGGCGTAATCTAAATTTAAAATAACAATATGTTGTATGCGAAATCTGTTACATTTTTGACGCAACATCAAAGAACTAGAAGACAGCTCGTGTGATATAAACGTGCCTCAAACCGGATTTCTCTGCTTATTAAATGAATATGTGTGCTCTAATATCACGTGTGGCCTTTAATGTGACAGAGATTGGTAGACATTATATTTATGATCAATAGGAATTTTTGCGTGTGAACAGAGAAGTATAAAAAAGAACGTAATCAGAAATGTTTTTTTTATTAATGTTCTTGCATCATATCGGTCATAACACGGATCAACAAGATAAAAATCGTTATTAGTCCTAAAGTAGTATATAGATTTTTCGGTAATTATTGGCCAAAGATGAACAATTAATACCTTTTTCATTATAAACAAGTGACTATGTAGTAATAAAGCATCGCATTGCATTTACAGTCATTCAAAGGGTTTTTTTAGGTACAAAAGCAAACTTTTTATGACGTATATTTTGTTTTATTACAGTCAAATTTTGTGTTGACCCATGTAATTGTTATAAATATGTTTTAGGATATCATGGTTTCGTCATTAACTTATGTACCTGCCGATTCCAGTTATAATTTTGGAAAGTTCACATAAAGATTATTTGAAGACAGGTTAATTGAAAGCCTCACCCAATCGGACTGGATAATAGGGGAAAAATATCAATAAACACACATGTATAAACATCGGATTAAAATGTAAATTTTACATAATGTTTAATTCGGCCAAAAAACATTTGTAATATTTAATATTGACACAACCAATTTTCTCAAAATAAGTATGATAAATACTTTACTTTTATTAGCTGTAATAAAAGTCAAAAATTTCGAAAGAAAAATTTTCTTATATCGCCATTAAATACATATTCGCGTAGTTCCCCATTCAATCAGATACTTAGCGATAATGTTCATTGCGAAAGGAATCAATTTCTTAAATTTCAAATCAGCCTCAAATAGTTTTCAAAAACTCATGATCAGTGAGGTTCTGTCTTATACCTTCTTCACATTATTGCTTTTCTAATAAATCGGTTTAGGACTATATTGGTTGGATAGTTTCAATGTATATATGGAGCATCCGTAGAAATATATTGTTGCATTATATACATACAAGCTTTATAAAATATCCGAAACTCCAATATGAGAATTGGGTCACTATAAAGTTAACGTGCAATAATACAAGTACCCTGTAGATAGTTCCGTATACTGCAAACCAAACGCAAAGAAAGACCTTAAGATAAACATTAGCACTGATACGTTAAAAAAGTGGGATTTTAAGGATGAATTTGAAACAATAATCAAGGACATATGTTTTGCAAAGAGAACTTAGGTTATTAAGGAGTTAGTAACTTAGTTTTCGAACGAGTGACTAAGTATCTACGTGATTATCAATTGGGCCATCACAGCTTAAGCAAATTCAGGATTATGTAGGGTTTTTAAGATCTGTTGTAGACAGTAATATAGTGGTGTTATAAGACTCTGCGATTAAGGAACGTCAAAAGCGAAGGCTTCCTTGACATTTAAATTTGAGCCAAGCTTTACATGAAAAATGTAGAATTATTTTATTTTATTCTCAAATACTTCACTAGTTTTATTATATTCAATTAGTGCAAAAAACACAAAATATAAACGCCAATTTTTTTAAATAATTCATTATTCTTTTAAAAGGAAAGCAAATAAGTATTAATATAAGTGAAAAATGTGCCGTTGTAGATTTCTGGTTTATACAACAATGGATGGACGCATTCATTTTTGTAACTTAAAGAAGAATTTTAGACTTTCATGTTAAATAACCATAGGTTATGTCTACTAGTTTCTGGTACAATGTACGTTGTCGGGTACAACAATTACGCAATTTCATAGACTAATACAAGCTTATCGCTAGATATTAGGTGATAAATGTGAATTATAAATCTGTTCTGTAAATAGCAGAGCTAACAATATAAATGTATCGCGGTAAAATCGCTTAATTCGCGCCTTTCTTGTAACGTAAGCGAGATAACAAAACTATAACATAGATTTGATATTATATAATTTGCAACCTTGTTAATAATACAATTATTACGTAATAACAATATTCAGTACACATAGTATTTGGTCAGAATATCGATAAGACCGCACCCAAGCGGAACAAGCGTTTTTAGTTATATAAACTTAAGATTCTTTCGCTGGTACCGCGTTAACAGAATCAGGACTTAAGCAGTGAAAGTAATTTCCTTTCGACTGATACAGAACAGTTTTCACTGTTTAATGCAAGCAGCTTAATCTCACGTCATAAAATATCGATTCTAATAAGACAAATTTCAAACTCATTTAAAGTCCTTAGTCATGTAATCTATGTATATAAAACTATGTCGTGTTCTTTACACAATTGATAATGCAAAAAAAAACTGGACCAATTTTTGTGAACACTAATTTGTTTCATCCGTCTTCGCACCGAATGACCGAATAACTTTTATAATAGCGGAGGAATATTAAAAAAAATTGTATATTAATCTCTCTCCCTCTCTCATCAACTCATCATGAGATCTCCAAACCTGTTAGCACGATTTACTTGACATACTGCATACATATTCCTCTCGTAATATAGAAGATGTCTAACAACGTGTTTTTCCATTTCCCACGGGATCGAGTACTACACAAGTAACAATGCGGAACACGCCTAGTATTATTTAAACTCTTTTTTTTTCTTGTCGCAACGCCACGGGGGAAAGGTGTTACGGGTTATGCCGGACTCTTACCCGCTAAAACCCGACGGTGCTCCTCCCTACGTTCTTTGACGAAAGCACGGGATCGGAATACATCCGCACTCTCGTCGACGATATGCCAACAGGGCTCCTCCTTTTGTATTTTTCCTATTCTGGTGGCATGCCACCTGTTCTCCCTCGGAATCCCTCTAAAGGGGCAATAGGTCCCGCACCCATTGCCCAGATGCTAGGGGGACAATCGACGGTCGTGCACTACTGCGCACAACCCTCCGTCGCCGTATGACTGGAGAATTTCCGTCCATCTCTCTGAAGCGCTCCGTCGCATCCTTCTGCGACATCATGTCCTCACAAAAAGAGATTACGGCATTCCAGCTGGCTTCTCTGCCCACCATGGTTCTAACTACAGCAGGCAAAGAGAAGTCGTCCCCTACAACTGTTACCAGTTCGGCACGGTGGTCGGTCTACTGCGGACACACAGTGAGTGTGCGTGCCGTGGTGACCCGACACAGGTACCTCTCGAAACAACCACGTCCCGAGAGGATCTGTGTAAGGTGAAAACTTCTATTGGTCCACTGCTCAAGTATTGAACGAATTGCCTCAATCGTATAGAGACCTGCGCTGGTAAGAGAACCCTGGATTATTTTATTCCCACCCTTATAAAGACTTTCCTTCCCTTTAAAACAGAATATTGATAAAACAATCTTAGAATATTTTTTCCTTTACAAACTTCTGCGAATGTTTCCTTGGTATTTTGCAGTCTGTATTTATTGTAGGAATCTTCTAGCGGAAGTAATTAATAAACCAGTGCGAAGGGAGTTTTACACTTCTAAATCGGTTGTAGTTATATTCTAAATATTTTACAATTCAAGAGTTTTTCAATATCATCATCTACGAATATTGCACAGACATTAAGCGTTTGTAGTAACCTTATATGTGGCCAAACCGAAGTTAAGCAAATGTAATTAATTTCATATTCAATTAATATTGTTTAAGGGTTAATCTTTTACTGTGATTACACTTGATAGTGGCATATTACACTTGTAAAAAATACAAAGCCATTTACGTCTTAACGATTTTACACGGCATTATACCAAAGCTATGTTTTATGACATTTTTTCGATAGTAAATTAACTGTTATTAAGTCAGAGCTGGGTAACTTTGAATACATAATTTCTTATATTTTTTCCAGCAGACATACAACCGGATCAGGCTTCTTAAATGTAACTGGTTTATCCTGATATCATAGGTATACAAGATGCCCTATCGATTTGCAATCATTCGCATACAAACTTACTTAATTTATATATTTAGTTTCCACAAAATACATACTATATGAACTTAGCAAAGAATGATTCGATGTATAGTTAGGATACTTAGGAGTTATTTCCTTAGTTTTCCAACGAGTGACCAAGAATCTACGTGATTATTCATTAGGCCATCACAGCCTAAGCAAATTTAGCATTATACTCGTATAGGCATTTTAAAGACTGTAGAAGCTTAAAACGCTAGTATGTGGCCCTGCGGTTAAGGAATGTCTGAGCAAAGGCTTCCTTGACATTTATATTTGAGCTACGATTTATACGAAAAATGCAGAATTGCTTTATATTGTTCCCAAATAATACTCTAGTTCTATGATTGAATTAGATTTTAAATAAATACAATATGTCAACAGGGTTTTTTTTATTAGTTTATTCTTCTATTAAAAGGGAAACTTATTATTTATTAATTTGATATATACTTATTCAATTGATATATATATAAATTACATAAATGCCGTCAAGCTCAACGACATACAAAAATCTTCGATCGCGGAGCACATTTTGCAGCATGGAACTCAACACTGGATAGAACTTCATAGCCCGAAAGTTCTTTACACGGACCGCCATTATATGCCGAGATTAGTTCGCGAGGCCATTGAAATTAAAAAATATCCTAATTTCAATCGTGAAGATGGTTTTAAGCTGGCTGATACGTGGAATCCAGTGGTGAAGCTATGCCAAATGAACAAACGACGCAATTTTTCAAAATTAAAACGTGACCTTGTGAGTGTAGTATGCCGAAAAATGGATGTGGGTGCCGTGAAAAATAAAAAGATTAGACGTAGGGTAGATAGATTCTGCCCTTGACAGCTTGACACAACCGACCATAGCAGTAACGTCGTGACCACGATCCATGCAACTGGGTCGAAATATCGGCAAAATTAAAAAACGCCATCGTGGTATGTACCCGTTCAAATAGTCAACATGATATATATAGACTTGTTCTTTCCCACAAAATACAGACTATGTGAAAATAGCAAAGTATGCTTCGATATATAGCAACAGATTACGGCAAAGTGTATTTTCAACATAGTGTTGTTATCTCTCATGTAATAAGTGAGTGAACTAAAATTTTATGGGTAATAGATGGTTACGTTGTTATTCCTCTTGTATTAGAAGAGTCAAATGTAGTTATAGGTCGGTTAATTTGCCGTTAACTTTCTTTAAAAACAAACTCAAGTTATACACTGAATATCACAGTATGTAATGTCGAGTTGATCTTGCTAATCTTTTACATAACATATTAAACGTATAATTAATAATGTTTATTTAAGTACATCCGACCCTTATTGAATAATAAATTTGCACTTGTTATCGAAAGACAGTTTATGAGACATTTGATGAATTAATGGAGGTCAGACCGGATATATCTTCACATCCGGTACAATGACATATCGTTTGTCACCTATTTTGTCGTTAAAGGACACGATTTAAGTGGAAAGAAATACCTTGAAGTATGATAGACAATCTGAGTAGCTATTCTTTTAAACCACACTATGAAACCGAACAGTTAAACGTTTGAAGTCGTTACCTTTTAACAGACACCCAGATTCGTAAACGTAAACTCCTGATGTTACTTTGATGGATAGAGTTGTATATCGTTAAGTATGTGTTGCCTATATTACGTACGACGACGATTAATAACAAGATATGAGACGTGATAAAAGTAATGTGCAATACTTTCACTATTAGCCTATTAGACAGAATGTTACGGAAGAGTAGGTCCATCAAAGAGAAAGCTATATGACAAGTAGTTCTGGGAATCGATACTAAATAATCCTAAGCTCTTTAGATGACATGTTCTGAGAATATAATAACTGATACGTATTAAATCCTGTTTCGGTGAGTAAGCAATAAACGAAAATATCAGAGGTAAATGCGGTTAATATTTATCCTTGCTTCGGGATTTTTAGTACATACCAAGTAATATAAAATTGCGAAAGTAAACGTCAACTATCATGAACTTCTTACATTCATCAAAACTTTTACTTGAACTTTTCACAAATGATTGAATTTGTATTGTCACGCAAATACGACTACTAATTATTTAATTTTAATTAATATTTGAAAACTATCTATTCATACTACCAGTAAAAAAATATGTTTATTTGAACGGATGAACAAAATTACAATCAGATATAAAACATGTATGTAGGAAGAGTGTATACTAATAGTAGAAATTGAAAAAATAATTTCGGGTCGATATTAAGGCGCGTACAAATAAATAAATACTTTACCAACAAATTCATATAAAATATGTAAAAACAAACGTGTGACAGAAACGTGTCATTGAAAGTTATTACAATATATTAAATATGGCAAACTTTATAAATCAAAACATTTATTTATAATATACGTTCGTTGCAAGAACCATATAATAATTTAAACATACAGAGTATCCTATAGTTTGTTACTAATTCTTTATTAAAGAGTATGCTATTATAATCAACTTAATGTATCGCTTCATATCGCACCTGTTATTATAATTAATCCGTGTTAAGAAGTTATTAACATTACAGACCTATCAGTCATAGACCCCCAAGTTGTCAGAAGATAATATCAGACACTTAATGATCGCTTTTATAACCCAAAATCTTTGTTTACGAATAAAATAGGTTGATGATGATTTAAATAAGATTTTCTTGATAAAGTCTAAAAAATAACTCTGGTATTAATTCTCACTTCGCCTCGTTTAAATTTGTCGTATTGTCGTACTAACATAATAAGATAGCATCATTATTGCCGTATTGTTTTAAATACTACACCATAATTGTGTGAAAGTTTAGGAGTGTGTTAATAATTATTCAAAGCAGTGATACATTATTATGTGTGTGTGTGAGAGAGAGAAAATACTTTATTGCACACAAAATAAAAATATAAAGACCTATTAACTAAGATATTTCTTACTATAATTATAGCGTGCAAAGGCGGTCTAATTGCTACAAGCAATCTCTTCTAGACAACCTTATTATGTAAAGAAGCAGACTAAATTAAAAAATAAGCGCCGGAAACTTAAGTATAATATAAAAAAAAAATTGTCTATAACTATATAAGATATTACATATAATATGAATATTATATACATACATATCAATATATCTATAGATACTTACTGAAAATATATACACAAAAGATATGAAATAAAAAAATATACAATATAAAGAAAAGGAAAAGATATAAACGTGTTATGTATAACAGTTTTCATTTAAATAGAATTTTTATTGCTCTGTGTAGTGAAGGGACTGATTTTTAATATTAAATATAGTATACAATTAGCAGAGAACGGCACACAGTAAGCACAAGAGCTATTTTCAACTCAACGGCCAAACATGCGGCCACTGCATGTTCTGCTAACCGGCCCCGGCCGGTTTTTACTAACAAGGCTTTTCAAACATGGCCGTCAAAGTTTCAGTGAAAGTACTGTCAAAGCTCTATTCCATTATAAATTTAGAACCTAAGTTTATTACATAAATCTTCAGTCTCAAAGTTTCTTTCTGCATAAAGCGTAACAATTTTATTCACACGTGCAATTTAGTCAATAGAGTTCTAGAACAAATGAAAACGCGGCCAATCAGTCACGTGTAAGTCGAATCAATGCCATAGCTTGTTAGATAAACATATCCAGATATTGTATTGCATACGGCTGCGTGAATTATGACATATTGACAACAATTTCCTGATCGATACCATATGAAGTAGATATAATAAATAATGATCTTTTAAATAAGCAACAATAGAAGTGGTCGAAAATTAGTTTGAACATAAAATTTGTCGATATAGCAATTAGAGAACATATTGACAAGTGTACGCGATAGTTGTTTATTACTTTGCGATATACATACGGCAAATTACTTAATTTTAATATAAAGTAAGATTTATTTAGAAATTAGATATTATATGGAAAACAAATATTATAAAAAAGACAATTGCTTGGCCGAAATTGTGAACCTTTTATCTTGAGGTATATACTTATATAGTATCAAAAATATAGAATATTGTTATTTCGTAATCATGAGTTTGTCCTTAAATTTAGTAAAAAAAACGCACGCAAATCACATTTATTATTATTATTATAATTTTGATAATAATATCCCTTTATTTAACAATATAAAGCAATACTCGAATGTGGAGTCGTATGCAGTTCTTTAAATTACGGGATATTTTCTACATTAAGTATAACATATGTAAGGCCAATGTTATGACAAATAGAGCTTAAGTTTTCATTCTTAATTATAGTCTATATTTTCAACGGTTATTCTAACCTTAAATAGAATTACTAACATTATTAGTTAATTTATTAGACATTCGCGCGACTAACATTCATTAGATGTAATGAATTTTTGGCAACCATTAGACATAACTCTGAAAAATGTCGAAAACACTGTGTAATTGTCTAACAATGTATTGATTTTTATCTCGCCACATCTGCCAAATATTTTACTAATTTATATTTTGCTTTTTTCATTGCTTACACCTGACCGTTAGCATTATTGTAGTTTAAATAGAAACGCACTGACCTGAATTAAGTGAAAAGCGTACAATTACCTTTAAACTATGTGTAAATTCCACTGAACAGAAATGTTATATAGCTTGTTCTTACTATTGGCAACATGAGCCAGAATATCCCAGAAGACAATACAAAACAAAAATACTAAAGTTTTTTTGGTTATTAGTAATTGGTAATGTACAGTATTTGAGGACGCCCAATTATACACAAGAAGTGAAGCTTCCTCAATTTGATACGTTGGTTTGACCGTGTGATAGATGATTTACAGGTATATATAATGATAGGATATAACTAAAAAAATAAAGAAAATAATATTATATAAAATGAGTCAACAATTACAGTTTTGCGATCCTTAAATATACCTCTAAGTTTATGGGAGATCTGTTGTCTGCTTATGATTTAATTGCTATTTGACGACCTCGCTGGCGCAATTATGTGAGTAATCGCTCGACAGCGGAGGCCCGGGTTCAATTCCCACGATTTATCTGGTGGGGGCCTGCGGCCTTAGAGAATTACCATCCAACCAGAAAAGACTTGGCACCAAGGAAATAATTTGTGCTTCACACCATAAAAGGTATTATATCTTATCAGGCCATAAATTTTTTTTAGTCGAGTGTTAATATTACAGTAAATCAACAAACATTGGTGTTGAAGTAATAAACAATTGAATTAGGCCGATCACGCCTCTCTATGGCATGTTTCATGCAGCCAGCAACCATCGACTTATAAGAACTTGTTATAAATTCTAGTAGGCTGCATGAGATTAACAACTCATTTCAGGGTAACTGTATAAGTTTCTTTAATAACTCCCACAAGACGTTCTAAAGATGTCAATTAATAAATTCAGTCTTTGTTAAAAGAAAGTTGATAGAAAAATCGTATTATAAGTTGCAAGATTACCTAGACGATAGAAACGCCTGGGAGTGAACGAATTGCTCTAATTTTAATTAAAATATAGTAAACTAATATGATATTGTAATGATGATGGTAACAAAAAAAATACCCGACTGAGTTTGTTTTGGGTTCTTCTCGGATCAGGGCGCAAAGGAACCCTCGTAACTTTAGATTTTAAGCCGTTCTTGAGTACCATCGTATATTAGAATCAGAGTGTGGAAAAAAATATAATTTGACGATTCAAAAGTGCTGTAATTTGCCTACTTGAATAAAGATATTTTTGATTTGATTTAAGACGTTATCGTGTCTAAAGAAAAAATATTTTACCGGACAAACTGTCTCACTTGTTTACTTTATCAAACAATTAATGTGAAATTCTTAAAATCGTTAGAGGAAGCAATTTATCCCAAGATTTCTGTGTCAACATATTGTGATAATATTTGTACAATATTCTTATACACAGAGCACTTTGCTCTTAATTCATGTCACAATGAATAAGGTCTTTGACTCGTAATGTATCTTCGCTAGTCTAAATTACCAAATCTAATTTTTGAAATGACAAACAAAGAAAATCTAGTTTATTCGCGTTTGTTGGTGATAAATCCATATATTTAAAGGATATGAACGGCGTATATTATTTAAATACATTCGTTTATATTTTATTTATTAGTCACTTCGAAAACTTTACATCATTCATATTAGCGGGAAACAATAAGTTGTAAAGCAGTCTTCAAATTAATAAATGGATGTGATTATATAGTATTGCCAAATCGAAAACTAGACATCTAGAGCCGTAATTAATTTTATACTATTTTACAAGACGGAAATTTTCTTCCAAATTACAGCCTGTTGAATATCACCCAAAAGTTGGATTGCTCTTTATATCACAAATTTTTTGTGACTGAATAATACACATATGCAAACCCACATCAATATATACTAATGTGCGCACTTTAACTACTTACTAAATAAAGACTGAATTGAAACGAGGAGTAATGATCGCCAAGGAACGTGCACCCTTTAAGATCAAAATAGATCGGACGTTAAACTTGTTAACTATATTAAGTTTAAATATGTTATTTGTACTGAACAAACTTATCCCTTTTATAACTGACTCATCTCATAATGCATTTTAAGAAAAGGGTTTTAATTTTCAAATTTTAATTCAAAACTTCATTTCACATTTACAGCACTTTTAAATTGTCATATCTCGTTTCATTTGCATATTATTTCCAATGATTGAATATAATATTAAAGACTGTAAAAGAATTTATATCCTATGGTGAGAATAACCCACAACAAACTCAGTCGGGTGCCCCTTTTTTATCATCACCATCACAATGTAATTTTATTTTGTCTATTTTGCATACATACATACATACATAGCATCACGTCTCATTCCCATAGGGGTAGGCAGAGACAACGTCCTTCCTCTTGCCACGATCCCTGCATATCTCCTTCGCTTCTTTCGTTCTCATAAAACCTTTCATACAGGTTCGTCGGTTGAAAGTGCTCTTGACTCGGCCCTTATTTAAAATGTCCTGGATTTGATCCAGGAACGTTCGCCTTGGTCTTCCCCTTCTAACTTTCGCATTCACTCTTGACTCATAAATCCTTTTTGTCAGTCTCCTTTCATTCATTCTCTCTACATGCCCAAACCACATAAGCATACCTTTCTCAATTTTAGTTACTACGTCTTCTTTTGTACCACAACGTTCTCTTATCACACTATTTCTTACTCTGTCGCTCATTTTTAATCCACTCATAGTTCTCAACGCTCTCTATTTTGATTAGAACAATTCATTCTCTCTCGCGTTTTTATCATCTAAGTAATGCTTCAAATTATAGTAAGATTTTTCAATTAGTTTGTTTCTTAATCACATTTGAGTGACATCTATAGACAGTCTTTTGGAAATTTGTTATAAAAACGCATATTATATATAAATTATATTAAATCTGAAGGTAAATATTTCATCCGTGCTTATTAGTACACCAGTCTTCGAACAGACATGTCAAAGGAAGAGAATTTCACAAAAAAAGGCTTAATATTTCAATAAATTATACAATATTCTGTTTTATGTTGCTTTAATCCTGGTCTAATGTTGCCGTGTGAATAACTCAATCTAAAATTTACGAGATCAGGGATACACTGTAAAGATCATAGCAATATAAATTACAACCGTAGGAATGTTGGAAAATCCTTACTTAGTGACCGTCAGCATTACGAATGGAACCAACCACCTTGCAAAGTTTCAGGTTAATCACGAGAAGCTATAACTCATGCTGAATGAGTTATTTGGTTTAAAAAACCATCGCATTGCCTTTCCAATGAAACAGATTTTGAGTTACTTCAGTTGGATGGTTGTAAATCTATAACAGTTATAGGTACAAACAATTTGTGTGTAAGAAGTATTTAAGTGTATCTTCTAGAGAGATAGTTTTATGTGCAAAGTTTTATGTCTCCCAGTAGATAGTTACTACAGTCGTCTTTTTTACTATGCCATTGTGCTATTACATAATAAATTATTATTAATAGCACGAGGAAAATATAGAACCTCGAAGGTTAAAATATGTATAAATGTACTCACCTGATGATACCTAATGACAAAATGGCATGTCTTGGCAACTGGTTCGTGAATAGTTAAATAAAAAAATTATACGACACGGCTACTATTACTTGGTAACATCGGTCAAGGTTTGCATATGTAGCGATAATAAATATAATTTATATACATCTTGGATCAATAAATAAGGAAATAACAAAAATAATACAAAAAATTGGTCTTATAGTCTTAACATAACTTGTGACTCGGTGCGAGTAGGGCGAATTTATAAAATTGCATTTTCTAATGTGTCTGAATGTGGACTGGGAGGCTTTAGCAGTGGCTTGTTACCACTCTACCATCAAAGACATACCACCAAGCAAAGAGATTTGTGTTTGGGTACGATTTTGTGCAGAAAACATAAGAAATTAATTGCCTCTTACTAGATTAGTGCGCTTATATATTAGATTGTATCATCACTTACCATCAGATTTGCTTACAGTCAAGTGCTAACTTGTTAGTAATGAACGTAAACAAATTAAAAATGCGTGCGTACAAAGTACACATGTCAGAAGTGAAACTTCTTTTTCAAACTATTTAAAGTCTTATTTATATTTATACAAATTTAAAACTTTAGATTGGGTGTGTGTGTGTGTGTGTGTGTGTGTGTGTGTGTGTGTGTGTGTGTGTGTTTGTATGTCTGTGCGTATGTGTAATCCATGTATGATGATGCGATGAATGGGATGATAATATCTGTTTACCTTATTTTGCTTAGATGCGAATATTAGCTCTACCTCCTTATAATTAAATTGTTTCAGCCATGTTTTAGCCTTTTCTCTTAATTTGTAGTTTGTAAAGTTTTTTGTTTATGTTTTATTCCTTTTATGATAGAAAATAGGTGCGATATTATTATATTGTTTCCACGCAAATTTGCTATTTAGTTAAACTAATGGGAAGCAATTTCCCCTGTTATCGGTATTGGGTAACGAGGGGACAACACTAGTGTGATATTTTTATGCAAAGGTACACGAAAAGTTTACGTACTGATAAAATTGAAAAGACATTACCACGAATATAATTTAGGACTTTAACGAATTTAATTCTCAGTAAAATATTAAAAGCATCGAAAATTAATACGAATAATTTATTGAAATCTCAAATGTAGAAATTGTAAATAAAAATGCCACGTGTTTTTTTTCTCAATATTCCAAATTATTAAATAAAATTTGTTTTGAATTTACAAAAGAGAATTTATGAAGTAATTTTATTTTATAAGAAATAGTATATTGAATTATTAAATGACGATTGGTAAATTAAAATGCCACATGTTGTTTGTAAAAATTAAAACTACCGAACCCTCAAACGAATTAGCATAAAAAACGCTGCACATCTTCGTGACGCTAATCACGCGTTTCATCCGTAAAAATTGCGCCTAAAGAAGTTTCACCTCAATAAAAAAAAACAAGAACTTCTGTCCCCAAGGTATGAGGAAATACCCGTATTTTAGGTAACGGAGCTCGTTTCAATAAATTTACTATGGCTTTAAATCATATAACTAATGATATAAAATATATTGTAAAGAAATAAACATTCACATACCTAAAAACGTTATGCCTAAATCTGGCCCAATTTCCTATTGGCTTTATAAAAATAAATTCTTACTATATTATTTAGTTATTTATACGAGTATACTCTTTTATTGTACACCAAAGAATAAAAAAATACAAAGTATAAGAGACTCACAAGTAATAACAAAACAAATGTACAAAAAGGCGGTCTTATCGCGAATCAGCGATTTCTTCCAGACAACTTTATGGAGTAGGAAATTGTGCTAAAGTGGGAGGTGCATAAAGAAATAATACATACGAATATTAAACAGAGAACACATATAATATAATTTATAAATAAATCTAGAATTTCCCGTTCTGACTGATATTTTTGGGTCAAAATGTGACAGTTGTTAATTGATCTAAGCCGTTTGCTATTCAGAATACAAACTCAATGATCAATAAAGGAATAAGTCTGTAACACTAGCTGTGCGATCACTGCTGTATAACATTGAAGTTTTTAACCCTCTGTTCCATTCGTTCGTATAAAGCCTCTAAAATCCTCAAATATTAACAAATTATTCAAACCCAAAATTTGTTTTATATGTAAAAATTCAAATAAATAACAGATATTTTCATTAAAACCTTTTAACATCTCATTCAGGTAACTCTGCATATTTATTTTTTATAGACTAATAAAACTCATTAAATCTCCAGATATTAATAATATTAAAACGAGCCCAACTCCCAACTGCCTATGTATTTAAAGCATGCATTCACCATCTGGCAGATACGAGTATGTGGGTATAACGCGAACATATTGTTTCCGTTTCCTCTAACCTTAATTTTATTACTTTTATGGATTTATGGAACAAGCAACATTTCTCTTTTCCATATACACTTATGAAGATTAGTTATTAATTTCTTCTGTTACTATTTTATCTTAAGATATAATAGAAAAGCTTCACAACGGCAAAATCAAGAAACGTTTGGAGAAAATAAACAACGAAACTATGACATTTAAGGGTTCGCTAATATATCAGACATTTGGACAAAAAGATGGCTATGATCTTTTTGGTCCATATTTTGTTGGACATATGTTTTTATATATTTTTAACTATTATCAAACTGTCTGACAGTGGAACCATCCAAAACATTGCATTAATATTCATGTCACTTTATTTTTATATTTTGAATTTGGTTTTTACAAATTCTAATTTTTTATTTCCACAAGATAACTGCTTTGGAAAGCAAGAAAAGAATACATAAGACACAATTCAAAAACGCCAAATTTACTGTTTTTTTTAGAAATTAATTTTATTTTAGAAATTAAACACACTGTTGATTTAAACACACCAATGGCGTAATGACATATCCTGATATCACGCCGTCATTTTCGCTGATTTTTATGTAAGATTTTAACACACGAAAATATAGAAGTTTATGATTTCTACTGCCTAAATAACATTTTGAAATATCTTCTAAAACTTAAAATTTAAATGTTCTTAAAAAGAGATTTTAAAGAGTACGTCTATTAAAGATAAAGGTGCATTGTATCAGAAAAATTCACAACCATTATACAATAATATCATCGTAACAATTTTTATCATTTTATAGCGTTGCTAAACACGTTTCAAAGATCATAAACTAATATACTACTTTATATTACTAGTATGAACCAGTTTGAGAAATAGATAAGTGGCATTCAGAAACGGCTCCATATTTAACATTAAAACCGTAATTATTTTATAAATAGTCACCATAAAGTTGAATTTAGTCAGACTTTCACAGAACAGAAAGCTAGATTAGTGTCTAGACATTTGCAGAAATATTTTACAGCTATAAATAGATATAATTTATGATTTAATTGAACATTTTATTATTATAGGGATATTTATGTAACATGGACATTTCACTAGTAGTTGTTAACCGTAATGTTTACATATAAGTAAGAAGTATTCCAGAAATGTCCAAAAATTCATCCAAGGTCCATATTATCTTTCTCAATGCTTTTGTCAAACTAAGTTCATACGTTCATCTGTTCTATGCTTTATATATTTAATAGTTTCAATTCATATGTTTTATCTATAATAATATGTATTTATGTTGGCCACCCTCTCTATCCAATAAAATTAAGAAAAAAATCATTCTTTAATTGCACGTCTATTAAAGCTTAGTCTTTTAGTCAAGTATAAAATCTTATTGATGCCGATAAAAAAACAATTAATTTGTGAACAGGTCCTGTCAATATACTATGATTTTTGCTTATTTTGATATTGCTTCTTAGGATACTAGGACGCTTTTCATACTGTTGCCGCCGGTTTTTGATACGTCTGCAAATATTCTCTTATGCTCCCACTTATCTATGGATCAAATAACATATCAACCATAAGATTAACCATAAAACTTTTCTTTTTTTATTATTAGTTTGGTTCGTGTCTGTCTTGTTAGAGCGGGACCTCTTGACTCATGTACTTACTAAGAGGTCACAGCACTGTTTATATACATTAAGTCAGAAACGAAATAAACAATTTTTTGTTTGATTTGATTTTGGTTTCAAGTGAATCGGAGGACTTGAAGTTTGTATTAGTTGCGTTGAAAGATATATAGGGACCGTTATGTAGATAGATGTAAGTAAAAGCATGTTAATGAGTTATGGACGCCAGTTCATTAAAATTATTTGTATTGGCCATCTGCATAAAGTTTTCTCAACAAGACTATATCGGGTTATACGTTGTGATACTCGTTTTGCTTCGATTTCCGTTACAGTCAAGGGCCCGGCTGGCGCCGTCCTGGCGTGTACGTAACGGTAATGAGGACACTCATAGCGGATGTTAAAAGTAAACCATGCGTAAACATAGATATAGATCAAAAATGGAGTCTTGATGAGTATTGATCTGTATCGACATCTTCTGCACGGCATAAATGAATACATTTATCAATTCAGACATCTTACCAATCTTTTTCAATTCATGCTACTACTTCGACTTATTGGTCATAGCCGAACAAGCCACAACTATGAAATCCAATCCAATCCAATCCATTCCAATAGCCGCTTCTCTTGAATGACTGGTGCGAAAAAACCTCTTTTATCTATGCCTCGGAAACCACGTTATTCTGTGCCTGATCTCTCTCCGGTCGTGTCGGATTTTCGTCCCATTGGACTATGAGAGTTAAAGAACAGAAAGCGCGCTGCTATTAGCGTATACACTTATGTACTATGCCTATCAACCCGCAGTGGAGCAGCGTGTCTAAGCTATAAAAACCCTCTCATCTGTGAGTGAAGAGGCCTACATTCATGGACTTCTACAAACCTAATCCTTACATTTTGTTATGGCTGACGGTTAAGCACTTGAGTGTGCTCTCACCTGATGGTAAGTGATGATACAGTCTAAGACGGAAGCACGCTAATCTGGTGAAAGGCGACATTGTGCTGGAACAAAAATCTCTTTGTTTTGGCGGTACGACCCTACCAGCAAGAAATTGCTGGTAGGGTGGTAACCAGCCACGGCCGAAGCCTTCTACCAGACCTGACTCAGAATTGAATTGAATCATAATGAAATTTATCGAATTTTTTTATCGTATTACCAAAAATTACACAGCTTCTTTGAAAGGCAACGTAAAAGGTTTAAAGATATCTTTATATGTAAGAAGCTAGATGGCGTAGCAATTGACTTCGTCCCTTCTGTATATAATCAAAAATATTACTTAATTGCATTGATTTGTGTTATGTATACATAACATTGCCACCATTTTGATGTAACAGTACAAATAGAATTCAAATGTCTGAATTAATAACGCTATAAAACTTTATTGGATTGTTTGAAGTATGTTTGGCCTAAATATTTGTCATCGTACCCCGAAGAACAGTCTTGATGTTCCATAAAATACCTTATTTTAGAACCATCACGAAAATTGCAGGTTTCTTTGGAAATTTCTGTAAGCGAAAAACAAAACTACATAATAATTTTATTTGCATTTGCAAACATAAATTGTATACGCCACTTAAAAATGTTACTCACTGCAAGTGTGATAAATTTCCATTAGTCTATACTCTGCCAAGCCGGGAATCGAATCCAGAACCTCTGCTAGCGAAGCAAGTACTCGCACAATTGTATCAGCTAGGCCGTCAAAATACTTTCACCTTATGATTTGAATCCAGGGATATCTTGTTTGTACAATCTTAATACATCATTGAAGCAGTGGAAACATTCGAGGTACTTCCTCTCTAGATTTCATTATGGTTAGCAGTTATTGTTATTAATCTATCTGTAATATAAACCGGTTTTGTATATAGTATATGGCTAGGAGCATAATAAATTCAATATGTTAATGAAGTAGATAAGTTTGTCGCTATGCGCTCAAGGCAAGGTCCTACTTTCTCTACCTGGAACAAACTAACTGTTGTTGCAAATAACTCTATCAACATTTTTACGGCACTAATTAATTCATCTCTCTATTTTAATTTCGTATAGCTATAACGGTCTAATGTACATGTAATTCAAAATCTGCAAACTTGTAATTATTAATCTAAAGTTAAATTTAAATAATAGTTTTATTGCATCACCATGTTACAATAACTTTAATGCAAAACGTGTCAACGTTATAGTATTAATAGAAATTATACACAAATTTAGATGCTGTCTTAATTGGAAATTATAGACGTACATTCGATATCGAACAGGTATTTACCATTATTAATATATTATCCTCAATAAAATAAATTATGTAGAAGACTTTGTTATATAACGACATAAAGCGGTATTTCCAAACTTAATACAAAAGTTACTCTAATAGCGTGACGTCGGTCGACTCATGCGTTTTCCCAGAAATCATTTTGTTTTTGTTATATTTTTTTTCACTGATTTCAAGTTTATACTTTTGCGAATTCGTAATTTTGGCCTATACAAAACAAGTGATATGATTTGTTTTTATATGACATAATTCAAATATACTTAATGATTACACGTGTAATATTCATTTAACTAACAAGTTTTAAATGTAATGCATGATTTTAGTCTCATTAAATTGCATGAAAATAAATTCGCAGAAACCCCGATGTATATACAAATATATATATAACATATTTATAAAAGATGTAACAGTAACGTATAAAACCAACAAACATTACGTATCGTGTGATTTAAAATATTATAAAAACTAAATATATTAAAGCTAGCAAAAATCCATTAACTTTCTCTATCATCTTGAACGAAGACGATATAGTTGTATGTATTAATTTATTTCAAAGTTACATGTATGTATTTCTACATATTAACGCATATATGCTCAACTGCCTCATTGGTCTTATGGTTAGCATGTTCGATTACAGACATGAGGTCCTGGGTTCGAGTCCAATTCAAAAATCAATATTGAGTTTTCTATTAAGATTTTTACAATATTTGCCCAAATTTGGGAAGTTGGTGGTGTGATCCACGCCCGTGCCACGGAGAGCACGTTAAGCCCTCGGTCCTGTGCCTGATTTCTCTCCGCTCGTGTTGGATTCCCGTCACTATCCGTCCCGTCGGACTATGAGAGTGAAGGAATAGAGAGTGCATTTGTGTACTATGCCTGCCAATCCGCAGTAGAGCAGAGTAGTGGGTCTATGCTCTAAAAACCCTCGATCCTCGGAGTGAGGACGATTATGCCAAACAGTGGGACGTTAATGGGCTGTTACTTACATTTTTTTTACTTTTAAGGCATATATTTATTCATATTTGGACACCATTTACCTCTTTTCCTAACAAAAACTTTAAGAATGACTGGCAATAAGGCTGCCTTATTGTGCCCGCTATTGAAATTAATGTTTTGTATATATTTGTTTGTATTTTAAGCATATTTTATGAAGTGGCAGCAAGGCTTATATACGTTTTTACTATACACGTTTGAATACATTTATACCTTATGGAAAGCTATCACGACATAGTATGCCTTTGGACATACGTAATTTCCTCAAAGAAAAACTTGCTGTGGGTAAATTTATTAAGTATAATCATACCATTTTAGTTAAACAATAGCCGTTTATACGAACTTTATGTGCAAGTCATTGTCTAATGAAACTGAAATAACACTCATTCATTTGGGACAGGCGTATATCCTTGTTTTAGCACTGCATGACAATTGCAATCCTTAATTGATTTTGAATATGCTGTGTCACAGTGAATTTATTGAATAATAAATAGCCCCATAACAAAGTAAAAAGTCCTTAAAATAATAAAGTAAGTAAGTAGCAGCCCTTAACGTCCCACTACTGGGCACAGGCCTCCTCACTCCAAGGAGCGAGGGTTTTTAGAGCATAGACCCACCATGCTGCTCCACTGCGGATTGGCAGGCATAGTATACAAGTGCTCTCTCTATTCCTTCACTCTCATAGTCCGATGTGACGGGAATCCGACACGACCAGAGAGAGGTCAAGCGCAGGACCGACGGCTTAACGTGCTCTCCGAGGCATACCGCCAACTTCCCAACTTCAGGCAAATATTGAGAAAATCTGAAATAATCCTCTTTAAAACAAGATTATTTCACTTCTTATGCTGTGCTATAATAACATAAATTACCTCAGAGAATACCACAAGAAGTAGTTTTTTCAGAAATAAGAACGTAAATAGGGGAACAGCTGTTCTTACCAGAACAACGTCATAGCAAATTGTATTGCTTTGTAATATACATACATCGTTTGTTAGCGCTTCCAAAGTACCTATATGTAGTCTTACATTGCCTAACCATTGCAGTACTGTTTCATAGCTACATTTATCAAAGCAAGTGTGCCAAGGTAGAGCCGCGTCACTCAATCACAACGTTGCCCACATGGAAAATGTTTTATTATAATTATAAACTCTATTTTTTAACCACTAAGAGTTACACATTGTAAGAAATATGTTACCACAGGATAGAGAACGTTAGATACATATTTACTTAATAAACACATTATTGTACATATAAACTATATTATGTTAAAAACTAGTCATAAGGAAATTCAAGTCTTTTGAATGCCAAATGATGATCATTTGTCCAAGGGATTATACGTCGTGAATATTTGAAAATGATCTACAATAATCGTAATTTTTATTCAAGTAGGCTTTTACAGCACTTTTGAATCGTCGAGAATAGCCCATAACAACCTTGGTTGGGTGTCATTTCCAGGATTTTCATTTTCTAAGTAGTCCTTCAAAATGATTTCTCAATTAGTTTTCTTTTAATAAACTATTTAAATTTGTTAAGTGACATCTTTGTATCTTCTTCTAAGAGTTTGTTGTAGAAAAATATACTGTTCAATTATATTTAATTTCCGCTTTATTAAATTAATCCCATCCCACTACACCAATCATTGTTATTTTTTGAATCGTCACCTCTATTTTTGTTCCCACATACTAATTCTAATGTACGACTGATGATGGATGGATATCAAAGAACGACTTGAAATCTAAAGTTACGAGGGTCCTTCACGCCCTATGTTGAGAAGAGTTCACAACAAACTCAGTTAGGTATTTTGTATTTTTTTACCATCAACACAATATTATATTAGTTTATTATTTCAGCAATTCGTTTATTCCCACGCGTTTCTATCTTCTAAATAATCTTGCAAATTACAGTATAATTTTCAATCGATTTTCTTTTAACAAAGACTTTGAATTTATTAAAGGACATCTCTAGAAGGTCTTATGGGAGTTTACTATAGAAACGTATATAGTTACCCTTAAATAAGTTGCTAATTTTATGTAACCTACGAGAGGTTATAACAAGTTTATTGTTATTAAAACAGTCAATATCATTATGTACTTAGAAGTAATTTTCTAATATGTATGTATACGCAGTGAACTGTGATTATGGTAACTGCTTTGAATTTGTTTCAATTTCTCTAAGGTAGAAGCGCTATCTTCTAGTAAGAAGTAATTTACCTCTTATGGTTCTACAACATTTATTTTGAAGACATCGAACATGTTTAAAAAACTAATCAAATATTGAGTTTAACTATACAGCAAGTAAAAAAAAATATTATACTTCATAATTTCCTAGTCTGTTTACCTCATAGTGTTTTTATATCCATTGGTATAGGTATTGCTAAATAATAAATTATAGTGTCGTTTTATAATATTTTTTCATAATTACTGAAGTTACAAAACGATTGACATTTTATTGCATTTATTATCGATTGAAAGTTGTTATTTCGTAACGCTTACTAGGTTTTAATATTGCATTATATTCATTGAATACATTTATTACGTAAGATTTGGCGTTACTTTAAATATCTACATTGAAAATAATACAGTTGTGGCGTTGAAGCTGTACAACATGTAGTTATTTCATTGATTGATTAAAAGATTTTGTTTAATTTTCAAAACGCACTCATGAAAAATAGGTTTTATTTATATGTATCACTATTCTGTTATAGCAACGATGTAAGAACGTTTTTAAAGTGAAACTTCTTTTGGCGCATGTGGGTAAAATTTTTAAGGATGAAACGCGTGATTAGCGTCACGAAGATGTACAGCGCTTTTATGTTAATTCCTGTAAAGGTTAGGTAGTTTTAATATTTACAAATAACATGTGGCATTTTAATTTGCCATTCATCATTTAATAATTTAATATACTATTTTTTTATAAAAAAATGTAAAATAAAAAAATCTTATTATTTCTCTTTTGTAAATTTTATATTCAATAAACATAATTTAACTAATAAATTCTAATATTAACCAAAACACGTGGCAATTTATTCACAATTCGTCATTTGAGATTTCAATAAATTATTTGTGTTATTTTTCGACATTTTTAATATTTTCATGACAATTAAATTTCTTACATATCTTCCTTTTTTCCTCCCTCGAAGTCCCGGAAGTCTGAAGTTTTAGATTTGTTGTTTTAAGATTAGATTGTATGAATATAAACAAGACTTAATAAATAGTTTGCCGTATAAGTTTCATTTCTGATATGTGTACTTTGTTCGCACGCACTTTTAATTTTTTTTTAATAAATTGTCCGTTTTAGCCATGTATCATATGAAGTAAACCTATATACAATATTTCAAGATAAAATTTATCTCTGTGTCTACTGCGCAAAAAAACCAATCAATTTTACGATTTTATCAAACTTCCGCCGCCTATCAGACAAGCTTCCATAATTAAAAAGAGATTTTTACCAAAGTAGGTTTTATATCTTATCTTTTCGAACGTCAACGAGAAGAATTAATAAAAAATTACATTTTAGAAGCGATCTCATTAGACTTCGTGCAAGTAAATATAAAAAGAAACGAGTGTATTTGAGACAACAAGACTTAAGTAAAACTTTGGATGATCGCCGTCGGTTCGCCTTGCTCGATTCCACTTTTCGTAACGCCTTCATAACACATTCACCAACTTACTTTTCAAGTTAAGCGTGCGCAAATAAATTTACTTCAATATTTTAGATAAAAAAAATTGTATTTAGACTTTTCTCGAAAGCCTTTACTTTGGCTTTCATGTATTTATTAGGCGACTGTTTTATGACTCAGCTATTACTATTAGCCTTATATTACATAGAAGTATAATTGTGATGTAATATAATGGACCGATTTTGATTATTTTTTGTTTGTGTTCGTTTGGTTTCAATTTAAATCTGATTAACAACAAATTTTAACATATTTCCATATGACTTGGAACTACGAGGATAACACCGACGGGAACAGTTGGTAAAACAATTATATTGTTTTATTGTAATATTAATTTTGTTGAATTTGTGAAGTTAAAAGCTAAATTGAATTCCTTAGAAAACTGAAATTTCATCAAACCACAGTTTTTTTTAAAAGAGAAAGTGAAAAAAGAAAAATTGGTCTAAGAATGTATTCCTATATATAATATTGTCGATAATACGTAATGTCCTCTCACAGTTACTCCACTTCGGAGAGAGAGTTAGAAGTTAAGGTTTTGACGAAATTGGTCACGGGGTTATAGAGGTTTGACTTACAATATGTTGACGAAAATGATTATGAAACATTTTCAAACAACAAATTAGCACAAGTTTTTATAGTGAACACTTTTTCACACAAATATTTTTATTTGTTCTCGTTGATAGGTATTTCCCCAAAGTGCTAATAGATTATAAACATGATTGAACTTGATTAAAATCTAGTTTATAGTTAATCATTCTGTGTTCTAAATGGTCGATAAATTTTATCTTCATAATTTCCTGTCGGTTTTATTTTAAAAACATTTTAACGTTTTATTATTATAATAAAAAATAAGTACAAGAGTTGTATTTTAATAAAGACATTTCAATATGAGATCAGAAATGTGATAGACTACAAGTATAGTATATAAGGTTTCATTACATTCTATCTAGGTATTTATTGATATTTGAAAATGTGTTGTAAATAATTATATGAAACTCCATAATTACGTTTAGAAAGCTAATAATAAAAGGTAAAAATAATGGATATTTTATGTTTCAAAAACTGGTTAAAAATTGAGTGTGTGATCCTTGAGTTACTGAAAGTATATTTGTACTTAAATAGCTGAAGTATTTTATTCATGATATAACTAGATAAACAATTAGCGAGGGTGAGTTTATTGTAGGAATTAGAAAAAAAATATTTATATTAGCTTATCTCACAATTTCAACAAAAAAATTGTTATACCTATATATCCCTACTTCATATATTCCCTATCTTCATAAAACTAATTAACATGAATTCCTGAAAAATGTTTGACTTTCATACAATATTTCGCGATATTTTCATATAGGAGAATGCGGAGAAACATATTAATTGCATACTAATTAAATCATTAAACACAATATCATGCAATCGCAATACGAAAGGAAAATTTCCTTACATCTTACGTAATGGCGCTGTCATTTGTTCAAACAATCGAAAGATTTCTGGAAATGATAACTATATCAAGATATTCAGGAAAAGTAGATACGCCAAGTATGAGACGAGTAGTTCTTTAGAATAATTAAGGACTATATATAAACATTACATTATTATCGTTTGAGGTAATTCTATGCTCTATTTTTAGTGCTGTGTTGCAATAATATTGAAGCAAATGATAAACTAAATTCCCCGAAGTTACAACACATGCAACTTGCATACGAGACCTTAGGATTTATGCATATATTTTTATTGTACTTTTTCTAATTAAGGCAACATGATGATTTTTTAAAGGTACTGATTTTCTTGACAGGCTCCTTGAGTAATAATAGTACTGGCTTTGCTAGCAGAAGTTCCGTATGTAATTCTGGCAGGAAAGGGCGTACTGGAACGCGCTTTTTTTATTAAACAGCACGTTTTTATTGGTTTAATGCTAATTAGCTACTGCCGAAGCCTCTACTTACCAATCTAGGCCTAGACAAATTGGAAAATACAATTACCTACATTTCTCCTGCGGAAAACTGAATCCACGAACTTTGCAAACGAAGCAAGTACTCGAATCAATTCGCTAGCGAGACTCTCAAAAAGGTTTGGTTAGTTACGTTTGATTCTATTTCAATATTAGAGCTTACTCTCCCTATTTTCAATCGTTTATAAAATAGCTTCTGATTCAAATATTTAATTTCTGTAAACTTTTAGTGCATGGTATTTGACACTAATATAACTTTTTAAGAATAAAAAATCATTAATTTTACAAACAGTACAGTGTCATCAAGTGACATTCATGTTTCTTTTAATACAATAAGTTCAAGAAATTTGTTCTTGATGGTAAAGGAATTTTATTTCCTTTATAATATATGTTGAAAGAAAACTGATACGTGAAACAAAAACTGGCAGCAAATGAGTACGTCATAGCTCATGAATAATTACTAAGATGTATGAAACACTAAACGATGTAGACCCTCACGCGTCTGCTGAATGATCAGACATCTGATACACGTGACTTACACCGCAGATTAAATGTTACAGATGGTTAACTAGATAGCGTTAGAGTTTGTACCTACCACGAAGTCATCCATAAAGTGTAATTGAACTCAGCGGTATAGATAATCTTTTATAATAATTAAAAGATGCTCGCTCTTTCGCGCGTATTGTAAGCATAGGAGTATAATATATATNTATATATATATATATATATATATATATATATATATATATATGTATATATATATGTCTAATGCTACAAGTTACCGGCTTTGAGTTATTCTTAAAGGATAGATAAATGCCATCGCGGATTTTTTGCTTTATTGTTTGGTTACATCTCTTAAAGCGGCGGCCTTATCGCTGAGCTCAGGGATATGAAAATTTAGTTATGAAGAAGGATAAGACATTGAATGAGAGCTTCCAGACTGCTTCATTTGTACCAACGCACCAATCAACCCATTTCAATCAATTTACACCAAATCTTGACAAATTATTTACATAAATCGAAGCAAGCTATATATTAGGGAAAACGCTTGAAATTCTGTTTAGTTTTTACGTTTACCGCATACTGATAAACACACAGAAAGACAGTCACTATGATTGTGGGAATATAGGGTTTACTTATATTCCCAAAATGGGGGAGATGTTAATGTGTGTGTAATTTACTTTCTTACATATTGTATGCGTATAATTAACCTTGCAATGATTGAGAAAGTCATCTTCATTTAAATAACAGCACGATTTCATCTCAAAGAAAGTTATCAAATATTTTTACTTTCATTTTAACAAAAGTGCGAACGTTGTAATGCGAAAGTTGAAAATTATAAAAAAATAACCGTTTGATTTTAACTTATTTATGCAAATATTTTTTTTAACACAAAAAAATGAACATATACTTCACTTGAACACACTACATATTTTTCAAGTACAGTTTTCCTCCCTAACACACCCAGGATAGGATTGTCACTTTAGGCTCCTATTCTGTGAGGCCATGGAACTTCACCAGAAGAGTGAGACAATGTACGAGCTTGCAGTATACAGGTTAGCGTTATACTGTGATATTTTCTCATGGTAAGTGATTATATAGTCTAAGATGGTAGCGCACTAAACAGGTAAGTGACATTTTACCTCTTACGATTTCTACACAGTATTGTACATACAAATCTGTTAGCTTGGCGGTACGTCTTTGTTGGTGAGTTGGTATTTAGCAGCCTCTATAACTTCCCACCAACTTTAGACAAATTAGATAATCCGATTTCCTAAATTCGCCCGTCCAAGGATCGAACCCGGAACCTACCCTAGCAAAGCGGGAATTTATGTCACTGAACCAGCGAGGCCGTCACACAAACATACAAATCAAAGGACATAATAACAGTATGATTATTCAAACAACAATGACCATTTTTATTATTTTAAAAGCTAAATACCATACCAATAATTTATACCATAATATCGCTGTATTTTACAAATTTAACGAAAGGTAAAAAGTATTGTAAATTGTGTTGTAAGATTCTCCACGAACATTAAATCCTATCTTCTTCATTCAAATCGAATCGGCAGTAGTCACGCCATAACTTTTTTCTGTCTCTTTGACTTTTAAAGTTCAAGAAACTATTTTACATCCGTTTTGTTACGAGGAACACTAATGTATATTGTATCGAATTATAATACGGATATATATTTCACTGTATTAGGGGTTACACTTCCATATTTCATTTAACAGATGCGCAGGTGTGATCAAACAGTTGTTCAGGACAGAGTAGTGCTGATTCGATTATGTTTTTTTACGGCGACTGAATTTATACTTTTCATTCTTAAAAAAAAAGTATTATTACTCATCAAATGTTTACTCTACGCTGATGATCAAGTAATACTTGCGTCATCCGCTAACGAGCTACAGGAGATGCTAAATATTATGAATGAAGTTTTGAAAGGGAAAGGAATGAAAGTGAATGTAAACAAAACGAAAGTTATGCTTTTTGAACGAGATGAATCTATGATGAATGGCAATATTTTGATAGATGGGGAACAAGTGGAAGAGGTGAAAGAATTTGTATACTTGGGATCTAAATTTACAAAAGATGGAACATGTGAAAGTGATATCGAAAGGAGAGTGAATGCAGGGAATATGGTAAATGGTGCTCTGCATGCTTTTATGAATAGCCAGATGGTGTCTCAAAGGGCTAGACTGGCAGTGCATGCTGGAGTGTTGGTGCCAACACTTATGTATGGTAGTGAAAGTTGGGTATGGCAGAAGAATCACAAAAGTAAAATAAATGCGGTAGAGATGAGAGCGTTGAGAAGCATGAGTGGATTAAAACTGAGTGACAGAGTAAGAAATAGTGTGATAAGAGAACGTTGTGGTATAAAAGAAGACGTAGTGACTAAAATTGAGAAAGGTATGCTTAGATGGTTTGGGCATGTAGAGAGAATGAATGAAAGGAGACTGACAAAAAGGATTTATGAGTCAAGAGTGAATGCGAAAGTTGGAAGGGGAAGACCAAGGCGAACGTTCCTGGACCAAATCCAGGACATTTTAAATAACGGCCAGGTCAAGAGTACTCTAAACCGACGAACTTGTATGAAAGGTTTAATGAGATTGAAAGAAGCGAAGGAGATATGCAAGGATCGTGGCAAGTGGAAGGATGTTGTCTCTGCCTACCCCTATGGGAATGAGGCGTGATGCTATGTATGTATGTATGTATGTAATTTATACAATATTTTCTGTTACGTATGACAAAGTTCAGTAAAAAAATTCTAATTATGTAAGATAGTGTTTCAAAGGGGAATTATTTTATTGTACTACCTTTTGTGCTAATTATACGTTTTTAAGCATCATGTTTTAATTATGACTTTTAAAAGGTTGATAAATCGTGAGATATCTTTATTACAAAAACGTCGAAATGATATAGAGGGAGTGTGTGGATTAATACTAGGAATTAATAGTATATTACCTACCTCGGGAGGAAAGTATGGTGTTGGGCGTTTGTTGTGGGTTCTTCTCGGATCAGGGCGCGAAGGAACCCTCGTAACTTTAGATTTTAAGCCGATTTTGAGTACCATCATCAGACGTATATTAGAATCAGAGTGTGGAAATAAAATATATATAATTTGACGATTCAAAAGTGCTGTAATATGCCTACTTGAATAAAGATATTTTTGATTTGATTTGAATTCAATTCAATTTCAAAATAACCGACAACCAAATATTTTAACATTTAGAAGATACGCGAATTTAGCTAAAATTTGAAACACGAGAATTAATTTATTCATTTATTTAATCAGGAGGTAATGTTGTATTTTCGTCCCTCAAAATAGAGTCGAAATACGATCTTATGATATAGGCATGGTGTACGTCACCGCTGTTTAACGCATGATTCAATAATGATTTTATGTGAACCATGCATTATGCGATTTAAGTGGAACACATGACGAAATAGGTAAGTGCCGGTGTATACGTATTTTTATCCGCAGTATTACTCATGATAAAATACACGTGATTTGTGTATGTTTAAATCGGGTTACTGTAACGCCAGGAAATAAGACCTCCTATAACTATGACGCACTGAATTTCCAAACTTTGACTGTTGTTTCGCAACTGTGACGAGTATTGATATCTTCGTATTTATTTTTTAAATTATGTAATAATTTTTAACATATCAGTAGAGTTTCCGAGATCGGACTAGTATCTAAATATTTTAATTTTGTAACAGTTATATAACACTGGCTGCAAGCACGAAAAAGCGAGACATATTGTCACGTTCCGCCTAAGCTGAGTGTGCAAGCAGGAGCGCGAAACAAGCGATAAAGAAGCGCGATCGGTCTAATTACATTGTTTGTTAAAACAACACTTTTTCATCAATGTTTCCTAATAACGTTTTCACGTAAAATTATCGTCAGATTTTACAGACAACCAATTTTTTCTTAATGTAAGCAAAGCACATGTTAAACATTGTGGTTGTATATCTTATAGTTTCTTTAAATAAATTCTATAAGCCTTTCTAAAAAGTAATTTATTACAGTACCCTGTATATCTTAAGTATGAGTATTAACACATTTCAACGTATTGTTTTAATTTATAATATGCTTAGACAGTTTTGCTTCGATTCTTATAATATATAATTGCCAAAATGGCCAAAAGGGACTCAAGCTTGAGGCCTAGTAAATGTCAACGAATTAACTTACTTTGGGTTTAGTAAAATACGGATAAACCTTTAATATTATTTCAAATTAAATTAATCTTACCTTTGACGGCTGTGGATAAGTTTAATTTTACTTATGCGATTGGAATATTCTTTATTCCTTCAAGTATTTTTTTGGGGATATTGGTTTGGGGCCTTTACAAAGGTATCATTTTTACAGCTAGTTTTAAATTTTATAAAATTAAAATGGAGTACCTTTTGTATACCTGTTAATTTTTTTATCTTATAATATATAAACTATATCAACTTTAGATTACAGATAAGATAATCTTAAATGATATATCTTCCGGGTTTTATAGTGTACATTATAATCAACGTATGTTGATTACATTACACTATAAGCTGAGATATAGATAAATATATACATCATAATCAATCTAAGTAAGATTGTTAATCTGTCAAAAATATTAAAGACGTAGTTCTTGAGGACTTCGATAAGTGACTGTGCGATGCAGATTACATAAAATATCATGACATATATTGCATTCTTATAATGTTCTTTTATAATAATTATATTTTCTATTGCAAAAAAATTATTGCAGTAGGCTTTTATAATGCTTTTGCATCTTCAAATAAGTATTTTATTCACTTGTTACATCCAGTACACAACTGTTGCTCACATTAAAGTAGGACTTCAAAGCTAACGTTACGAGGGTTCCTTTTCAATGAGATCCCATACCAAACTCAATCTCATATATATCATGTTCAAATGTATAAGGAATAAATAAAAATATTCAAGTACCTGTATATGAAAACAAGTAATTTAATGGATATGCTAATAATCTAAGAATAAATGTACCTTATCTTTACTGCCTGCTGCCCTTGGCAGCAAGAGTAATTGCACTTATCATATGATTAACCTACAAAAGTGTTCTGACATAAATCCTAGATTTTATTACAGGAGTATTTTAAAATCAGTCCTACATTTAATAAACGACTAGCTGATCTTTGTGGTACTTGCGTAGTTTCCAATCCTGTGAGAATGTACTTAGTGACCGTCGATAATACGAAAGGAGTCATATTGCTGAATTTCAAGTAAATCGCACGTAGTTTTGAAGATCGTGATAATAGTGGTTTAAATCCTTCTTCGCATTATTGCCTTTTTGTTTTGGGGCACATCTTTCAGATGATTTCAAAATGTATAACAGACATTAAAACACAAACTGTAAAATGATTTTCATGTTAGAGTTATAGTTAGAGTGATTCAGCATTTGCTCAAAATGTCAGATACAGGCGGGACTTAAGAAGTCATCAAAATCAAAAAATTCCTTATTTAAGAAGGCTCTTGTATACTGTTCTAATTCTACAATATAAGATATTGCCTAAAATTTTTATTGCTACCATTTTAAAAATAACAGAATCCTGAGTATTGTATGTGAACAGTTTCCTGACTATATTTCAATAATAAAAATTCATAAAATGAGAATTCTAAAACAATGTCGTGAGGAAGTTGGTTATTACAGATTTCAAGTCAAATTATAGTCTGATAATCATCGAAACGTTTAAATTTCGATGATTATTTTCATTTATTATTGTTGCACGTTATCACTTGCGTTATTTCCAGACTGTAATATGTTACTTATTGCATTTAAATCGCTGCTTCAGAAGAATGGGGACAATTTAAAATAGCTTATTTTACAGGTGAGCATTTGAGACCTAAAATAAAATGTTTTAATCAACTAAACACAAAGTCGTGCCACAGCGTCATTTTTGCCGATTTAAATATGAGTTTTTGATACATCCAAATTTACTTACTAAATAAACCTATAAAAAAATTGTTTGGATATAATAAAATTTTGTATACATCTACTAACTTCCAAACTATTGTTTCAATAAAAACTTAGAATAAAGTCAATCTGGTGAGCAACAAAATATAAATATAGAGTTCACAAATAATGTCCGTAGTAGATAAATACGTAAGTTTCAATTATTTTGTTTTTATGGAAGGATTTTATGTTCTGATGAACAATTTTGGATTTGCGGGTTAACGTGTTTGCTTTCCAACGTTAAAGTGACTAACCGATATATAAGTATACATAATATAATAAATTGAAAATAATAAAGTAGTAAAAATCAATTAACTAGTATTTTAATGTTAATTGGTTCTTTTGGAGGCAATCGCATAATATCCTTGCACTGCATATTTTTAAGCAATGAAATTAGAGAGGTTATGGAAATCAAACTCCACATTGTTTCATATAGTTTTTTTCTTATTTCTCTATAATATCTGTTTTGAATGAAATACAAAATTGCAAAACATCTTGTTATGTTTAGCTAATGAATAATTGAAATCACCGGCGAGTAATAATATTAGCTCGTTACCTGTATGAATCATTGCGGGAGAAAATTATGATGTTTTTCTGAGAAACATATAAAATAATATACACAAATAAGTTACGTAAGTTAATGTTTCGCTTTTTCCGTTCGTTCCGTTTTTATAAATATATATATATATATATATATATTTATAAAAACGGAACGATAAATAATAAGATATATAATGTGGGCATAAGATATATATATATATATATATATATATATATCTTATGCCCAGCTGTGGTAAGTTTATACGTTTACAGGCTGTTACTTACCTTATATTTTTAACTAGCTGAACCCGCAACTTCGTCTCCGTGGAATGTTTTTTGGGTAGCATTATCATTAATTTAGGCAAATTGTTTTTTAAATAAGAAACATACTTATCACACCCCCGTTACCCTCCTTGCGGGTGGAATTTCACAAAATCCGTTCTTATTTGACCTCTAATCGGCAAAAGGAATATCCATACCAAATTTCAAGTCTCTACGCCTTATGGATCCGGAGATATCGTGATGAGTCAGTAAATACCTGAATATCTCTTTTATATATATATATATTACTAATAACATCTGATATATACGAGTATATGCAGTCGTATGTTTTATGAAATAACAGTTTTTAAAAAGCATTTCACTAAATATTTACATTGCAAAAGAATTAAGGAGGACAATATAAAAAGCGCTGTACGGACTAATTTGAAATTGTTCAGAAAATACCTCTTTCTAATTAGATATTTCATTCCAACATCCATTTTACTTTAATAAATAGTTAGTACATAAATATAACAAATTAATAAGAAACCTTCATTCGTAATTAACAAGAAAAAGTTTTTGTACTTTAACACGCTTTTATTTAACAGTATGAGTAAAGATAATTAATGCAATTGTGAGTCATAAGCAGTTACAATCACTTTGACTCAGTGTCACTGTTAATTACGATGAATAATCTCTTTCCAGCTCGTTTCATACAAATTTTTACGGATTGTTAAGGATAAATTGATCTGAGATATGGTTATAATTAAGTGAAAAACTTTAACCAGTTAATTGCATAGTGATTCATACTATCCATCGATCTTTAAATGTAGGTAAAGAAATTGCGGACTTAAATAAATAATAAAATGTTGAATTGAAACCAACACCAGGGTATAAAACTTGTCATGATAATCAAATGAAATCTCTTTTCAAGTGGGCGTATAAAGTTCTTTTAAATCGTCTGATCATCGACTTATTATGATATTAAATAGTGGAGTGTGGGGCTTCCTTTGCACTCTGTGCTGAGAAAACCTCAGTAAAAACTGAAAAGAGTTCTTTTTTCATTATAATTATTATAATATTATTTTATTTAACTTCGAACAAGTGATTTACAGATAATTTAAAGCATTGTTTTAAAAAGTGATATTTATATAATTTTCAAAATATACAATAAAAGATTTCATGGTTGTGTTCTTAGAGCATAGACCCACCACGCTGTTCCACTGCGGATTAGCAGGCATAGTACACAAGTGCACTCTCTATTCCTCCACTCTCATAGTTCGATGTGACGGCAATCCTGACACGACCTAAGAGAGATCAGGCGCAGGACCGACGGCTTAACGTGCTCTCCGAGACACGGGGGTGGATCACCAACCACCAACTTCCCAACATCGGGCAAATATTGAATGTTAATAGAAAACTCATTATTGATTTTTGAATTGGTCCAAACCGGGACTCGAATCCAGGACTTCAGGTCTGTAGTTGAACATGCTAACCACTAGACCAATGAGGCAGTCTATATAAATATAATAAAGAGAAGTCTAGAGCACAAGGTACGGACCCGCGAAGCGATTCCACGCATTTTACCATTAGATCATCATGGCTTATCTCTAAAATTATTACAGGTTATTGTTATCGTTACATAAATGTTATAGTTTAAAAATGATGTTAATTTGCTCTAGATTCAATAATAGATGACAAACAGTCGATATGTTAATCAAGAACTCAATTACATGTTAACTATTTAGGTAATTCTTTGTTTTTTTTCGTATATTGGTCACGATTACGACCTCATTGCCTCGTAAAACCTAATCATGATTACGGATTATGTAGTAAAAAGCAGTGCGCATAAGTCTCTCTGTATTCTTCCAACACGCTCAATGGCCGTGATAATCTTTCTTATCATTACAATCTGTCGATAGCTGTCGTTTATTGTAGGTATTAGGAGAATTATTCGTGTGAACGGAAGCTACTATGTTGATGTTACTTAAGCCTTATATATTTTTTTTATATTTAACTAGCTCTTCCTTGCGATGTCACCGTCGCAGATCCTAATCCTGTCGGATGCAGGGAATTATGTATTTTTCCGTAAATATTTCGTAAAAAACAAGTAAAAAGTAAATAATATATTATAAATTTGTACAAATACGAAAATGACAAGGAAGCCTTATACCCTTAGATTTATTTACTATTTTCTATTATTATTAGATTTATTTTTGATTGTAATTCTAATTTAAAATTTATTTATTATTATTATTAATTTTAATTTAAGTTGTGGTTTCTTTTCTATATGTTTTCTGTATTTGTTTTGTTTTTATGTTACTAAACTGTAAACTGGGAGAAGTGCCTTTTAATAAAGATAAATAAAAAATAAAAAAGATAACTTATTATGCTATTCGGTACAGAGATAAATCCAACAGCTCACAAATCTTTAAAGTCCAGCTGTTTTTGAGTTATAAATGTTGTAACTTTGTTTAAATAAACAACGTTTTCGAGTGATTTGATTTATTTGAACGCTATTGGATAATGGTTTTCATTTGCATTCAATATGTAGTTCAATGTTAGGCATCCTAAGTCATAAATATTATCGTTTATTTCATTTGAAATTTGCACTGTCTAGCTGGATATTACTTACTTTACTCCAAGTTTTTAAAGTGAAACTTCTTTAGGCTTATGAGGGTAAAATTTTTAAGGATGTAACGCGTGATCAGCATCACGAAGATGTGCAGCGTTTTTTATGCTAATTCGTTTGAAGATTAGGTGGTTTTAATATTTACAAATAACATGTGACATTTTAATTTGCCATTCCTTATTCAATATTTTAATATACTATTATTCATAGATTTCAATAAATTATTTGTATCAATTTTTGACACTTTTAATATTTCAGTGATAGTTAAATTCATTTAATTCCTAACATATCTTCTATTTTCCCTCCCACTAAGTCTCGGAAATCTAAATTTTTAGATTTGTATAAATAAAAACAAGTCTTAAAAATTATTCTGTACGCACGCACTTTTATTTGCCCTTTGAATACCTTGTAGTAAGGAGATACGAGTATTTTCCTTGGATATTTACTTATTTAAAATAGTTTATCTCTTGATCACTAGGATACTCCCTTAATTAACACATCCAATAGTAGGGTACGTAACCTAAACATGTTGCTAACTAAGTCATATATTACACAGCAAAGACACACATAAAAATTTAATATTATGTATATTTCACATATTCAAGTTTAAAACTATTTACCTGCTTAATCAGCAAAACCTAAGACAAAATTACAATCATAAGACGATAAACAATGTATTTGAACTTAAAAAGTATGACATCTTGACGTTATTAAGTCAAATGGTTTTTAGTTTAAGTTAACTCAATACAGTTGGTTTATACTTAACAATAAAATAATAAACTATATAATTTTTATATGTGTTAACACATCGTCTGTTAATACGCCGGAACGTAGTGACTAATGCTGTTACTCGTATCTTCATAATCTAATGAAGCCCCTTGGAAATGTTTCGTTGATTGGAATAAACCACGTGGAAATCTTTGGCCTTTCCGATGGCCATAAAAGATAAGTATATATGTATCTTTCAATGACTTGAATTTTATAAGAATAGTAAAAAAGATATTTACATTGAAATAAAAACGTTACATGGTACGTTTTCCGAAATTTATTTAGATTGGTAATGTCATAGATTATACTGTGCTCTTTCTGAATTTCAACTTATTCATCTGAACTTACTAGCTCACTAGAATTTAACTTTAAAACAACTTAGCACTCACGATTGTTCGTTGAAATTATTATAGCCAGTGATGATTTCTTTTTTTGTCGCTGGGAAATGCTTTTACGCACGCTGGATAGAGTGTACAGCTCCATCCAGGAGTGTGGGACTCAATGTAACCATAATACCCACTAAAACCCAGCGGAACCCTCTTCATCCGTATGGTGGACGCCAGATGTTCGCTAACGCATTCATCTCTGGCGCCCCGGATGCGTCCGACTCAAGGGTTCAAAAGAGGGGAAGCAGGCGCTCAAAATTGCGCCGTCTTATACCTCCCCTTCTCCGGCGGGAGTGAGGAGCATTGACCGCTCTCTGTCTTTGCCTCTCTAATGCCTCCTTTTGCAAAATAACGGCCTCGCAGAAGGAGGCAACTGCCCTCCAACCGGTCATGCTACCAAGCATACCCACGAAGCCAGTGATGATACTGATTATGAGATGTGATGCGATAGAGGCCACATAATATTATAAAACATTATTTACTTCTTAATTAATTTATATTGAACGGAAAAAGGGGATCTTGATCTAATTCTATTTCCTTAGAAATGACTCTGCCCTTTTAACACAATTAGGCATTGGTTCCGTGAAGGTTATGTCGTACACCTGATTAGTATACTGTAGTTAAGTGTCACGTGACGGCCAGATAAGTGAATTTAATGAAGGCTTTATAATTTATACAAATACAGATATAAATATCAGTATTACTTTTAGTATGTTCCGTTTTCGCCGGAATCTACACATTGTATCGCTTCTGTACTTTGTCTTGTTCGATCCTCATACTCCCAAATACGCGTGATTCCAACAATGGCCACAACATGCCCTTACGCTCAACCAGTAATTTATTGTTAAAACCTCCTAGGTGCCATTCTAATTTTTATTCTTTTACAGCGGAGGCTACTCGACTTTGCATGCAATGCACTTCCTCTCCAAATTCGACACGCAACTATTTAGTTAACTTTAAAAAACAAGTAAAATCCCATTAATTTACACTGTCCTCTGATTAAAACGACTTCATTAGTATAATATATCAATATACTTACTAGTTTATATGTTTATAATATAAAACATTTAAAAAAATAAAAAAGGTTTGTTAATACAACCGTTTTGTGTACAAACTAGTTGCAAGGGTCCCTGTACTGAGTTTGATACCCGTATTACTGGGTGCCCCGCTCATCTGCCATTACAGTAGTAGATTTATGTAAACCTTATAAAAATAATATAATAAAATAGATCTTAACACTAATTAAAACAATCTTTTAATAACACTTATTTAGGAATGTATGTATGTGTGTGTGTGTGTGTGTGTGTGTTTGCAAATAGACTAAACCTTAAATATTTATTAAATTGCCGTTATTAAGAGATGTTCTGTTTTTACGTAATGTAGTGTTAATAAAATTGTGTAGTGGATCGTTTTACTTCTGTACGTTTCATTGGGAATATTTTTAATATGTTATGGAGTTTATTATATAAAATTCGAGATTGATACAGATATTGTTTTTGTTTGAATTTAGTTTTACATTGCGGAATCTGGCAGACTGAGTTATTCCTCCGTTTTACCAACTCGTTAGTGGTAAGTGGTAAACTGTGATTGTTACTGTAAATGTAGTTTATGCATCGGTTATAAATATACCTTTCCGTTTACTGTTTTTCTTTGTTCTTAAGGTTGTCTGGAAGAGATCGCTATAGGTAATAAGACTGCCTTTTTTGAAGCTGCTTCTTAGTAAAAGTTTTACTCTATTTAGTATGTAACAGTGGTGTACAATAAAGCGAATAAATAAATAAAAAATATGTATTAATATTTATTTAATATATAAAATTTCCCTGTCCCAATGTTAGTTACTGTACTCCTCCGAAACGGCTTTACCGATTTGTAACAAATTTTATATGCGTATTCAGTAGGTCTGAGAATCGGCTATTATCTATTTTTCATACCCCTAAATGATAACGGTTGTTCACCCTTAATTTTTTTTTAATTTTGGGACGAAATTATTTTTTTGTGATACAGCACACAAAAATATATACGAGTACAACCCTAAATTTCGACCTTTCTGTCACCAACCCCAATTTTGGATAGCGATTAAGTAATTATATGGCAAAACATTTGCTGGGTCAGCTAGCGGGGAATAAGAGAGAACGGAGAAGCATAAAGCAAGGGGCGTAGGGTTCTCCGGTGACATCGTTATTAATGGGATTCATTTTTTAATTTCCTATTCTGTGGGCGTTTGTGGGTAATGTTGGTGCAATCAAACACTTTATTAATTAACTCGGATTATAATGTTTAATCACTTAAAAATTATTCACTTAAAACAAACTCATTAACAATAATAGCTAGGAACGCGACAGTTTCAATAGTCGACTGATCCGGTCAATCGCAACTCGACAACTGCCGAGAGACGCGCTGGACTGCCACTTAGTGACTCTGCGCCACGCTGATACACAGATGGCGCCAGCGTTCCACAGACTATTACACTCCGACATATATATATGTGTGTGTATTAATGGTCACCATCTACCCTTTTTACGTCGTATAATCTCCCCAATCTTAAGGATACCATGTACCTAACATTTGCTAATATGCAATAAGATCCCCTCTATTTAAGTTTGTCTATGTGTTACTAGTTTCATGTTTGGTGTACAACAAACCAATCATTAGTTGTGTCATTATTAAGCGTTATAAATATGAACAGGAAACAATCTTATCGTCATTTTGGTAACAAAATAATATATAGGTATATATTATTAGTATATATATACAGTGACATTTATATTACAAATAGTACGGTAAGTGGCAAGTAATTAAGTTTAGTGTTAAAGGTAACTACATAAGTTTTGTTTTTAATCTCCAATTTTTAAATTAAAACGCAGACGGTAGAAATTATAATCAAATTTATGGGTTTATAAGTAAAACATGTCAAAAGAACTAAGTCAGTTTTGTTGTAATTTAAAACATATGTACATTATGTAAAAAAAAAATATTTTACAGTGAAATTAATAAAAAAAGTCACATCAGATTCGGTATTTATTACAATAATCTTTATCTCATACATAATGCTCCCGATTAAGAGCCTTTTAAAAAATTATGCTCCCAGTTCGACCGAAGTATGAAATATATAACAGATCCAAATAATCAAACAGATGGACAGACAAAGAATTTATTTTAATGATGTGTAAATATTTATTTATTTAAATAAGCTCGCTATTCATAATTTAAAATGTTATTGTAAAATACACTTTTGCGTCACCAATAAGCGATAAACAATCGGAAAAAAATTATCATAATATTTTGTTATTAATGAAAAGTTCCACAACGTATGCATACGCAGTACCAGCTAATAAACAAAAATAAATGACAATAAACGGAGTTCATTATTTAATGGAATTTCCCGTATGTTTACAATTTACAGTATAATTATCACACGGAAAATAATTTTATGTTGTAACGGTTTGTACACGCAAGTTCCCCATAACGTGAACAACAGCCGACCTCATTGTGTTTCCAAGTAATTTGAAAACCATTTATAAATGGTAAAATCCGTATAAGTTCAATTCGAATGCAAAATTATATATATTATTATAACATATTGCATTTTCCATCATAATACAGCCCAAAGTGTCAGCTGCACTTTCTTATTTTACGAGGTTTATATGGTTGGTTTTATTATATAATTGTCATTTTTTCTTATGATATTTTTTACAGTTTTGTATTTAGGTATATAATGCAACTAGCAATAAGTATAATTTATTTAATAAATATGTTGTAGTATAGTTTTAATACGTAGTTATGTTCCTAGTTCATAGTATAATAATAAATAATTAACTTATTATAGTAATAAATATATTTGAAGTCTTGACATTTTAAAAAGACTACATCTTTTTGTAGTGTCAAAATAATACATTTTAGAACGGTATGAATATTTTTCGCAGTCTGTCTACTCCGGTTAATTACCGAAATGGTTGAATCAAACATAGTCAGTCATATTTTGTCAAATAAATATGGGCATTAATGTTAAATGTAAAGTAATACTTACAAGCTCTTCTTTTTGTTTTATGTTAGAAATAATATTCTGAGACTCGTCTCTTTACTTACCTGAAAAAGAAAAGATTAATTATATGATATTAATAGATTAGGCTTAGTGTCACACTACTTGGTATAAAATTGCAACTTTTGGAGAGAAGATTTAGAGCTAAAACCCACGGCACTTATAGACAAAATGCGCAGGTTTCTTCACAATGTTTTATATCACAAAACATATCACATCATTGATGAATGTTAAACAAAGACGAGACATAAAATTTTTGTTAAAGAGATTTTACATGCGCTTTGTTGGGATACGATGCCGCCCTTTTTATTAAGAATCTTTGTAGAAGTTTAGGACTATAAAGGCCGAAAATACTAACTATATAACATGCAAATAAATAATAAAACAATACAGCATAGTACGAGAATATCTGGGCAGAGCAATGACATCAAGGACACAACGACCCAAGAACTACATGAGGATATGTTTTGTGATAATACATACAAACAGAACAGCATTACAAAGTATCTAGATAGCCCTGTAGGCTATTTACTACATGAAATAAACGTCATATCTCTATATATTTAAGTCGTTTTTTAATGTCAGTGTAACATTGAAATATAACAAATTAAGGTAACGTAAATTACAGCCTGTTAGCGTCCTACTTTATAACTTCTTATTTAAAGGAGAAAGAGTTGGATGAGCAAGGACCAACAACGCTGCTGATCACGGAATTGATCCAGGCATATTTCTCTCCACCATAATGCACAACATACAAATTGAACTTATAATTAGTAATGCCAGTTCAATATTCGAAGTCGTGAACATTTCCTGAGTCCACGTTTGATTTGAAAATGTAATGAAATTAATAGGAAATAGAAACAGAACGGGGAAAGGTACTGGTTAATAGGTTTAATTATTTACTTTGATATGTTCAAAAAAAAAAACGTCAGTTAGTATACAAATTTATGGCGAATGATACAGAATGTATAATATTAATTTTTTTGCTCTCTGTTGTATAATACAAGCCCGTCGGCCTCAGCGAGACCGTTGACTTATAAAAATTCCAAGGGCAACAGACGGGGAACAGAGGCTTGACCCGAAGTGAACGCGGTCGCTATGTGAATTTCAAATCCGTTTTAAATGGGGTCCCCATATTGAAGGAATCCTTATTGAAGTGAAACTTCTTAAGGTGCGTGAGGGTAAAATTTTTATGAATGAAACGCGTGATTAGCGTCACGAAGATGTGCAGCGTTTTTGTGCTAACTCGTTTGAAGGTTAAGTAGTTTTAATATTTATAAACAACGTCGTTTAATAATTTAATATACTATTTCTCATAAAATTTATCATAAATTTCTAAATTTTGCATTCAAAATCAAAATTTATTTAAAAATTTCTATTATTGACAACAAAAATTATTAATAATTCCTAATATTGACAAAAATGCACGTGGCATTTTTATTTCCAATTCGTCATTTGAGTTTTCAATAAATTATTTGTATTGATTTTCGACACTTTATTTTTTAAAGACAATTAAATTTATTAAATTCCTAACATATCTTCCCTTTTCCCTCCTTATAATTCTCGGAAATGTAAAGTTTTACGTTTGTATAAATATAAACAAGACTTAAAAATTTGTTTGCCAAAGAAGTTTCACTTTATATATATCATTTTTCTGTACATGTGTAGGTAACTGAAGTGGTCCTTAATGGCTAGAACGATTTTGATACAGGTTTTTGTGTGTATTCAGTAAGATTTCAATATACACACGATTGACAATTATAGGAGGATATTTTAAGTTTAATAAAATTTTAAATTGTTCCTTTTATAGTAAAATACGCTTACAAAAAATAGATCTCTTATCAGGCTTTAGAGCAATCGTAGAGAAATCGTATTAATGTATCTGATTAGGCTATTTAAAATTGATCATTATGCTTCTCGATGAAAATAAAAACATTAAAGTCACCGTCAAATGTGTGTAAGTGACGTCTGTTCATTATAAAGTCCTATTTCTTAACAATATTGAATTTACTTAAATAATAATATTATAAAGCAAATTTATACTACGTTGTTGTATATTTAAATATTCAGCGACATTGTAAACAAAAATACATTGGCAAAACAGATATTATAACTTGGAAATATTTCAAGGAGTTTTAAAAACAAACTGATTTCTCAATGGCATCTGTACGAGTATGTTTAACAAATTTCATATTTGCAATATACTAATCTTCAATATCTCTTATTATGGTGTTAATCAGTACTTGATGACGATTCCACTGGGTTTTAGTTGGTATTGCGAGTTCTTCCCCTCGCGGAGTCCCACACTCCCGACCCCAGAGTGGGGGTACTTAAATGCGTTTCCCAGCGACAAATAAAAAAAAAACAGTAATTTATGTTAAGCTACTAATTTGATATAACTGATATAAAAAATATTGTGTCAACTGTTACCTATAAAATGATAAACGAATTTTCTTAGATTATAAACGTTAGTATTTTCATATCAATCGTCACACTGGCATTTCCTTACGGCAAAGAAACATATTTACGTCGTGAATTGTTGCCAGACTGCGACACATAAGTGCGTCTGTGTTGCGGATATATAGTCATGTCTGGGTTATTATTACACCATTCTGCAAAATATGCATTTGGCTACGGCTCAACTGTATAATCACAGGGTAGCCAAATAGTAAATAACAAACACGTTACTCAGACAAATTTACTTTCTCTTATTGACATATTTAATAAAAAAACGGTATCGGCGTACCCAAAAGTTTATAAACTTATATGCATTTGAAGACCTATTTGGATTAACGAGTAAACGGCAGAGCAAATGTAGGAAATTGTATTTTGTAATTCGTCTAGGTCGGGACTGGTGTGACCATGTAAGATTAGGTCATCACTTACCATCTGTTGATATCACAGTCTATCGCTATAAATTTTCATAGTAGGCTCCGCCAAATTAACCATACATTAAATAGGGACTGTATAAGTTTCTAAAAAATATTTTTAATGTCATTTATGATAACAAAATGAAAACTCATTTAGAAAGTAAACTAACATATTACAATATGTGGGATTGTATCACGATAAAAAAAGCGTAATAGTAAATAAATTACTCTCTAGATAAAATAATTCTATAATGATAAATTTAAGAAAATGATAGCTGACAGAGATTATTATTGACTTTTCTTAGATCATTTATTTTACAAGACTGAGAAAAAAATTCATAATTTATTAATCAAACATACAATAAATAAGAGTGTGTGTGTAAATTAAAAAAAAAATTGTATAACGTCTTCATTTCGACTGAGTTTTTTTGGATTATTTGCTGAAATAAGCGCAAATTTAAGTCTTTCTTTTTGGAAATTGACAAATCAAAAGTGCTGTAACAACCTTCTTGAATAGATTTGATTTGTCAGAATAGTTATCATGAATCAAGTTAATTAATGGTAAACAAAAATAGGACTGAAATGAATATTAAATTTATTGCATTATAGCAACAAACTAATTGATATTTGGTACACACACGATGGTGCGTCATACAATCAATGGTTCGGTTATTATGGACGCTGTAAATCGATCAGTACACTCCCTCGAGAGCGCCATTTATCAATTTTAGTTGTAATTCATGTCATACATTTACTTTTATTGCGCAACATTACCTTCATTACTGTACTCACTGCAACATCTGTGTCTAAACAAGGTTTGACGTCATAGCTTGTACCCTCAACCTAAAAAGAAATGGGTCACATCACTTTCGCCTAACGTAACTCATACGTCAACCAAATATATAGATTGTAATAATATTTGGCAATTCAAGCCGTTTGTGACACCTGCCTGTATATAGATAATGACTTTTTTATTTATATCCTTACACACAAATATTTCGCAACTTCGTTTGCATACCTTTAAGATGCCATCTACTAGATACAGCATACTTAAACAACACATATTCACACACTCTCTCGGTTTAATATTGCATTGGTTATTTATTATCAGTTTAGTAGTTTCCGAGTTCATGGTGGGCAAACACTATGACTGGGAAGTTATTTATAAATGTATTTCTTTTTATATCTAAATGTAAGTAGCACCCCATTAACATCCCACTATTGGGCACAGGCCTCCTCATTCCGAAGATCGAAGGTTTTTAGAGAATAAACCCACCACGCTGCTCCACTGCGGATTGGCAGGCATAGTACAGAAGTGCACTCTTTATTCCTTCACCATCATAGTCCGATGTGACGGGAATCCGACACGACCGGAGAAAGATCAGGCGCAGGACCGACGGCTTAACGTGCTCTCCGAGGCACGGGGGTGGATCACACCGCCAACTTCGGACAAATATTGAGAAAATCTTAAATAGAAAACTCAATATTGATTTTTGAATTAACCCGACTCGGGAATCGAACCCAGGACCTCATGTATAAATCAATAAGGCAGTTTTTATATCTATATATAACTAATAGTAAATTTTTTCTAGCAATGAAATTGTCATAATTTTATATTGTGAAATAAAGATAGGTTTGAGACTTTGTGTTCGATATCAATCGCGAACAGTAAAAATAGAGGTTGAATACTGTATTAATTCTACGAGATATATGTATTATTGTTTTGAAAAGAAATATAAGTGAATTATGATAAAAATAGGTCATTCTCATTACAAATTAATATAATAGACGAATCACACAATCAACATTATAATTTTTAGTGAAAATAATTTGTTATTTAACTCCTATCACACCTGGAGAATTTTCTGGAAACTCTATGTAGATATTAAGTTGCATATACAGTAGTAATTAATCAATGTATATCGCGATTTTATCATAAATACTTTCCATGCCTTTTTTCAAATTTCTTTTCTTTATTTCACAATTACGTGGAATCGTTTTGATATCAAAGCTTTCTTGAAAAAGGTAAATGTGTCAGTACTATTTTGAAATAAAAGCTCTGTGACGTAAATCGCCATAGGTAATAATTAGGTGACCTGGTTTTCATTCAAATTATTATTGTATGTAACTGGATCCGAAGCTGTGTTCCGAATTTGTATTTCTCAGAAGAATGGGAATGAATGGAAACGAGATGCGAGAACGGTCGCAGCATTTATTTTTATTTTTTATTCATTGTCGTGTCGTGTATAAAAACTTTGCTATGTGTGGGCTACGTCAACAGTATAAACGCGTTGATGATAATGTATTTTACAGATCTTTATCACGTATTATTTCAAAATTTTAAGTCAATTTCAAATATTTAATTAAGTATATTCCGATATTGATTAAACAATTTTCTTTCGTTTTCTATAACTCGAGTCAACCACTTAGAATATAATCTGTTAAATATTGAAAATAATTTTTGAAAAATACAATTCAAGCAACATGCCCTACAAATTCTAACGAAAAATGATTTTAAGGTGGATAAAAATCGCGTAACTCTAAGTAAATAGATTGATATTTCTGCGTAAAAACATAGAAGAAAATGCTGTCTAATGTCAGCTTGATCTTAAAATCCACCGTTAAGACCAATGAAATTAAGTAGTTGTTATATTAAATTGAGAAGCGATTGTGTTCTGAATAAAGTTTACAATAAATACCTGAATTCATTATGAAAATTAAAGCAAGAAATAAAATTTCGTAACGCCATTGAATCATGTTATTAAAAAAAACAAACGTGGAACAGTTTTATGGTATTCCTAAAAGTGAAGGGATTAGGAAGGCATAACTTTACATTTAAAATGGTTTTAAAATAATGTATTTAAAAATTAATATCTGAAAGTCCTTCGCAGTATAACTTGTTAATCTATAATAGATTGCTAAGATTAGATTCCCTATAATACAAATATGTTTTACGATAATATGTAGCCTAGATATTTAGGCACTTGATGTTATCTAGAGTTATGGTTATTGGTAATTTTTCATATTTTTTCCCCTGTCTGGCTGGTGTCTAATGAAACCGGTATATAGGTTATCTAGGTTAGTTGTAAATACTAATCTATATTTATAAAGAAGCTGTATATATGAATCACCAAAGCTACAAAAGCCGAGTAAGAAATATGAACATTAGATGGATGGTTTGTCTTTGTGATATGGAGATTCACCGATTTTTCAATCTCCATCACCTAACTGGAAAATGGAAGTTTATGGAAGATGAAGAACAAATAAATCTTTAAACTCATTACCATTCTAAAGAAATTCCTACTTCAGCATTTTCTAAAATTTCCTTCATAAAAGTGTAAAAATGGGAGAGGGAATTATTAAATATTGTCATAATATTTGATGAAACTTCCACTAATAGGTAACTAATGTTATAAGACGAAACTTGAACTAATTCCGTCAGAAATAATATAGGAAGTCAATTTCCAATTCAAATAATTGTTATCACATTGATCGAAAGCAAGTTTTGGCCAGATTTGCAAGTTTCATATTATTTTTTTAACAATTTCACAGAATAATCTTTGTACCATATGAATATCGTAACTACAATATTGTAAAATATAAATATACAAATAAAATTCCATTCCTCTGAGACTATAGTAACATAAATTCAATGTATTTCACGTTAACTAACACTTTGTAATAAATAAGATTACAGACAAGCGATGAAAAGCTATAGAAATTCCTTTATAGCAGAAAGATGTACTTTATGATTCATCTGTACCTTTATATGACTAGATTTTGATTAAATTTTTATGCGTTTTCAGGTAGACTCAAGACTGGCTTAGATTGACCACGCCTGGAACATATTACTTTTACAATTAACTTGTAATTTTTCAGTGGTAATTAAACACATTCGAACTCTTCTCTTAAAATTAACTTTTCTTAGAGCCTTTGATATTGCTAATAATATCTCTAATCGAGTCAGCTTCTATTAGCAACGAGCTTCTCTTTACATACCATCCAATGACACAAATGAAAAAAATATTGACGTAACAGTGAGATAAACTCTCAATGTTATCGTGTTAAAACGTATTTCATAATGAATATATCATTATGAAATGGTTTTTTTTTTAACAATAAACAGTTGTTGCCACCGCAATAAATATTTGTTATCAGTCGACCCGCAACTGTTCAACGCAATTAATTAAATTAAGTATTACTTATCATACCTGAAGCCATTTCTTTTTATCTTTTATGTAGTATAATTTTAAATAGTTTCATACATTTAGTAATATCCTGTTCAAACATATTACAATGACGTAGGCGCGTGATTAAAATTAATTAGCTTTAAACACAGTGATAAGCGAGAATATTGTAAAGCTATCGAAAATTCCTCAGCCTTCGTAACTTTAAATTATATGATATTATTTTGTTACTAGCTTAAACGCAATTCATTTAATATGAGTAATATATAGCAAATACATACAAAATTAGTGACAAACTATTAGGCTTCTTTGCAACCATTTATTTGAATTTATAGTTTTATTTTTTTTAAATTTCGTATTCAAAAAATAAATATAATCTACAAATAATTAGAGTACGCAAGAAGCAATATTTAATAGTAAGCTTTGATAAGACAATTTCTTATTATCCAAACGGGATGTCACTATGAGGAAATTTTATGAAATAATATGTATTATCTTATTAAAAAGTTAATTAAGGGTGAGTTTCGACGTGTCTGAAAGTCAATTAGTTTCATTATAGACAGGGTGGGTTTCATAGAATTGTAGCAGTTTTATGAAAGTTATTGATAGAAAGGGAAATATCAATCAAATTATCAACAATATACTGACCATAGTAAAAAATATCCTTTAGCGAAAATGTACGCAATATCTAAAATATTTTGATTTGACCAAGCGTACACTGAGATACAGTGATAAAAGATTATGAACTTCGATCATATCGGCAAAGCTCAGAAAAATTATGATTTTGTTTATATTGTACTAGCTGAACCCGCAACTTCGTCTGCGTGGAATGTTTTTTGGTAGCGTTTTCATTAATTTAGGCAAATGGATTTACAACTAAGAAACATACCCGCACTGCCCTTTGAGGGTGGAATTACTAAAAATTTATTTTTGATAGGTTCCATTATTTGATAAAAAAATTCTGGCCAAGTTTTACATACCATAAAAGATACAATTTGTAAATGTGAACTTTGAATTTTTTTTGTGTTAATTTAAATTAACTCCTTCGCAACCCTCCTTGCAGGTGGAATTTCACAAAATCCGTTCTTAGCTGACCAGTACTCGGCAAAAGGAGTATTTCTATCAAATTTCACGTCTTTACGTCTAGGGAGATATACGATAGTTCGTTAAAGAGCCCACAGATTCATCTACACCTTCAAAATCATCACTCTCATAATCCATCGACAGTTTGGCACGAGTGACTTGCGAAAGTGTGCAAAGGGTAATAGCGATCAGGGCGATACGGGGGTACCGTACAGTTTCTTGGACGGCGGCGACCCTTTTAGCGGGCGATCCCCCATGGGAGCTGCGGGCAGAGTTCCTTGCGGCGATCTACCACTACAGGGCATCTGTGAGAACCAACAGAGAATGGCCGACAGAGCCTTGATCCAGAGATGGAAAGACGACTTTTTTGTCCCAGTATCTGGCGGGGCTAATGGTCGCTCTCTTACAGGTTGGTGCAGGTGCTTACCGGCCTCGGTTGCTTTGGTAAATACCTGCACCAAATTGTTAGGTGTGAACCCGCCTGCCAACAGTATGGTACTTCAGTCGTTACGGCGTACCACACGGTAGCAGTATGCTGGGCTTGGTTAGTGAAACGACAGCTTTTGGTGTCAATGGCGGGTGGGGATTTCTCGCTGGCGAACATCATAAAATGTATGCTCGCCAGCAATACTAACTGGAGGGCAATTGCCTCCTTCTGCGAGTCGATCATTTTGTAAAAGGAGATACTAAGCAGGGAAAGGGAGGACGCGCGGATTCCTCTGCCCGCCGACGAAGAAGGCCTGGAAGACGGGGGCGGGGTTTTTCCCGCCTCCTTCCTCTATTTAAAATTTAATACTGTTGTGTAGGCAAACGAATCCGGGGTGCCAGAGAGAAATGTTTTCCCTGAGCCTCTGGCCCTTCACTAAAGGATCAAAATAGCAGTGACGCAAGAAGTGACGCAAATGATATATTTTACGACATAGTCAAACTCTAAAATCAAGAAACACAGACAATTAGTTACATGACAAAAAATTTGTAAAATTAAATTTATTTAATAAACAGTGTTACATTTATAAAAGACGAATAAAAACTATTAACGATTGAACAACATGCATAAGTAAATCGAAAGCCCTTACGTATAAAGAGCCAATAAAATCCTGATATTGCAAGACAGTGCTTCAAAGAAAAATTGTTACTGTACCTTTTGTACGTTTTTAGGCATCGCGTTTTTTAAGCTATATGATATTTTAAATACGATCACCCGGTTGATAAATTAGATTACAAGTTTTTTTTTAGATAATGTTATTAAATGTTACGTTGTACTTTATAGCCATACATTATAAATAGTAAAAAATAAAAATATAATTATAATTATTCACTCGTGTACCACCTGCACCGCTCAGAAATGACGACATAGCGCTCAGATTTATTTTATGATATAGTAACAGCCTTCTAAGCGTTATTCACGTTGGTTCATTTCACTGGTTAATATTTTCTATGGGCTTGTAGTCTAAATGGGGCGGTAGAGTCATCAAAGTAGCAAAAACGTTAAAATGTCTAACATGCGACTTAACCGTTTATACGTAAGGGCCATGGAAATTTATATAGGGATGGTGTGAATAGCATGACGACAATATCTGAAAATTGTAGATATATTAAAATTAGGTACGTTAAATAAATTTTAAAAGTATTCCTTAGTTTTTTTATCAGCAACTAAGGAACAAATCCTTTAGTCACGGATACAAAATGTGATTGTCTTTAACGTTTGAGCAGCCGGTTTAAAATAAATGGAAGGTCGTACGTAACAGAACACAAATGTCCGTGTAAAAACGTTCAATATATCAATCATTTCGAATTTAAATTTTCCTTTATGTCATTTAAAATCCGTCAAATATGATAGATTTATTGAACGTTGATTCATCAAAAGAACGAACGTCACAGAAAGACAAATAACAATGAAAAGATACGAGTACTATATTATTATGGGTAGGTTGTTTTGGTATCAGCAATGACATTAAATATAAAGAGTACTAGTTATTAATTTTCATTCATTAGCAGCTCAGAAAGTCACTAAACATTTCAAGTAAGTTGGGTGAGTTTCAGAGAACTTGAGATGGGTAAGATTTTGCCTTTTTTTATGAAACTTTGGGGCACTTCGGTTGCAGTGTTTAACCTTTAACAGTCGGAGGTATAAACTATTTGGGTTTGTGAAATATATAGTATATATTATATCTCTTTACACTTCTGTAAGAGTGTATTTTTATGAGACAACACAATTAATTTCCGTCTTTAATATAATGTATACGCGAAATGGTGCGTGTAAATTCACACATTGCAAAATATTGAAAGCATTAATTAAAGTATCGTCAATTTTTACCTTAAACGTATTATATTTACGTGGATAATGCGGTAGTGATTACGAATGAAAACCAGATATTGAAAGTTAATTATAGACTGAACTAATTGTGTGAACGTCAATCGGTAGTAATTACGAAGAAAATTTACACAATTGGATTGTAATAAAATACATATAATCTGTGAAATTTAAAGATTATGTGTTCAAATTTTCTACTAATCTGTCTATTCCAAAGACTTCGTGCGCGTTTCAGTTTATTTAACTCATTTTGTACAAAGTAACCTTTCTCGTGAGTTTTAAATAATGATTTTTTAACACAATAAATTTATTTATTGAATCGATAATAAAAAAAAATGATATTAATATCAAATGTCTTCCATCATTTCAACCAGAAAGAATGAATACAAAAGCAATTAATTAACGATTTCAAATTTGAGCAAAATATGCATAAAAAGTATAATTTAATATCAGGAACTGTGCAAAAAGAATGATATATTTGCGGAAAATAGTTTTGTCAAAACGAACTTCTACTGAATTCTAGAAATAAACCTTCTCAACAAGTTTTTGTAAATAAAAACCATTGGTACAAAAAAATTGTCTGTATAACACATAACTCAAGATTATTTTAAACTGGTACGTGATTTAACAGCTAAACCAAGGTGAAATCGTGAGATACACCGTTCCAGTAATAACAAAAGACCGTGGGCGCTCTTTAGATTGTTGTCACTGACGTGAGAAGTTATGACGGACTGTCAGACTAGCTGCCATTGCAAATACTGTAGTTGAAAATAAAAGGAACTCTTCATTGTCCAGGTTTCTACACGTACTTGGTAGTTCAGACAGTACAGCAAGTAAAAGTTAAGTAACAGCCTATTTACGACACAGAGGATTTTAAAGAATAGACCCATGACGCCGCTCCATTGCAAGCTACTCCCCAGAATTGCTTCCAGAATATTTAAAAGTTTAATGAAACACATAAGTGCATTTTTATCAAAAGAAACTTAGTGGTGCCTGAGCAGGGTTCGAAACCACAATTTCTGTGAAAAAATAATAAAATCGGTTTAGGCACATTGATTGTAGCAGTTTCAAGGTCTATAAGTCAAAGTCAAAGTCGAAATTTTTACAGCTGTTTTGAATCGTCAAATCTAAGTTTATTTCGTATATTATTTAAATGAATGACTGATGATAACAATAAAGAACGACTTACAATCTAAAGCTACGAGGGTTCCTTCGCGCCCTAACCTGAGAAGAGCCCACAACAAACTCAGTTGGGAGTACGTTTTTTTTTTTGTTTATCATTACAGTATATATATATCATTTAATCTTTATCTATATAGAGTAATTCATTCACTCCCACGCCCTTTTGTCGTCTAAGTATTCCTTAATGGAATGATTTCTCAATTAGCTTTCTTCTAATGAAAGATTTAAATTTATTTATTTATTGGTAACCCAACAGCGTTTTAACAAATTATTACATAGAATAATTAATATACTTAAAACAAGGCCAACTACGGATTACACAAATTATTAAATAATATTCAAAATAACAGAGTAGATATTAGGAAGTAAGAATTAGGAAACAATGAAAAGAAAAAACTGAGATATTCGCTGAACTGAGATAGTCGTTTCATTCAGTTGAACTAACATGATGGAGCGTAAAAATGCTAATAAAACGTTTTAAATATATGATTTTATAAATCGCTTATGTTTCCCTCCCATCATCAAAGGTGTCATTAGTACTATCGTCTATCTTTTGTTTTCGGAAGCGGTTTCCTAGCACCTTGTACAATTTTTTATTGTATATGGATGTATCTTACAACGTCCTTACACCGTTGAGATTTTGCGAGTTAAAAGTTAATTATATAACAGCATTGAAGATACACTTGAACGTCATGACGTGAAATCACGCGCGTCTTTATAACTATTTAAACTTTCACGAACAAAACGATTAAGAAGATAATAAAGGAGAGTCGTGACCGGCAAGAGTTTTGCGTCATAAGCGAAAATAGTCTTTGTTTTTCAAGCAATAAGTTATAAAAGCCGAGGTGGAATATATATTGTAATCACATGATTGTTTTAAAATTGAATTGAATACGACGCTCTGGTTCAATGTTGCGAATGTTAACCTCGCAATCATATGATTTGATTATAAGCTGCATTTGCGAATGGAAATACAAGGAAAGTGTATTTTTTGTTAGAAACATAATGAAACACAGCAACTAACTACAACAGAATAACACTATATAATATATCTTTACTACATACAACAGTGTCTACAACTCCACTAAAGTTCCTCTTGAATCACATGTGTCAAAGGAGTGAAATCACTGTAATTATTGAGGTCTGTTTATTGGGGATAAGATTTAGAGTTTGCAGTCACAATTTTGTTCTAAAGTGGATTGGTGGAAAAGTGTCCCAAGATTGCTCTCGAGCATCAGAGTGTGTAGGTTTTCTCAATAAAAATTTTGTAAATCATAGGCATAGGATTTTGTGTTAACATTTTGCTGGGTGAACCGATTTTGATGATTTTTTATTTATTTTATAGATGCTTATCATGGGATCCTATGCAAGATATATATTAGCTAACTTGCACATCTACATAAATTTTTATATGCAAGTTAAAGTATCGACGCCATCTATTTGATTTATCTACAAAAAGTTAGTTGACAGTATAACACATACTTCAAGAACTCTTGGCTTGAAAACAATTGCAATAAGAAATGTAAATAAAAATACAGACGAATTGATAACCTTCTCCTTTTTTTGAAGTAGGTTAATAGAACCCACCCAATGCCCTAACTAGAAACAAGTCCAGCGAAATGAAAAAAAGAATGATTTTCAAAAAGGTTTTATACTCAGTTTTGTTAGATATTAATATGTAGTACTAATAGTTGAACTATTTATCTGGGGATAAATAATACACTGTTTATATATCTAGACTTCATTTATTATATTACAGTGAAATGCTGGCAACTTTCACTTTATGGAAGGAGCTATTTTCTAAACCACTCGGAATTTTCTCTTGCCTATCGGGAAATTTCCATTTATTCGTAACGGTTATTAGTACAGTGAAACTGATTTCGTAATAAGTCTTTAAAATCGCTAATAAGTATATGTACACGTTTACACTACACTTCAATACATTTTCTTGTATTATCAACTGACCATTTCTATTTCATTTTGGTATCTATTATTTTGGTAGTATTTTTTGCTTCCCTTAAACTTCAGAGAGTTTATTTATTAGTATAAAATATATAGGCATTTGTAATAAAAAGCAATTGTTAGGCATAATTTGACTTTATTAAAGTTTAAATGGTCTAGCTACGTCTGATTCTCATTAAGAGACTTTCATTGTATTTCAGAAAGTTCCTATAATAAATGTTAATATAATAAAGTACAAAATGCATACAATAGTATTTATTGCTCTTCCGTCACTTAAAAGTTAATCTCTCTTGAAAAGACATGCTAAAATAAATTGACTAAATATTTTCCTGTCCAGTGTAACGTGTTGTTTAATTAAAAGTGTAAATTATTTTAGGAATTTGAAACAAGTCGTGTTGTATTTAAGCTGTATTAAAGACCAGCAAAGGAACCTAATAGACCACAGAGTATATAATGTTTGTTTTGCTTAAAGAGTGAAATTATAAAAGTTACCACTTCTTATTTCAGTTTAAACATTGTCATACAAATTACATCATTATCTTTTGTTTTAATACTATCTCCTTTACCTTAAAAGAAATATATACCTTTAAAATACATATTTATAGTATGAATGTTCCACTTTAATACTAAAATATCCGAAAATGAGTTATGGAAATGACCACTTTATTTTTATATATCACATCAGACAGTCTGGCAACTTCAGTGTTGTGACTTCAAAACATAATTTTTGTAACTCGTAAAACTGACAACTTTATATTAATTTTAGCAACTGAACACGATCAAAAGAATTTTCGAGAAACATTTATTAAGATGGTATACACCGGTAGTAAAATTTTTTGCCGAAACCTTGCTCCTTGATGTTAAGCTAAATTTAATCATATTGTTTACCTCTAATTAGGATAAATAATTCAGCATACGCGAAAATTGATGTTTTAAGATAACTTTTTAGATAAAACACTTTAATGATATACAAGACAGAATACAATAACAATTAGAACTGAAATAAATGTGATATACAACCAACTAATAATCTCTTCCAGATAACCTCGAGGAAGAGATGTACATATTTTTCACCACATTTTTTTCACCACAATTACATTAAGCATTAGTTATATACATAAAAATTTAAAGTATATTGCATCCAATCCTGTCATAAATGCATCCAATCATAAATTAGTATATACCATATATTTTGGCGGTATGTTTAGTAAGTTGAAAATCACAGACATGCACACAATCTGCAATTGAAATGATTATCTGAAAATAGAATCTCATTGACACGTATTGTCATCGTTACATATTATTAATAATGGTAATACAAGCCAAAATTATTATTAGCACATCTAATTCTTTCGATAAGACGTGTCACGGAACTGTTATGCCTTCGTTAGCATTTGTAATATCTCAGTAAGCATTTCGTATATCTATATGTAAGCAAGAAAACAATCATTCATTGATTAACATATTTTAGAAACATTATACATCCGGTTGACCTCAAATGTAATGTTAAATGCCTCCTTTCACGATTTATACGCTCCCAAAGAACGATTGTCCTCATAATCCCATGGGGTCGTGGACTATGCAATTGACAATAGAAGGAACAGTTATTGTTTATACGATAAAATATATACGATGAAAGAAATATAATTATAAATATGGATCGAACATGAGAATGGATATTTGAATTTTATACAAATTTAAAATTCTTTTTTCGAATTCAGTCCTGAAAGAAGAATGAATAAAGCAGGAGGATAAAAGAAAAATTTTTGTATAATTCATTTAATAGTCATTACATTTGTCGAATGAATATGGGTACAATATTAGACGTTTAATGTGTCAGTAAACAGTAAGAAGTTGAAAGTAAAGTAGTGTGTAAAGAAAGACAAAAAACGATCGCATTATATGTACTTACTCATATAACATACAACCATTCAAAACTTTTACAAATATTTGTGTCTAATAGTCAACTATAACGATATATTTACACTTGCCGTTATCCTTGACCCGACGTTATTCTTTATTCCGGTAGCATTTTGCTTCATTGTCAATTTTAAAGCTGGTTAGTATATATTTCTATAAATGTGTAAAAAAACATTAAATAAAAAATATCACGAACATAGTATTAGACATCATAATAGTGCTGAATTGCTTACACCAAAAAAGTTTAAATATCTAAAGTACATCAATCATTGTCTAATGGCGATTAGACTGTATTATTAAACAAAGAAAATATATCAGGATTATGTTTAGATAAAAACATAGTAAATAAGAAATAGCTAACTCATTTAGAAATCTGCAAACAAAATGTTTTGATAAAGTATAAATTAACTCTAAATTTATTACATATAAGGAGACTATTAACCTCTTCGTCGCTTTATAATTTTTGGTAAAATAGAGTTAATTACTTCATTAATATTAAAAAAAATGTATCATATATGTGTTAGGCACCACAAGTTAAAAAAAAATATACTTGATCAATGGATGAAAAAGTCCATTAATTTTAGAAAATTTGGACATATATAGAGTGTGCGGACTAATAATATGAATTGCAAAAATGATTTCATATTGTGAAACTGCGTGATGACGTGTTAACTTCAGCTTATGTCAGTCAAATATTAAGCACTACTGTTCACAGCTGCCCATTGTATTATTTTCGTTATCAGTATATTTCAATACATTCGTATTAAAGCTATTGTTAAATGATAATATATATTAAAGATATATTCATTTCACAACTGATTCAACAAACGTCATGAACATTCGACTTTACGTCTACATTATAAAAGAAGTCGTATACTGTTTCCATGCAAATGCATACAACGCTGTTATGGAACAAGTATACAATTTGAAAGAAATAGGAAAGTAGTTCCTTATTTGTATTTTCTAAAACATCAAGAATACTTAATGGTGTAATAAATACTTAATTGTTAATTATCAAGATTCCGTTAGTATAAAACTAGATCATCGTACAAGAAAAGTTCACCATTTTCTACATACTATCGCTATTCACATCTGTCATGTTATGTTTAGACCATGTTTTAGTGTCTCTATATTTTATTAAATTAAAACCGAATAGCATTTTTTGTAATATCCGATACAACCAAAGAGAGATAAACGAGTTTTTCCCAGCCTTCTGTATACACTGCGAATGTTTTAAAATAAAATAATTTTAGACCCAAACTGGGGCCCTTTTGAACGAGGCAAACAATCATACCAACGAACTGCCCGTTCTTTGTTTTCCAAAAAGAAATTATATTTCTTACAATTTATGTGAAACGTAATTTTCTGGGGTTAGCCTAAACCTCCCTTTATACTGCTTCTAATTTTGTTACATTAGGCGTTAATATTTTTATGTAATATGTAATTTTATCGTATTTTTAAGACGCTCAGACGACACTGGCCTTTAAATATGTATATTTATTAATAAAGTAGCACGCCATTAATGTCTCATTGCTTGGTACACGCCTCTTCACTTATATGAAAGAGGGTTTTTAGAGCATAGACCACCATGCTATGCCACTGCAGGTGCTCGGGGGTTTTATGAGTAATATAAAAGTTTACATAAATCAGGAAGAGAGAGAAGAACTCTTTTGTTGTACACCACAAAAACAACACATGAAAAAGGGGATTCAAAAAATATCGTGACAATAATGTTGCGGTAGTATCCTCCGACATAATTTAAAAACTAGGTGTTTGCTTAAAAAGACTATACGATAGAAATGAATACCTCACCTAGGCGAGGTAAATAATAATACGAAGAGGTAAATATAATACGAATTACATCTATTTTTGGATTATATATTAATGAAATAACATTATCAAATGCATATAACTATAATTGTGTGTAAATTTGTTTGATAAATTCTGCCTTAACACTTACTTAATTGTCACCGAGCGAATATAGCACAGACAAGTTAACCATATCTCTCTTGGTCCCATAGTAGACGAGAACCAAATTAACTCGAATTAGCGTTGCAGCTCACAATCAATCTCATTCAATACCTATAAAATAAAGTGTAGAGAATAACATAGAAAAATTAAAAGAATTGAGTGCTAAAACATTTCTTGTAATCTAAAAGCGTTTGTAACGGTATATTCACAGTATAGTTCAAATTCCTTACCGTTTTCCTGTTTATAAATTACGGCAGGTTTTATTACATATAAAAAAATATTAGTAATTATATATAAGACATTATGGGCGTGAATTTCCATTTAGAATCCTCAGGTTTTAACTTTGGGAAGGTATTATTAAGTTTCTATTTATTACCGAGCTTCATCGATCTTTCCAATTCATAATTGTGCTTAGTGATGCAGGAAAATATGGTGAGAAAACCTGCAAATCCATGGATCAATTTTGGGTAATGGGGAGTCTGCTAGCCTGCAGTATAGTGGGTCTATGCACTAACTACCAATTTGTGCCAAAGGAAATGAGACCTACTTAACTATTAAATATTTTGACATTGGTAGAAAAAATTGCTTTCCCTCTGTTACCGAAGGCAAAATTAATAGATTATACCTCAAATTACGTGTTGTTCAATTAGAGCAACAGAATTAATTGGATTAGGGGCACCTGAAAGCAGCAGAAGCTGCAATATGTTTCTTAACCATACACTCCTCTGTAACGACTCAGCTTTACACTATTTATAAACTTCGCAGCATTTTGCAGATTAGAATTAGATAGTGGCAATGCTTTATATTGTATTCTAGAACATTCCCGGTAATTGCATTCCAAATGTTTTCAACCTCCATACAGAAATAAAATCGTTCAACGTTATAATACATGTTACGAGTATTATAATGTATACGCAAACAAATTTAATATCAAGGCGTACTAACAGATTAACTGGGTGTGGGTTCTTTGAATTCCATTTAACAATGTTTGTTTAAGTTTTACAGGATTTTGAGATGTTGGAAATACGACTGCATACAGACTAAAATGGATACCTGGTAAATTAAACTATTCAATAATTAAGCATTGAAGAAAAAAAGATTTGATACCTCTTGATGCATCATTAAGCCGAAAGTTTACAAATTACATTTACTTTAGTTTTGCAATTTTTTATTTAAAAGGCTATTAGGGAATTTAGTATTGTTCATTGTACTTTAAATCGTGCATAGCGGTTTTTTAGGCTTTAATATTTTATTATCCATTAAATGGAGTGGGTTTGTTCACCTGCATGTTCGTGTGTCTTGCTCAAGTTCGTTGATCCTAAATAAAGCGGTCGTTTCGTTTATTTCGTCGTACCGTACGGCTTGACGCATTTGGGCCGTCTGGGACATGTCTAATTTTATTTCCTATTTTATTCTTATGGTGTATTAAAGTTGTATGATAATCTCTTAGAACATTAATATATATGCTTTTATAGTGTGGCATTAAAAATAACCTATATATTACAATACATACTATAAGACCAGTATTTTGTATAGTATATTTGCAGCCTTCATTAGAGTATTTGACATATACCTCCTAATGTCGTAATGTTGGGGATATAACCATTACATTATTGAATAATGGGTAGGATCACCATCAAATTTTTGAAATGTCTTGAATGGTTTATAACATGCACCTACCCGTAATTGCGAGTTTGACATTTGCAAAGTTTTACCTTTCGGCAAAGAACAATTAGATTTTAAAAAAGCAATAAGGAAGACAGGATTCAATTCATGCTGTAATTAATAGTGTTCAACTTCCACGCGCCTCTTTTTACAATTATATTATTATAAAAAAAGTTTACAATGAAAATTGTAATTATGTTGAAATTATGCACGATAAAAAGAATGTATTTAAGGACGATCTATATCAAAGTTTAGTATAAAATTATTTGTTCTTTTTTGTGTTAAACTTTTCCTTATTATTTTTAATTAGCTTTTATGTACATGGTAATATACAAAAACTAACTCTAATATAATCTTAAAATATATTATAGCTATGTATATGTCTTAGCAATTATGTACGTCTTGGAAACATGACTGAATTTTGTGTACTTAGTTGTAATGCAGTTTTCAATGTATATAATAATTGTTTGTTTTCCGAATAATAAATAAATATGTAGTCTTACACAGTATAGTTTTATATGCATGATTTTTTTACTTTAATAGATCAGTTATTAAAATAATCTAACACGCATATTAATTGAATCGTTTCACATTTGAAACTAGCAAATTCAGTCAGGCGCGACATCAGGCAATTAAAGATTATATACGCCGTTAGAAGTTGCTACGTGGTTCCAAAATGTCAGGATTGACGTCAGAAAGAGCGACTCATACTAAATATAATCCCTCCTGAGCAAGGGCTAAACGGTCGTTGATGCGGTATAGATAATGCTATATGAAATCATGAATTCGGCTTATAGCTTGATATCATTGGATGTGAGTATTGACGGTATAAACGAGATGAAGCGAGAATTAATGACTTGCGAAGATATTAATGCTATATTAACAAATTAGTAGTAATATTTAACATTAACAGAATAATGATAACGAATAAATGAAATGCACGAGTGAGAACATTCTTCCATATATTTTAAAAATCAAAATAAAAATATCCTTTATTCAAGTAGTCTCAAAAAGCACTTTTGAATCGTCAGTAGTTCACTGAGAAGAAAACAGCAAGAAACTCAACGGTTACTCCTAGTTTTTATACGTTACAATGTGTTTAACTTTCATGTGCAACTGCGTTCAAGTCCAAACATCTTTGTCGCTTAAATAATCTTCAACATTACAATGTATCTTTTGTAAGAAGATGTTTTATCATAATTCCTAGAACAATGTAAAGGCAAACCTAAAAATGATTCGGGTATCTTATTAATAGTGCGTATGCTCAACCCGGCAAATTATTTCCGCACCTTCATCACTCTCAAAATACGATATTATAAGTTTGTTTTTATATGTGTTAAAATTGTGTTTCGCTCTTTTTGCTGTATAAATACACATTATTACGGATATATAAGATTTTATTCAATATATATTGGGACGGCCCTGTGCGAATTGATGTTTCTTTGAATTTTTCTCTCAAGGAAACGCGAGATACTAATTGATATATGACAGGTGGATGATTTGTGAATTATTTACATGTATTGTGATATTTTAGTTACATCAAATTATATTAATATAGTAGTAACTGAAAGAGTTACGCGCTTTGCTACGATAGTTTCCAGGTATTTGTTCGGCCAAATCCCATAAGTTTTTATTTTCACAATCTATCCAAGTCTAGTTTAATAATAATACATATAGATTATTTAGGCGAAAACTTAAGTATCATGGACTAAACACTGCATAAGGCGATGTGAAAGTTCACAATAATAGAAAAGATATCGTAAGGTATATTTCCCTTCCCTCTAGCACAGGTATCGCAATACTTTGAAAGGTCTCAACCCCTTGAAATGTAATAGCAAATAAGTTTATCCAAATAAAAAGATTTTGTAAAAATGAATTACGTTACGATACTTGTACATTCGTTTATTTTCATCTAAATACGAATATAGAATGTGACATCATAAATTGAGTATCTTAGCAAAATTTTATAGATATGTTAAAGCTAAAAGATCAAATCAATGTCGTAATCCAAACTTTTTTATAGAATATTAAAATAATAACAAAAAATATCCTTGTAGTGGCAGTTTCCTAACTATTCCAATATCTTCACCACAAAATACAATACGTTCTCATTGTTAGAAGACAGAATATTTTTATGTAAATTTAACTATCACCACTAACCTAAATTCTTTTGTGGACCCTTGAAACACTTTCACAATACATCTTCATTTCGTAATATGTATATGAATTTCGAAAGAAATTAAACTAAAATAATCATTGGCAGAGTTTAAGTGGCTCTGACGTCATAGATAACCCAGTCTAACTGAACAGGCCCTTCGACGCACGTGCGACCTATTTCAACTTTTATTAACTCCAATCTCGCAGACAGATTGATGCCAGGGCGGTCTTCATTTACTTTTGGAGCAGTTAAAGAACATCTGAGTATACGGAAAGCTAAATAAATATTTCAAGTTTCTTATATAGATACGCAATATGATAGCACGCTTAAAACCCCGAAATAAACTCATTTCCAATACATTCTGTGGCAGTTCGGCAATCTAAGTGGCGTTCAAAATAAATACATACTCGTATTTCGATGCAATAAACTTTTCATGGGCATTCATTCAAAAGACCATAGAATATGATGAAAAATATTGTATCATTTTTTAAACTGTATTAATTCATATTTATGTTTAATAAATATTATTTTGACTTACAGTATTTTCCAAATAACTATAGGTAACCTAAACTTCTGTTTTTGATCTTACACCCGATACTTTATAAAGCAAGACGTTAAATGTTTGTTTACATGTAAATGAAATGTTAATGGTTTTCTTTACTTTGATGTAAAACGCCTTGCTATATTTTCATAAGCAGAATTTAATATTTCACAAGTTAATACATGTACCACAACTTTGAGAGTTTTCACTAAAGAAAATGCAAAGGTTTCAAGAGCTTGAACCATTTATTAAATTCTAACAAATTTTTGAGTTTTCCAAATGACGGGACATACGAAGTGTAAGATAAAATCATAATATAAATATATACATGGTTAATCTACGAGTACCTTAAAATACATTCATTAGTATTTTGGAAGTTTGCCATCGAATCTCGCGACGAAGCGTGATCGCTTGTTTGGATTTCATTGCAGTATATTACCAAAACGCATCGGTTCAGCTTGACCCCAAATATAAGGGAAGAAGGTCTATATTCCAATAGCAAAATCTATGCTTTAAGATCATAGTTTCGTTTAATGGTTTTGGAGAATAATGCTCGTATCTGTCTTCGCAAATCAGATGCTATATTTCAAAGAAACGGGCGTCTGCGTAATGTCTATACCGTTCAGGTTAGAATAATGCGTCTTAGTATTACTCACTGCTAAAAATTTACTTTTGTAGTTTGTTTTAGCTTTTGTTATGTTCTAAACCGACAACTCAAAGGGCTTTTTTTCCTCTTCGGAATTGAGTATATACCAAACTATAAATCTATAGCACCTAGGATAGCGAAAATTTACACAGAAAATTTAGGAAGAATTTTGGTACTGTAATAAACAGGTATTTAAAATTTAAATAAATATCATTCGTTTCGAAACCAAACTGTGATAATTGGGATTTAGAAATATAGTTATAAATTAAAAAGAACAAGGATTTCATAGCATTGTCAAAATAAACACCTAAAAAAGATGTGACTTTTCCTTTGAAACACAAAACAAGTGTACCATAGTTAATATGCAGGATTGTATGCAAAAAAAGAGCACTTCATTGTAAATAAAAATAGAATTATCAGTAACTACGTCTTAGATTTCGATTATTTGATTTCATTATTAACAAAAACAACAATATATTATATCAAAATACTTGCTTAAGTACTCAGAAAAAAGATAACAGATAATTTGCGCAATTATTTTTTAACAAAAGTTTTGTAAACAGATATTCTGTTATTGTTTTTATTAGGCAATTCTGAAAAGAAATCTATCTTAAGATAAAAATTACTTATCAAGTTATCACATGAAACGGGTATTATCGTATGACTCGAGGAAAAACAAATGAGTTTGATTGATTATAATCTTATCCATTTGATATTTACACAACTCACCGCGATTAAACGAGATTAAGGCGATTTAAAGATTATTTTGGAGATTCCTAAAAGTTAAGCTGGAAGGATTACAAAAGTTAACGCAATATCGCGAAAATTCCCTTCGCTAATAGTGGTTCCAAGATCGATTTTCAATTGTTTTTTTTTGGGAAATTGCACTTTTTTATTTGTCTACATCTAGACTGACATTTAATATTGGCTATTTAACGCGGAATTGTAGGTTTATGGATGTGATAATAAAAAATGACGATAAGATGATTATGACAGATAACCTTCGCTAGTAAATGCTATAAAGGATTCAGTTTTGATTCCCATTTAATATAAAGAATTATATTTTCTAATTTTTTTCTGTCCTATTATAAGACTTCAACCGATAAATGTAACCAATGCAAAATACCATTATCTTTGCATAACTAGAGTTAACTACCATAAAAAAACTTTTACTCTGTTAAGAAAAAAGTATAAGATTTACAAGTGAAATTTGACAAAAGCAATAGTTATGAATAATTAATTGCAAGCTGACGTAATTTTTTACTAATAGTAAAGTATAAACAATATAAAAGATATAAAGTCAATTTCTACGTCTACTGTCCTGTAAGTGCAACATCTTGCACTTCGAAAAGCCATTATATAGAAAGACACCTTGAAATATTTTACATGAGCTTTCAATAAATGACGTCTTACATTTTTTAAATACGCTTATCAAATAAATGAAATTACATAAAACATTAATATTTGAAATAACTGTATCAACATCAAGTATTATCTACTACGAGTATTAAAAATGTATTAGAACAAGAAATGTATAGGAAGACTCCGAGGAACTAACAGACGGAATTGAAAAACTGTTCGTTGACCATCGGAAAATTGATCTAAGGTATAGAATTCGAGGTTAATAACGACGTCTTTCGTAGCCCTGAATATTATACAATATTAAATAGAGCACTTGTAGTCTTTCTACTAATATATTCAATAACAGGCAGTACGTAATAATTCAGTGTCGTTGCCTTGAAGACCTAACAATTCAAAAAGCCTTGACTTTGGAAACTTTAGATAAACTTACACACAATTTTCTCGATGTTATATGTTTCCTTTCCTCCATTTAACATTATAAACATTAATTCACTTTTGAATGAATTGCTGGTTAAAATGATAACAACAAAGGCATTACATATTTAGTTAAAAATATGTCTAAGTGGCCCGTTCTGATGTTACTAAATTATTATTATTGATGGGAATTAGAATACCAGTATAATGTTAAAATAAAAAGGTAAGCTGAAGCCCATTAACGTACCATTACTGGGCACAGGCCTCCTCAATCACATGAAAGAGTTTAAAGCATGAGTTTTTATAGCATAGACCCACCTCGCTGCTCCACTGTGAATTGATAGGCATAGTACACAAGTGCACAGTCTATTCCTTCACTTTCATAGTCCGACGCGACGGAAATCCGACACGACCGGAGAGATATCAGGCGTAGGACTGACGGCTTAACGTGCTCTCCGAGGCACGGGGATGGAGCACAACCATCTTCCCAAAGTCGGCCAAATATTGACAAAATCTTATTTGAAACCTCAATAATGATTTTAAAACTGGCCCGACCCGGAACTCCAACCTCATGCTAACCACTAGACCAATGAGGCAGTCCAACGAGTAGTAATGATATCACCCTAATAATAAAATGTAACTCACTAATAATTTCATGATATTATAGGTAATTATAATAAACAAATTTGAAAAAGTTTTTTGTATAATAACGAAATATCTGAATATTTTATGATGTTAGTTGGTTCAGGGGTACAGTTTATTTGTTGTTGAGTGATACAGTTTATTTGTTTTTGATTGCTGACAGTAAGATATTATACAATCCAAGATGGTGCTAATCTGAAAAGGGTTAATTTACTTCTTCCACACTGCAATGTATTTCTTGTACTCTCCCGTTTACGTCTGCCAAGGCCATCAGAACGTCAGCTCAATTAGCATTTCAAAAATAATTCATTAAGAAACATAGAAAAACTGTACGTATGACGTCGTAAAAACGTTGTAAAGGCGTCGTATAGCTTACTCCCATGTGCGTTATTACGCTCTTATTCTTATTACGTTAATATACTGTAACTATAAGGCTGGGCGTGTTGCCCAACCTTTTTTTTGCGAGAAAATACCAGCGTACTACATTGACGTTATCAAGGCTGGGTGCCCTATGACGTAGGCCTATTCACGTCAACCGTAACCGTAGACTATTGATCGATCCAGAAATAGGTCTGACCTCTGTCGCAATAAATAATGTAACATATGTTAATTCATATTATGTAAATGGTACATCTTATGTATCATATATATTACTATCCTATCACGTAAACACGTACGTACGGACGTATTGAATACTAAGGTTACTAATTGTTTGAAACTTAAATGCTTTACGAAACGCAGTCGTTTTTATTTCCGGCAACTCTTCGCTGGTAGAATAGTAACTAGCATTGTCTGAAGTCTCCCACCAGTTTAAACCTAGATGTTGATGAATTACAATATACAAAATGAGCTCAGAACTTTTGTTATCTAAGCTATTACTCTCACCATTAAAATTACGCGGCCGTAAGATATCATCATGAGATATTACATAATACGTGCTTGGAACATCTGAATTTTGTCAAAAATTGCTGAAGGTTGACTTTATAGTAAGTGTTTTTACACAGCGTCATATCGAAACACGTTTGTTTTAATTTCCGGAACCTCTTCGCCGGTAGCATAGTAACGAGCATTGTCCGATGTCTCCCATCAGTCTAAAACTAGATGTTGATGAATAACAATATACAACATGAACTCAGAACTTCTGCTATCGAAGCTATAACTCTCTCCATCATCTCTCCAACGAGACCGTAAAATATCATCATGAAATATTACATAACACGTGCTGGGAACGTCTCACTTTTGTTAAAATTGCTGCATAATAAATTACTTTTGTTATATGTGATAAGTTTCATCATACCAAAATTTTACCAGTACAGACTAAATTTGTCAATGGCATTGCCAATGGGATATATAAGGACTATTATAAGGGAGGATTATGTTTATTACTTCATTCGATTTTCCATTAGATATCATGGAAATTTTTCCGAACATGGCAACCCGTCCTGAGACACTAAAAGCTAGTAAAAAGTCACTTAAGAGATTATATATCCAATGTAGCTATCACTAGAAATTAAAAAATATCTAATAATTAAACTATACCAATACAATAACTGTAACACCGAAAGTGTTAAGATAGCTAAGGATATCGTAATGAATATGTATCAAAATTGTGAAAATAACGCATAGTTCCCTAATACGTGATAATACGAAAGGATCTCCAATGGAAAAGAAGTCCACTTTGGTGAATTTCATGTCAATAGCGAAGCTTTTTTAAAATCTCGTGATAAAATAAGTAAGTTCATCTTCACATTGCTCTTCTAATGAAAGTGATTTACGGCATATTGTTTTGAAATACATAACGTATATCGGAAGAAATCATTTTTGTATATAGATAATTAAAATTGCATACTCGTAGCTCAGGGGGCAGTCTAACTGTCCAATTATTTGAATTAATAGCAAATGACAAATTTCATTTTATTAAAAAATGCAGCCGTCTAAGCTAACACTAAAATACTAGGTGAAATTGTTTAATGTAGGTATATAGACAAATATGGATACCTCTTTTATTAAAAAGTGAAAAATATGCATTACGCGGTATGCCATATACCCATATTACTATGTGTATGTAAAGATCCAATAGCGCTTTATTTTCTTCAGTCACACTTTACTTTCGACAGAATACTTATTATTAGATTACTTGAAAATAATTATTATATCATAGAATTTGATACAATACAAACCAAAGAAGTTTCACTTCGTCCTTTAAATTTAAAACGTTATAAAACGTAAAAAATTTATAAAAAATATAATGACTTCAGTAACGTACGCCGGATAGGAATATCGAGCCAAAACAAAAGTCTCAGACGTATACGTCACGGATATTGCATTATAAAATCTGAAATCGCGAATTGCGCACGAAACTAAATATTACATGGTCCTTATTGTGACATTTTACGATCGCTTTTCCTATAACACGATAACATGAAAGAAAATCTTTATTACGCCTGAGTTTGTGACATTGTGGGTTCCGCCTTGCGTTCGCGACAAAATTAGCCTCACTAAAAACGATTTCGTATTGCAACTATTTTAAAACGTTTGACCTACGAATTGAATCTAACTGGTTAGTTAACCATGGCGAAATAAACCCTTTCCGTATCTACGTTTAAAATTGTCCATCTGTGACTTTCAATTAAAAGCAAAATTTCGTACAAATGCCTAAGAAAATTAAGTATTAGCACAATTCATTTATATGTGTGTTGTAAGATTATTGTCTCAGTACTTATTTAGATTAAATTAAAAACGTTTTCAACCTTTTTTGCCAGGATTTTTTACACCTGCTTACGTGGTGTAGGCACGTAGAGAGAATTAATGAAAGGAGAGTTAAAAAAAATATGAGTCAAGAGTGAATGGGAAAATTGGAAGGAGAAGATCAAGGCGAACGTTCCTGGAACAAATCCACGATATTTGAAATAAGGGCCATGTCAAGAGTACTCTTAACCGATGAATTTGTATGAAAAAACCTTTCATAAGAATGAAAGAAGCCACGGATATGTAAAGATCGTGACAAGTGGAAGGACGTGTTCTCTGCCTATCACTATGGGAATGAGGCGTGATGATATATGTCTGTATTTTCACATATTTCTTTGTATATTGCGAAGCATCGTCTTAACAAATGTTTTAATTTTGAAATCATTTACACATAAACAGTATTTTCCCAAAAGCCAACGGAGTGGAAAAAATATTCGTATTCTATTTTCCTTACAAATGTTATTGAATATATGACCTTTGAACAAGATTTGAACTTATTTCAACAGCGATATAAAATTTGTTTATCAACCTTTTTTCCTCTTTCTCAGGCGATAGTCGGAATAAATATAAATCGAATACTTCAGAAGATACTGAAAGTATTTCGTAATATTTTTATAATACGAGGAAAATTTGATAGTATAAACTTTGATTGCAAAATAAACAGCAGACTTGTACTAATCTTCGAGTATTAAAAAAACATTGACATTCATTACGAAGATATAACAGATTAGAAAATGTCCAGTGTATCCCTAATCACTTTTTAATCTTCACCAAAAAATAATTTATATGTCATGTCATGTGATTACAAATTTGATTTATAGTTAATTATATAACATTATACGAATTTAATAAAAGCTTATATATAGGATCTACTTTTTGCAAAATGTTGCTTAAACGTAATTAATATCTTTGCCATAAAAGAAATTTGATATAAATCTAGACTTTTCTGATGGAAATTATAATTTTTATTAAATATTATATTATTTTTCCCATAATTATTGCCACATAAGGTAAAAGAAGTAGGCCCACAAATGGGAGAGAGAGCTATTCCGCTGGATAGGCATTGCGAGGTCTCCTACTTTGCCTAATCCCGAATCCTCGAGAATACAGTCGATTGCATGTATGCATTTCCCAAAGAAAAAATATGGTCATCCCAGAAGAAGTACATATTATAGAGGAACTAAAATTAGCCAACAGTCACATGCTTCAGCGATCCTTTGTACCATGATTTGCCATGGCTCGGTAAAATTATAGCTCGTCCCCATAATAACTAAGGTGACATTTTGAATGTTAATGCTTTTCAATTGTAGTTCTGCCAACTCGCCCATCCATTACCCATTCACCATGCTTTGATATGGTAAAATCCGTCAATAACGTAATTAGTTCCTCGTCAACTGCAAGAGATTGTTCTAAAGTTTCTAGAAATATATTTTAATGCTCCTCATTTATTTTGAATGCGAAGTAAATCGGACATTTGACATTTACCAAAAGAGAAATTACTCAGTCAAATTGGCTTACTTATACTTATTTTGTTATAATGCCAACCACATTATTCACAGTTTGTTTTTCACGAGACAATACAGCGTTTCCAAAATTTCCACTAACTTTAAATCTACGTCTAATTGTATATGTCGAAATAATATGTAATATCTAGTTTTGTGGTCTCTAAATATTTGTCTCGATCTCTAAACGCTTAGGATTTTAGATGAAAAAATACGAAATCCCGATTTAATACCTTATGTTTTTAAATGGTTTTGTTTAGTTTGACTTGTATGTTTATTTTATTTCTGTGATTAATGGTAGACCGATGAGAAAAGTTTTTGTAGGCCTTTAGCACATTACCTGCATCATCGTTATCGTTATTTTCAATAAAACCATTTAAAATAAAAAAATACTTCCTTTATTTTGAGTTGAGACTATAAATAAGATTCTATTCAATACTGGTCTTCTTCCTTGTCAACTGTTAATATGGCCTTGGCACTCTGCTACATACGTGGAGTGAATATTTAAATCTTATGCAAATACATACCGTATCTAATCCAGCTCTTATATTAGATAAAATAAAAAAAAACATTACACCTTAGATTTATGCAACTTTCACTTGTAATAAAACACGGTATTTTACGTCGACGCTTGAAACCAAACGCGTATTAAACCATAAAATATTGTTTTAACAAAACGTTAGGATATTGTCACAAAACTCAATCTGGTTAGCAACGTGATATAGTTAGTTAACTTTAAGTGTTAACCAACTGGTATTGCGGACTTTACTAGAACTTTCACCTTTCAAAAGTGGAATTTTTGTAAAATTTTTCATTTATGTTCTATTTGTAAAGTGGTGTTATTTAGCCTTTTTCGATAACTAGGCTGTACAGCTAGAATTTTTCCTGAAATAGTTCCTGACAATAACGTGTTAAATCAAAGAAACGAATCAATTTCTGCTTAACACTATTAATATGTATATCCCGACATTTCGAACATTTAACTGTGTAAGTTACACATAGAAATAAAACAATTTACGTGGAGTATATCCGTGAAGTACCGTATTTTATCACATTATTATACCTACTTCATTGCTATCAGGAAATAAATTGAAAGGTATAATCGGTTGTTAAATTGCAAATATGTTTCCTAACAATATCCCATTTTTCTTTTATAAAGAGTTTACCTTTTCGTGTGACCGTAATCTCACGTGTTGGTAAGTGATTATACAGATAGTTTCGATTTTAATCGTTTCTACACACAGCATTGAATCGGAATACAATTTGTTCAGTGTTTGATGATGAATTCTAAAATCGAAGTTGGAACTTCTTAATTTTTATAGTCTTTAAGTTAAAACTTAGGTGCGCTTTGCACTTTATTTTGTGGGTCCTGAGTGTGTGTGGGTCCCTCTCTTGTGTAAAGTTGGCTCTCCTCAACCAAGGAGCCCCGTCACTGATATACTTTAATACCTTATTTAATAAAACATTAAATATAAAACAAAATAATATTTATATTTGGTTATATTAACCTCGTTTTTATAAAGTTTTCACTTCCGTTATATTAAACACACACTATGCTTTTTATTTTTAGTTTTAAGAAGAAAACTCGGAAATACAAGTTTCGATTGACATTCTATATCTATAATAATTATTTAAACTTAAGCTATTACGATGCAACTTTACTTTATGGAGTAAATACATTTTTATATACTAAATCAATATCTGAGGTTACTTTAGAAGTAAGGCTCCTTTATTTAAATTAAAACTGTACACTCTACATCGGTCTACCTAATTTGAAAAATAAATATTTACTTTCAACATTTTTTTAAGTATATCTATTTATTTCTTTCACATATCCATAATTGTGATGTACATTTATAGACATCGTCTTTTTACTATATAAAACTATGAGCCCATGTGAAGTTAGATGGAATATCTACCGATATATGTGTGATAATAAAATTTAAAATACCACTTATTTGAAGAGATAAAACAACAGCTGGTTATCAGATAGTATTCCTTCTATTGTTTGTCATATACGAAAAAAACAATCATACGTAAATTGCAAACAATAATGGAAAATACTATCATCGATTAATGTCAAAGCAAATCAGATAATACTTCAGATTTTAATTTATACAATCTGAAAAATCATAATGAATTTAAAATGTATAGATGTATATAACAAAATCTCGTTTAAGTACATCCGTTATGGACTTTAAAAAAGTCCAATTGATGGACCCAAATATATTTCGTTAGAAAGTCAATAACGCGAATTCGTGATTGACTTGAAATTTTTTATACTATGTAAAAAATTAACACTATTTCTGAATTAATCATTTTGAATACCTGTTGTTTATAATTTGATAAATATTATGTTAGCATAAACATAACAAACCTTCTTGAAAAATCTTTTTAACATTTCATCATTTCATATAACCTTATGATGAAATCAATGAAATCAACAAATATATGATGAGTCTTCACTTTACACATAAATAATGCGATCTCATTTAACAATTCCTACCAATATAATGTTAGCACAATCTCTCCTTCTCTGCATTCTTGACTACGCTGACTCAATTTACATAGATTTAACTGAAAACCAGCTAAACACACTTGAACGAATTCAAAATCTCTCTATTCGTTTCATATTTAGTCTAGGCAAATACGGTCATGTTTCAGAATTTCGCTCTAAGGCCAAGTGGCTTCCCATACGCTTTTGCCAGAAATTACATATGCTCTATCTTCTGTATTGCGTGTTGTTTTGTCCTCATACTTCTCTTTATCTCAAGGGAAAATTTAAGTTTAAGACAGGCGAGAGAAGTCTACGAACCTCTCATCACCTTAATAATAAATGATTATATTACACAAAACTAAATTCTTTAATAGTTCTTTTTTGGTGCGACCAGTTCAGTTGCGGAACGATCTTTCTCTTTTAGTGAGGGCAGCATATCACTTGAAAATTTTGTACGTCAAGTAATATACTTATTCTAGTATTATATACATTTACGTATGTAGGTATGTGTATTTTCTTATGTAGCGCTTGTATGTATTATAATTAATTTTATTATATTACAACTTACCATGTCTCGCACTTATAATTTCTGTTCGCCCAAAGGTTGCCAGGAAGAAATTGCTAGGTAGCGATAAGGCCACCTATTGTACTCCATTGTATAACAAATGTTTAAGTGCTGTTTGAAATTTTTGGTGTACACTAAAGTTTAATCTATCTATTTATAATATTTGTTTGAAATATTATTTTAACAAATTTACCTTAAACAATACTTCTATTATAAGTAAAATAGAGTAACAATAGAAATAAATAAAGAGCTATATGCTCGGTTAAAAAAACGTTGTAACAGAGAAAAATTTAAAAACGCACTTGTCTCTGGACTGACTGATACTGAAAAACTTCTTAAATTTTCTTTAATGTTTTCAAATTAAATCACATTACAATGATCTCACTGGCAAACATAAACAATATAATTTAAAACAACAGACCTTTGTATAAATAAAATATGTTTCGAAGTAAAAGTTATTTATAAAATCTCTTAAATATTTATAATCCGGTATTTTAATCCTAATTTCGTTTCCTTGTCTAAATATAGTATTTACGTCACTGATAAACATCATTATCTTTTTAAAATATCTTCTTCAGAGAAGAAAAACCTGGCTGCTATCATCATTAGGTGCAATAAATAGTCCAATAAATACTACAAACGTCCGGATCCAGCTAATGTATGTCTGTCCGTGTTACTGCGCAGCTCCCGTTCTTTTCTTGTCTTATACAAATAATCAAACCGATTTTAATTGTTTGTTTGCCCAATGAAATTCGTACACAGAACATATTTTGTCGGCTGTCAAACAAGCAGCGTAATGCTTGATCTGCAAATTTAAATTCGCTCACATTAACAGGTTCCCTGTCCAAATATATTAGTACATTTGAACCTATAGCTAATCGTTGTAAGCATTTTTCAAATAAATGGCTTTCTCTCACCGTAACATCTTATTTCAGCTAGAAATTATATTCTAAGTTGTAACTTATATCTTAAAAGTAATACATAAAACATTTACGCCATTAACAAAATAATCCCTTAATATGTGAAATATAGAACTCACTTGAATCTTTCTTTGTATTTAAATAGAATGTATATAACTCCTAACTAGTATACAAATGATATTTGTAAATGTGTTATTTTTAAATGCTAACTTTACAAAAACTTCATTAAAACACATTTATGTTTAATACTAAAAAGAAATAATAAGTAAAAATTGAGTATCGCTGCCGAGACGTCCCTATTTTCTCTCAAACTTCAAAATATACTATTATAAATGTATAAAAGATACATATGTATAATAATTATACATATAGGAAGAATGTGAATACTTATAATTGGAAATGTTCCTCCATACTTGCCGAGTATGACAGACTAGAAAATTAAAAAGTTGAAATAGGGTATCTTTGTGACACGAAATTCCTTTAGGTTATTTGAGGGCCAACGCAACAAAGTCCTACCTAGCTAGTAGGTACAGAGGCTCAGTTTATGTACTATTTAGTAGTTCATAAGCAGATCCTCCGAATTTCGATTTGTGTATGTGGAACTTTGTTGACAGTTGATAGATAAAATTTAAATGCCAATGCCGATGACCGTGTTAACCCACATACTGGTCACTCTTGAAGTCAAATCATCTTTTGTCTGTTTGTTACCAAACGTATATCCAGTTCTCATAAACAGAACTGTAAAAATTGCGTCGCAGCAATAACAAAAATAAGTTGCGGGAATCGAAGAGATCCTATGAGAGAAAAAAATACGATTCCTAATTACCAGGGGCATAGAGTTGTATTTATCTCATGGTTTTTTGCACTGGTGTAACATATCCCATTCGCAGAATTAATTGCTACCATTAATTTATAACAGGAACTATCAAATTAAGAATGTTAAATGTTCCCATTTATGTCTCATTGTTTATTTTTTTGCACTGTTTAAACATTTCCTCGTTAGCTGAATGTAGAGTAACCATGTTTTCATCCCTATACATACTATAAGCAATAAGCTTTGACTAAACATATGTATAATTTCAAAGTTTATACAAAAATATGTATGTAGAGTAGAGCCAAATCTTAATTCTATAGTGATCAGGTACTTAATATTACACGATGATGCTAGAGAGAATATAATGGGTTTCAAACTTTGGTGCATTTTTATAAAAGGACAAAAGTGTATATTTTGTTGTTTTAAATTACTCTATGTCCTTTTGAGTTGAACGAACTTTTTATTTATAAACCAAACAATAAATGTATACACATACATGCACTATACTTAAGTCCTTTGTTTTCATAATAAAACAAACCCTGTCGCTTCTTTGTTACCACTGCACGAGTGAATGCAGTAAACGAAAAATTGTATAACATTTATTGGATTCTAGCCAAAATAATTAGCTGTTTTCCTACACCCGTCTTTAGTGGTACGCTATGTACCGTTAAAGACGGGTGTATAAATCGTATAAATTAGCTGCGGTTTGTGAAAATAAAGAATACGTAATTTCATAATGCAGATGCACTAACAATTTCGCAAAAATGAATGACATCTTTACTGAAAATGACAATCATTTATTAAAAAAAAATTATTGCTTCCTTTTCTGAACATTAAAAAATAAGGATTTTTATATTTACATTTCCCGTTAATAGAGAGTAGTTTACAGTCTTTCCAAGTTTTAGAATAACTAACATACAACACTCTGAGATCTGTCTACAGATACTCTCTCATTCACAGATCTCTAAATTGCAAAAGCGTGATGTGCGCCACTTTAATGCCGAGCGTATACGAAACGCCATCGAACATAATAGAGGTACTAAAGTGTTCGCAAAAGATCTGTCTATCGGTCAAAGCCAGTTGACGTGACTAAAGACCGGTAACGGCGAACTCATTGCATCTAGACCTGAGATTCTGAGGGAGGTTGAGGGTTTCTATGGACATTTATACACATCGACCTGCGAGCCTATTGATAGTTTGGCTAAAGATCCTCGTGCCAAACTTACCCGACATTATACCGAAGATATCCCGGACGTCAGCTTGTACGAGATTAGTATGGCCCTTAAACAGATGAAGAACAGCAAGGCACCTGGTGATGACGGAATCACAGCGGAACTCCTGAAGGCGGGTGGAAAACCCATTCTAAAAGTCCTTCAGCGAATGTTCAATTCCGTCATCCTGGAAGGTACGGTGCCAAAGGCGTGGCATAGGAGCGTGGTAGTTCTGTTCTTCAAGAAAGGTGACAACACCTTATTGAAGAACTATAGACCTATTGCGCTGCTAAGTCATGTCTATAAGCTGTTCTCGAGGGTCATTACGAATCGTCTCGCTCGCAAGTTTGACGACTTCCAGCCCCCCGAACAAGCCGGATTCCGAAAAGGCTTTAGTACCATAGACCACATCTTTACGCTGCGGCAGATTATACAGAAGACCGAGGAGTATAATCGGCCACTTTGCTTGGCGTTCGTGGACTATGAGAAAGCCTTCGATTCGGTGGAAACATGGGCCGTGTTGAGATCTTTGCAGAGATGCCGAATTGACCACCGGTACATACACGTGTTGAAGTGTTTGTACGAAAACGCCACTATGTCAGTCCGTATACAGGACCAAAGCACAGAGTCTATCCAACTGCAGCGTGGAGTGCGACAGGGAGATGTTATCTCCCCGAAGCTCTTTACTGCGGCGTTGGAGGACCTGTTTAAGCTTATGGAGTGGAACGGACTGGGCATCAACATCAACGGCGAGTACATCACTCATCTACGGTTTGCCGACGACGTGGTCATTATGGCAGAGACTCTGGAAGATCTCAATGCAATGCTCGATGACCTCAGCAGAGCTTCTCGACAGGTGGGCCTGAAAATGAACATGGATAAGACGAAAGTTATGTCCAATATCCATGTTCCGCTCCACCCAGTCATCGTCGAGAACTCGACACTCGAAATTGTTGACGATTACACATACCTGGGACACATAGTCCAGCTAGGTAAGTCCAATTTCGAGAAAGAGGTCAACCGCCGAATCCAACTCGGTTGGGCAGCGTTCGGGAAATTCCGGAAGACGTTTTCGTCCAATATCCCTCAGTGCCTGAAGACTAAAGTCTTCGAACAGTGCGTGTTGCCAGTGCTTACCTACGGATCGGAAGCGTGGTCGCTGACTATGGGCCTCATTCGGAAGCTCAGAGTCGCTCAGGGTGCGATGGCACGAGATGGCGAGAGGGCTATGCTCGGAACCTGAAGTGGCAATGGGCGGGACACATAGTCCGACGAACCGATGGACGTTGGGGTCGGAAGGTGCTGGATTGGCGACCCCGCACCGGACGACGCAGTGTAGGAAGACCCCCCACAAGGTGGACCGACGATATAAGGAGAGTCGCCTGTAGCCGCTGGAGCCAGGCGGCGCAAGATCAGTCCTTGTGGGCATCATTTCGTGAGACCTATGTCCAGCAGTGGACGTCCATCGGTTGAAGCGACGACGACGATGACGTCGTTTTCATTTCTACACTTTCTGTAAGTTGATGGCGTACGAGTACGTTGACGGTGTTTTATCATAATCAAATACAAGTAATTGCCGTGCAGAATATAAGAAAAATATTATATATATTTTGACTCGATCGTGCATGTCTTTTTCCGAAAAAGATGACCAAAGCAGCTCCTTAGCCAACCAAGCAGACAATATTTGACAATGTTTCATATAGGCTTTATAAGATGCAACGGTAGATCACCCTTCTTCTGGACATTGTCGACCTACAAGTTCTTCATCTTCAGTAGCGGTAAATCTCTTGATGAGATGCCCATATAACATCAGTCATTACGTCTAATACGTAAAAACAAATAAAAAATATATGAAATTTGTAAAATAATTACAGTCACATATAAAAACCTGAATCAACAGACATACATTGTTAACGATGTACCAGGTCCTGTACTCAATTCTTGACGCTAGTGGTTAGTTATTACAAAAACCTTATACCTTATAGTAACTAATAACGCTCTTGATCTTTGCAATATTATGAAAAAATGGCTTCGCTAAGAATTATATGATATTTAAATACTAGGAACAACAGATTGAAGTTTAATTATGCGTTAATGCAATGCTAAATATTCGTTCGGGATGCCGTGGTCAGATACTGTAATGCAATCTAGAATCGTATCATTGCATCACACGAGGTTAGCCAACAACTTTTTTAATACATAATAAAATTTTTTAACCCGCAACAGCACATTTTTTTGCGTGCAGTACTTTTATCTTAAAGTATTTCGAAACTAATTTCAGCACCGCTTTTTAGATTACTTTGTTGAATCTAGAGTATTTACGTCTTTAACGACAAATATGAGCAAATTATCATCGAAGAAAAGATGTTTTTATAGCACCGTTTACTTGCACTAGAACAAATAGCTGCCAGTTGACAGATCAGTAGGTACTTCGTATTGGATAACATAGCTTAGGACTACAGAGTTTTTTATTACACTTATTTAGCCTTACTAATCAAAAAATTAAATTATATGTACTGGTATAATGACAGTGTCATTAAAACTAGATCTTTCAGCAGTTCCACATAAATAAACCGTTAAATAAATGTAATTCAAATTCTCAAATTCGTTAAGCCAAACAAAATAACTATTTTATAGTTTGGCTTTAGCTTGCCAGCGATCAACGCTTAACGACGGTTGCTTAACTGGAATTCTGGGGCAATGCCAAACAAAATATGAAATAAATAATATTGAATTGTCGCAGTATTTAACACTGCTAAATGACCATGACTTTGTCCATTGGACAGAACGTTTCAAGATGAAACAAACATTACTAATCATCCTTTACAGTAAATGGAAACAATTATAGCATTTTGAATTACTTACCACGGTTTACCGCAAACAAATACTTTCCATTACCAATACCCAAAAGATTAAAATATTACCATGTTTAATGTAAAAAAAGTTACAAATTATCAAAAAATTTAAGAATTTCGAGCATTCTATTTTCAAGGTATTCTTCAACATTGATTGACACACTTAGCTTTGAATTTTTTTTTTTAATTCATATCTTATCAGTACAAACTTGAGGTTTCAAATTGCTTTTTTTAGTCCAATAGTACCATTTTTGACGAATCTGCTTGGTTTCACATGTATGATATATAAAAGCAAACGCACTCCCACATTTATAGCTGTATATATTTGTTTGTCATGTGAAGGACTCTCCTCCCGAGGTTATAGTCACCAATTACCCTTATGAACCTTAATTGAAACGCACGCTGCTAATAATAAGGCGTGTCATGCAATAATGGTAACCGTGAAGTAATGTATCAGACATTTGTTCAATGTCTTTGCCTGTATTTAAAATAGTTTTAACACACTAAGGTGGTCTATTTTTAGGAAATTATCGGCGCGTTCAACACGCCAAGGATTTTGCTCTATAAAAGAGCGACATTAACTAACAACATAATAATTGTTTTTGTTGTTGAAAACGAATTCCTTGTTTACGAAGTACTTGCGACGATAAAAAAGCGTGGGACTGAATGTATTCCTGTAAATAAAATATATTATATTATAATCATTTTACATTGACATTAAGTGGTTTAAATATTTGCAGGACCTGTGGAACTTTCATGCTCCTCGATTGTGCGGCCTGGGGACCTCAGCGTCACCTCCTGGTGGCGTTGATCGGGGGCGACCTCTCGTTGGGGAGCACTGTAGGCGCGATGCTCTCGAGTGAGAGATGGTGGGCGGTAGTGGCCTTCTTTTGCGAGACGTTAGTCTCGCTGAAGGAAGCCCACGAGAGAGGGAGGGAGAATGCAGTGGATGCTCCCCCTCGCCGCCGAAGGAGGCGGAATACAACGCGGCGCGTGTTTGCGCATCTTCTCCCGCTTCCGTGAATTCTCCGTCGGATTAATCCAGGACTCCGGGGCAGAATGCGAAAGCTGAACACCTGGTGCCTAATGAATGAAGAGGGTTCCGCTGGGTTTTAGTGGATATTGCGAGTACTTCCATCGCCGAGTCCCTGACTGGCCTGACTGGTCATTGGTCAGGGTTAGTGTGTAAATGTGCATTTCCTAGGGACAAAAAAAGGACGTTTGAAACTTTCATGCTCCTCTTCTTCGTAGGAGAAGTCTGATTGGCTGGTTTCAACCTGGAGCAGAGTAGTAGTAGCGGGCTTCTGGTTCATTAGAGTGTAGAAGCTGGGCTTCTGGCACTGGGATCAGAATGGCTTAGCCTCGAAATCATTCAAAAGTATTAAGCCCAAATTGTCACCTAATCAGTAAAATTGCCAATGTTTTGTCGATTACAAGGATTTATTAGCCCGGTACCCTCCCAACATCTTTGGGACACATATTCCCTTACTCAGCAATATGTTTTCTGTGTGTTGTGGTATTTTCCTGGTCCATGCAACCCAATTTTGAGATTCAGTAAAGACACCACATTTTTGTAATAATTTGTATAGAATAAAACTAATGATGATGATAAAAAAGCATAACCAACTAAGTTTGGTGTCGGTTCTTTTTGGTACAGGGCCTTTGGAGACCCTCGGAATTTAACATTTTAATTTGTTCTTTAATATCATCTGTTCGTCGTCATTACCTTGCCCTTATCCCACTCGGTGGGGTCGGCAAAGCATGTTTCCTTTTGTCACTTCGCTCTATCCGCTGTCATTTCTACATTCACACCCCTTACACACATATCCACTTTCACAAAGTTCATCCACATTTCTTTGGTTCATTCCTCTCCCGGTCCTGCCGCTTACCATCATATTTAGGGCACTCTTGCATACATGTCTATCCTCCCTTCTTATGACATGTTAGCCAGGATAGCCTTTCACTTCTTAACTTCTCGATCTGAGGTACTACTTTCACAATTCCACTAATATACCCATTCCTAATGTTATCTAATTTTGTTACTCCGCACAGCCATCTCAATATTCGCATCCCCGCTGCATGCAATTTCCTTTCATTCTCCTCTTTAGTGGCCCAGCAATCTGATCCATACAGGATGAAAGTTCTTACGATCGTTTTATAAATTTTCCCTTTTAGTCTGAGGGGCATTCTGGCATCGCAAATTGTTCCCGAGACCTACCGCCACTTCATCCAACCTGCATTTATCCTGCAAGTAGCATCTCGATCAATGCCGCCGTCATTTTGGAAGAAAGAGCCGAGGTAACTGAAATCGGAGCAAACTGGAAGTTATACACCATCAAGATAATCGATGAAAAACTGGATGGATTCCCGAAATCACTGAACCGATGTTCTGTTTTGGTTCTATTGATCTGTTATCCGTTAGAAAAAATATGTATGTATCTGACGGTTCGAAAGTGATCTGTAAACTTATTCTAGTAAAGAAATTTTTATTTGATTTTTATATTTATTATGATGATGACAATGAAGGTGTGGACCACTTTTTAAATACTCCAGGCGCATATTCCATGTAACCATTATTTTAGAGAACAATTACACTTTAAAAGAACGTGTCACACTTTTATTTATAAATAACCATAAAACTAAGGGCTATAGTGAGAGTACTGAGTGATATAGAGTGAAAAATTGATAGTTAATTTTTACCATCAACTAGCAAAGTAAAATACAACATAATAAAGCCCGTGTCTTAACAATAAAAACCAAAAGCTCGGACTCATTGCATTTTATATTAATTCTTTGCAATTATATTAAACTTTTCTATTTTCGAACCGAATTTTGCGATTGGAAAATACAAATAAAATACTTTGTTTGTATATTATAGTATTCATCATACATCTGCATTGATTACTTTTATATTTTCATCAAAATCTAGCATAAATTTCGTTACTATATAATACATAATTTACTAGTCATGCCAATTAAAACGAGATCAGAAACAAACACGACTAGGAAGCAATTGAACAAATCTAACCTTAAGAAAACTATAGGTGACATTGAGTATTCAAGAGGAATTGCCAACCAGATGGGCTTAAAGTCTTTTATAGTTATTTATTGTGTAAATGCTGGTCATCATCTGTAAAATGCTGTTCCGATTTGGACATTTTTGGGTATTTTATTTAATTAAAATACGTATTGTTCAGGCATTGTAATTCCTTTAATATCGCCTTGCTAGTTTCGAAAAGAATTTATAATCGTATATCTTTTCTTAGTTATTATTGTTAGAAGATGTAACCAAAATACAATGAAACAAATAACCCTTATGTGAAATATTTGCAGTCAACATTAAAAAGATGGATATTTTTTAAAATTGATTTTTGTAGACAGAATTTTGAAGGTCCTACTCGGGACTACTATTATACTAATACTATTATCTATAAAATCTATCTATTATCTATTAAAATATACATACAGATTACAATAAGGCCATTGTAATATGGGATATATTTATTTATTAATAATATAATTAACACATATAGAAACATTATGACATAATAACAAACAGGGAAGTTAAAATCCGTACATGAAAATGATTGGCGTGTTTAAAAATACGATCACGGAAGATGTTATTGTTTATACGATGTCTGTTCAATGTCTTAAGTTGTATAATATAAACTCTATTTAACATTTTACCATCTGATGGCTGAAAAGATAAGAAAACTAATCGTTGTTATAGTTTTAATATCGTTCTATTATTGAAATTGTTTACAGCTATATCAAACAAGACACGTGCGACGCCTTGAAAAATTAGCTAATACAAAAATGTTTAGGAGCAGGCTCGCAAAACTGCGCTGGTGAGGTGGTCAAAATGAGAGTTATCGCTGAAGGTTACTCATTAATCCTAGTCCATTCTCTTATCCTCTTCAATGAATAGATAGCTATGTCACGAGAAACTAATGCGATTGCTTTTAACATACTAGTTTAAAACGAATTTGTGTCAGTCTTTTCTATTTGTGTAATTAAAAACTCATTAGCAATTTAATATCTTAATCGTTTACAATACAAAAGGAATTGCGTTATTTTACAACGCTATATATCCAGGTTAATTAGTAAGAAATAAAAAAAATCGACCAACGAATGTATTGTAATCAAAAATAAATTACAAAATTCAATCAGCATTTGACTGACGGGTTATCCAATTCGACTACAGTATTATGTATGATACCGCTAATAACTGTGTCACTTACATCTCAAAACCACACTGTGTTTAGCAAAAACATAGAGACAATTGTAATTCTTGACTTGACGTCCAAAAATAGTCTACAAGAAATATTAAAAATTGGCATTAAACTAAAGTGGCAAGTGGCATTATACAAATCTATCGTCAGGCAATACAAGGTGCCGTTTAAACTAACGGTTAGTTTGTATTCAATTCCTTGTGCCGCGAATCGATCAAAACATCCTTTTTAAAGATATATGCTCCATTGATTGACACATTGTCACCAACAATGTAATAAGCTATTTATATTATAATAATGACATTAACACTTTTTATTGTTATAACATTTACACCTCATTCATTTCAGTATAACAGCGCAAGATCTACAGTACCTACTTCTTAGTCTTAGATTTTAGTTATAGTCCAAGCAAATTGTGGTTTTCACTAAATGATTCTTCCTCTTTGTCGCTTCACTCTTGTCAGAGTGGTCGTGGTTACCACATTCCCGATGCAGACAGTATTCGCTTCACGACGCCGCGCCACCTCCGCCTATTTGCCGTTAATCGGACGCATTCGTGCACGGGAGCACCTACCGCAGCCTTTATTTGGTCTGTCCATCTCATCGGGGATCTCCCTCGTGGTCTTGTGCCTTCTACCTTCCCTTGAACGACAAGACGTTCTATGGAGTAATTTCCACGCCGACTAACATGCCCAAAAAATTTTATGATCCGACTGCGCACTTGAGTGGATAGGCGCTCTTTAATGCCAAGCTCATTCAGGATGGAGGCGTTTGTTCGAAACTCAGTCCAAGAGATTCCGAGCATCTTCCTCCAACACCACATTTCCAAAGCGTCTATCTTGTGGCTTTCGGTTTGTCGTAGGGTCCATGTTTCAGCGGCGTACAGGAATATGGGAAACACCAGCGATTTTACGAGCCGAATCACTAAATCACTAAATGATAACTTGTAATAATTTGTATGTACTTTTCTTTTGACATTCTGAAAGCTCCATAGAGTCTCGTATTATTTTTCTTATGTCATTCGTTGTTGTTGTCAAAAATTTTAGAGAATTTTATTCCCTACAACATTTGTCCCAGAATTTTTGTTATATTTACATTAAGGTTAATTCATGTGCAATAAAATTATTCATAATTTTGTATTATCTAGGCTGCCAAAAGGACTGTAGCGTTATTTTTCTTTATAGCGATACTTTAAAGTTTTCCAGAGTACTATTACTTACTCGATTTTGTTTATTAAATATAAATACACGATAAGGCAATGTTGACAGAGGCCCATTAAAGTCCCACAGCTGGGCACAGACCTCCACACTAATGGAAAAGAAGCTTTAGGACGTAGCATTCCTATGTTATAGCAGGCTACACAAACCACAGTATTCTTCTGAGTATACAGGTTTCCTCACGATATTTTCTTTTTCAAAAAACACCATGATAAAATAAAAACAAAATAATTACGCGCTTCCTAATACAGATATTGGTAATTTTACATTACATCATAATATATAATAAGAGCATTTATAAGAATTATCTTCAATAAAACGTAATATGTTTATGAAGCCTACTTAAGAATACAATTGATTTATAAGCTTATCTTGTGACTAATGTGAAATAGAGATTACCGGTAGACGTATAACAATAAAGATAATCACTAGCACACATATCAACAATATCAACTAGCAGTCATATGTCATCTCCTTAGTAATTTCTAAAATTAACACCTTACCTAACCTTACTGAAAAACAAGTGGATCAAATGTCATTAATGGCAATGCACTATGGCAAAATAGCAATATAAATTACAAAATATTGATAATCTTCAATAGTTTTGTTTTACAGCACCATTGAAATAAAATTAATCATTTTGTCACTTTACTTCAATGTACAAATTAAGACTAAATTAAACACAATTTATGAGACTAAAATAACCAACATTTCTTCGCCCTTTGTTGTGACAAAATATCATCACAACCTAAGTCACGTATCAACTAATATTATAAAGAGGAAACATTTGTGTTTTCGGATTTGACTATGTAAGTATGTATGTGTGTTTGTTACGTTTTCACACAAAAACTACTAGAACGAATTCAAAAGCTTTTTTCCTATTAGAAAGCTGCATTTACACTGAGCGACATTCAATACCTGTAGAAGACTTTTTAAATTATTAAAATCCATTCCATTCAAATATAACGAATTAAAAAGTCTCAATCGTTTAGAAAATAATCTATCCCGAATCGAACTCGAGTGTATATAGGGAACTTTTGAGACTATAAAGTATAAAAAATAAATCTTTTTTCTGATATTATAGAAGAAATTTAGCATTTTGAATTTTTGTTTTTATTTTCAACAATTTATAAAAATCATGCTAAAAATTACTGAGCCGATTTAAAAACTTCTTTCAATATCCGTAGAGTATTTATAAATTGTCGGATATTCGTCTTAAACGATGTTACGAATTTAAAAATGTATTACTTAGATATATATTCGTTGTAAAGTAGAATCTATATATTGTGTAGATTATGAATTTACGTATGTATCTAATTATCTGAAAGGAAGTAATTAAAAAGTAAGTGAAATACAACTTTTGTAATTTCTAACAAAAATAAATCTATAGTCCGTCTTAGCAGATTTTCCACTGCCACGAGATCGGTTTCTACTGGGTTTGGAAACTTGGACAACATCCTCACCATCAGTCGAAAACACAGTTAAAAAATAAATAATATCCTATGGAATTCCATTTTATAGAAAAATGCTAATAGTAAATAATAATATAATTTTTTTATTGTTTACAACAACATATGGGACATTACAATAATATATAATAAACAGCAGCCACAGGTAATAAAATATTACAATTGAAGCGATGAAAGCTTGTGTTTATACAATAAGCTATGAATTATTATATGTAATATCCACTTACCAACATGTGAAAGGCCGGTGAGATCCGATTCTGTAATAAAAAAGAATAATGTGTGAAAACAATGCCGGTGAATGCGTGCCCACATTAAATAAATACATTAGCATTATAACGATGGGTATGACTTACACACTACAATAACCAACAATAACAAAATAATGGTAAAACAAACAAAACATTGCGAATGCACATTTGAAATGTAATATTATTAACATATTAGCATACGCGATACCAATCACCAACTACCTAAAGTTTTGACTAAATTTAAGAATTTCACGATGAATGATAAAGTATTTAATTAACGAGTGAATTTGTGGTATATAGAGAGAATGTGAACAAATAGTAGGAATTAAAGTTGTCGTTACTTTTAGCGGATGTTACAAAAAGATAATTAACGTTTACGGAAATATCGATGTCAATAGGAAATGCGAATTATTATGGAATTTATACTCGACATTGTTGTTAGGCCTTCCAAAGGTCTATCCGCAACCATAAGCTACATTGTCATGTACAACATAACTTCTTGCAATTTCATTCAGAAAACTTTAAAATTTTCTTATTTTAGCTATACAAAGAATAGTTTTTCCTTAACATTGCTTTTAAAAATACAGTAAAATAATTTCATTATCCCGCCAGCATCTTATAATAAAACTCCGTCATAATAAGTTGATTTGTTCTCAATCAAACTATCAAAACTAAGATTACTTAGTCAGAGAAAATGTTCGAAATTACAAGCACGTTTACGACGTATTATTTACTAGAGGCCCTAAATTGGAGTTCCTAGTAGGCAATTTTGTCCTTTTATTTCACTATCTCAAGTCAAGTGGTTGTTCTTATGCCGAGTCTTAGATCTTAAATATAAAGCTTAATTACCTTAATTAGATAGAGGTATTGTAATGAAATAAAATATCTGAAGATCTGCTTCGAAAAAGATAGTTTATTTATTAATTTATTTTGAAAACTCTTCAAAGTTTCAAATACATAAAATTTTAGTGTCTTCTGTTAAGTCTATACTTGAATAAGAAAACTTTTTTAATGCTCATTTCCACCGAACCACCACGAATGCCATTTTTAAAAGCAAAAATATTATTCATAGGGTTTGCAAATGATTGTGTAAGAATAATCCAATTTACATTATATCTCTATTTTTATTTTATAATAAACTGACCCGTATTTAAGTTTGAGTAATTCAAACATTGTAGTTTATAGTTTGCTATTGACTTGTTCAAAACAAAATACTCGTATTATATAGGTAACAACTAGATAAGGCACGTGTGGCTATGATTTGGTGGAATATTTCAACGAAGAGACACAAACATCTTTCATCGTTATTGTATTGGTAACTGGAAAGGCCGCCATTGACGCAAATATTTGTCTTAACAAAACAGATATGCTTACAAACGTCATACCGTTTTGCTATCGGGATTATTGTTTTTATGTGCGCCAAAAACATCTTTAATAAGTCTGTTGTTTATATAAATTTCGAACTAAACAACCGTCAGAAATGAATATGTCAACTTCTTAATTATGTTTTACTTTTTTTCAATTCAACTCAAAACAGCCACATCGATATATTGCTGCTATTCCACATTACTCTTACTTTACGAATACATTGTTCAAAAAGCTTTTCATCGCGAATTTTCAAGCATTGCAACATATATATAACAAGTATTATAGCTCTATTTTTTAAATATATATATAACTTTTATAAAACGTAGTCTCGTTTATTTTTACCTTGTTATATCGAACCGTAGTATATATATATAACCTGACCTCATTATAGCAAAGTAAACTATTCTGTGAGTCTCCTCAATTTCGTTATATCGAAAATGTATTGTATTAGTTCATATACTTCCGATATACCTTGTTCATATTTTCAATCGTTAATAAAATCAATTTTCCTTACATCGAAAATGTATTGTATAAGTTCATATACTTTCGAGATACCTTGTTCATATTTTCAATCGTTAATAAAATACTTTTTTATTCAGCTACTCAAACGCAACAACATGTTTTTAGTAAAAAATGCTTTATATTGGGGGATAGGAACCATTATATAGAATTTATGCACTCGCACAAAACCACATATGCAAATACATTCGTAGATGCAAACATGTATGAACCCCCAGACAGACACCCGTATTCGCACAAAACTTCTTTGCACCGTTATGTAACTTAAATTATTTATAAATATATGTGTATATACGTAATCTGTTATGGCCTCATTATAAGCAAAAAAGAAATGTAATACAATTTGCTTGATTACAAATAATAAAAATTGATGTCCGTAAAAATGGTAAAGCACCTATTGAAAGCTCACGTAAACCATTTCTCTTATATAATAATCTATTTAGGAATGTAAGTGTAATTTATATTTTACATTTGTTATTTTGTTTAATTATTCCGTTAACATGCCGGTTATAATTTAAGCTTGAGTTCAAGGCCAGAAACAGTAACATTTTTAAACCGGCACAACTGGATACTGATTGACTTTTTAAATAATTTTAGTTACAAAAAATATTTTTTTCATGTACATAACCAATGGTAAACGAATATAGTTTATAGTTAATGATGTAAGTTTTATAAAGCTGACTAAATTAAAAATTTATTGATATTAAATTTAATGTTTTTTAATAATACAACGCATGTTAGATATTTTGCGAATTTGAATATATGTTTTTAACCCAGGAAATATATCTATTCTGGATTATTTAGTAGATTAATAAAAAAAGGGAAGGTAAGTAGCAGCCCATTAACGTCCCACAGCTGGGCACAGGCCTCCTCGCTCATATGAGAGAGGGTTTTTAGAGCATAGACCCACCACTCTGCTCTACTGCGGATTGGCAGGCATAGTACACAAGTGTACTCTCTATTCCTTCACTCTCATAGTCCGACATGACGGCAATCCGACACGACCGGAGAGAGAGATCATGCGCAGGACCGTCGGCTTAACGTGCTCTCCAAGGCACGGGGGTGAATCACACCGCCAACTTCCCAACTTCGGGCAAATATTGAGAAAATCTTAATAGAAAACTCAATATCGATTTCGAATTGGCCCGACCTGGGACTCGAACCCAGGACCTCATGTCTGTAGTCGAACATGCTAACCACTAGACCAATGAGGCAGTCCAGTAGATCAGTGATAAGGGATAAATCAATCAATAATATATTGATTGCCGATTTAAAAAATGAATTATTTGGCAGAATGGCGACATAATTAAATAAAACTTATTTATGGTCAATTAAAATAAGCTCTTGATATGAATACTGAATTTTTGACATAAGAAAATATCGATTCTGCTGTGTTTTTAAGTAAATTTTCAATATTTTGGACTGTTTGATTATCCTCCAACGCAGCGACCTGTAACATTATTATAATATCGAAAATAACTGTACTAGTTCCTTATTAAGATGTTTGGTTGTACGAAGTCCTGTTTATTTCGGACAACCATAAATATTGACATCAATATCCTAAGTGTGTCAGTAAGTGGAACACCTACGTTATTAATATGCAAATGTATACTATGCTTTCGAATTTTCCGTGTATCCATTTAGCAAGCGGCATAGAAATACATCTAAGAAAATAAAGGTAAGTTTATGTGACTTCCTAACGTACTACTTTTGGGCACAGACTTTTTTAATCATTCAAAAGAAAGTGTTTGGAGCTTAGACCACGATGCAAATGGCTCAGGAGATGTACCGGATACTCAACAATGTTACAGGCTATCAAAAGGACACTGATTTATTTTAAATAACAATTGGGTACAAGTATTTATACACACTATCAGATGTGTCCTTGCTCAGTATCGGCTGATTAACAGCGCTTCATTGTGATCTCACTTAATAACTGATGATCCGGTCTAAGATAGCAGTATGGTAAATGATGGTAGCTAGCTACACCCGAAGCTCCGACATATAAGACATTGATAAATTACAATTTTCCTAGTCTGTCCTAGCGGGTATCTCTGCTAGCGAAATCAGAACGAGCAATAGTTTTATATATGTATTTAGATTGCTATTACAGTTTATTTTATATAAATACAAGTATATTGCTTAGAAACGCAGGTAATATTAGAAATGCTATAAGTAAGTAGCAGCTCATTAACGTCCCATTGCTGGGCACAGGCCTCCTCAGTCCGAGGGGCGAGGGTTTTAAGAGCATAGAGCTACCACGCTGCTCCACTGCGGATTATCAGGTATAGTACACAAGTGCACTCTCTTTTCCTACACTCTCATAGTCCGATGTGACGGGAATCCGACATGACCGGAGAGAGATCAGGCGCAGGGCTGACGGCTTAACTGCTCTCCGAAGCCCGGGGTTGGATCACACCGCCAACTTTCCAAACGTCGGGCAAATATTGAGAAAATCTTAATAGAAAACTCAATATTGCTTTTTGGATTGGCCCGACCCGGGACTCGAATCTAGGACCTCATGTCTGTAGCCGAACATGCTAACCACTTTACCAATGAGGCAGTTAATGAATTGCTATATATAAATCTTATTATAACTTATTTCACAATGAAATAGTTTATCACTCGAGAATAGAGCACGAGGTCTCATTTACACTATTGAAATCTTTCAGTAAACAAGTATATGCAATATCACGCGGAATTTCACAAACAACAATATAATAAAAGCCATTCATGTCAGAATATTTCCATCTCTTATCGTTTATATTTATATTAGAGTCAGGGGTCTTAAACAACGTGACATTGCCTTTATCACGCCCCCAGCAGGTTGTTTTTATAGTAACAAACTATACAATTATGTACAACAGAAATTAATTAGTTGCTCATTAAACTGCGATTATACGGCCATGACTGTGTAATATTGTGTTACATAATACCTAGTATAAAAATTATGTGATGGTGTATTTATTTTATGATTATTCTTCTTATTAATTATCCTTTTCCTTTAAAATAAGTTTTTTGTTTACGATGTTAAACAAGTAATTCCCCTGTGAGTTAAATTAACTCCTAATTGTTTTTATCTATAGATAAATAGAAATACTGCCATACTTATCTTTACTGATGTTATTAACCCACAAAGTTTTTTTTTTGGTTGAACGCGTTAATCTAAAGAAACACTGACGAATTAGGAAATTTTATATAGTAATTAGACTTAGTCTGGAATAGTGGGAGGCTTCGGCCATGGTTAGTTACCACCCTAACAGCAATTGCGTGCCACCAATTAAAAAAACTTGCGTACCTTCTTTCTTCAGGTGGCAATATAATCAAGCGTTAACCCAGCAGCAATTAAATTAGAAGTGCGCGCGTACAAAGTACATATGCCAGAAGTAAAACTTCTTTGGCAATCTAATTTTTATATCTATACAAATGTAAAACTTTAGATTTCCGAGACTTGAGAGGGGGGAAAAAAGGAAGCAATGAACTGAAATCTCAAATGACGAATTGTTAAATGCCACGTGTTATTTTGTAAATATTAGAAATTATTAATGAAATTTTGTTTTTGAATCTAAAATTTAGAAAAGAGAATTTATGAAATATTTTTATTTTATATTTTATGAAAAATAGTACATTAAGTAATTAAATGACGGGTGGCAAATTTAAATGCCACATGTTATTTGTAAATATTAAAACTACTTAACCTTCAAACGAATTAGCATAAAAACACTGAACATCTTCGTGACGCTAATCACGCGTTTTATCGGTAAAAATTTTACACTCATGCGCCTAAAGAAGTTTCACTTCAAAAACTACTTATTTCAATTGAAAATGTGTTTGTTTTGGGTAGCCAGGAAGGCTAAAGATTTTATTGAATCACTTTGCGACCAATAGGAGCTGAGCAACACTGAAAAATGTTGCGAAAATGTGCTGCATTTGTTGTTTGTTCAAATACACTTTTTATTATTATATTGGATAACACCTGATGTTAACAACTATATTAAATACTAATTCATTAATTTAATTTAGTTTGTGAAAACATACACAGAGCACCATCTATTAAAAGTCTACCCAAAAGTTTTAAAAGTCTTCTACGTAATGAATTAAAGAAGTTTTTTTCATATTCCATGCTTATCTAATACATCTGGTGATGGTGGTACCATCGTAATTATACAAAGCACATTATAAATCGTAATAACTGCTTGAAATTAATATTATTATCTCGCAATTAAAGTAATTATACTGTGATATTTTCCTTCTCTTTAAAATGTTTTTGTTTATGTTGCTATATTTGCATAACGAAAATGGTTAAATAAGTAATTCCCCCGTGAGATAAACTTTAAATAATCGCATTTTAATTGTTTTTATCTATTGATAGTTGAACTAGCTACTTTACATAACTACACCACATACTTATTCAGTTGGTTAATAAAAATTATTAGAAGTACTTAAAAAGGGATTTTCTTATTTAAATATCATGTAACTGTCTACCTATTGGATAGAAACGTCGATTCTTTTTACGAATCACGGCTTCGAATCCTGAGAAGGTATCACTGGCTCTACAGGACACACAGAAGCAAGAGAGGCAGAATGCACTAGATACACCCTCTACTACTGAAGGAGACGGTTTATGCTCTTTGTTTATGCACCAGTCTCTTTAAATCCTCAGTCGAACTCATCCGGCACACCATGGATTAATCCACGGCAAGTTGATCCTCTGATCTCATTAACGGATGAAGAAGGTTTCGCAGAGTTATAGTTGGTATTGCGAGGTCTTCTTTATTGCATAAACTGAATTTTCCAGCAAAAAAAGTGACAGGGAATACTATGTCATCTTTATAAGATTTATGTGACAAATTCTTATTTAAAAGTTATCATTACGCTTTTCGAGAATGAAAATTTCGAGAGGAAACCTGTATATCCTGGAAATTATTGTGGCCAGGTCAAGTCAAATTATCTTTATACAAGTAGGTTTATTCCAGTGCTTTTGAATCGATAACTATATTTTTTTCAATTTATTATTTCAATGTATGTTTAATGATGATATTGAAGAACGACTTACAATCTAAAGTTACGAGAGTTCCTTCGCGTCCTGATCTGAGAACAGCCCATAAAAAACTCAGTCGGGTGTACGTTTTTTTGTCATTATCATTGCAATATGTCGGAGTGCAATAGTCTGTGGTACGCTGGCGCCATCTGTCTATCGGCGTGGGGCAGAGCCAATAGTGACAATCCGGCGCGCGTCTCTCCAGTTCTCGGGTGACGGTCCGCCGGTCGACGCAAAGTCGACCACTTGACTTTTGAAGCTGTCGCGTTCCTAGCTATTATTATTAATGAGTTTGTGTAAATTGTTATCGGGAATATTAAGTGATTAAACATTATAATCTGAGTTAATTAATAAAGTGTTTGATGCACAAACATTACTCACCACCGCCCACAGTATGGAAATTGAATTATGGATGCTATTAATGACAATGTCGGCGGAGTACCCTACGCCCCTATAACACATATATTAGTGAATATACAATTGGCTGACATGTTCTTGCGGAAATAGCAGTTTTTATAAATATGAACGACAGATATATAACGCGAATTTCTCGATCTCGTGGGGCTGTGGGGAAAGCCGTATTTAGTGGCCATCTACATTGCGAAATAAGTCTTTGTTATTTTGCTATATTCAGTGTTACAAGTCAATAGAATTAGATAGAAACAATTCTGTGTTTTATATAAAAAGACTGGACTAATTAACAGCAGTTAAAACAAATTTTAGAAGTCATATTTTTTAAATACATAACAATTTTTTTTGTTTCCTCTTGCAAGTAGCCTAGAATTATTTACACGCCGTTGTTTGTTGGTTGAAGTTATGTAACACTTAATTTGAATTATTACAGCGTAAAGTTTTGTTACCAACAAAGTACCTATTGGATTTGCACGTGGATATTAAATTTACTTGTAGCCATAAGTAACCAGTACCAATAGATTTGGTATGGGCAACAATTTTAACTATTACATCATTATTTGCAATACATAAAGTAAATATAGTTTCTGTGTGTAGTACTAAAATCATTCGCTACTAAGTGAATTATTTAATAGAAGGCGGGCTAACACCATAACAATAATAATGGGGAATTGAGTATTGTTTCTAAAACAACGTCTACACGTGTTCATGCCTAGCTTATAAGTTCAATGATTTATATATTTGTTCGTTGATCTCTTACAATTATAATGTTTCCGGGTGTACTTAATTAATTTTTAATTAATTTATTATTGTGTAGAGTAAGATCTAGTAAGCATTATAGAAAAATAAAGGCCAACTTATATACCAGCAACCCTAACGAAATGGGAAACATGTATTGTAATTTATAGTTTAGTGGTATGGACAAAACGTACAAAACAATTAGTACTATTAGTTACTATTGCACACAAAGAACTTTTATACTTTTAGATGAGATTTCAATAGGTAGCCTTGTACAATTTTTCGCAAAATAAATTAGATTAATGAACTAATATTTGAAAAAAAACTTAACAAGTTGCAGTAGTTTATTACACATTTAAAAATGTATTTAAACTTGAGCAAGATATATCTATACAGAGAAAAGAATATACTAATTGTACATTACACAAAACTTACATACATATAAATGTATTTAAAAGTATAAAAATCATATACTACGAAAGTTAAATTTTTCTAGATTTATTTAAGGGTATACGAAACTATCGGGTTGGTTTGATATAGCCCTAAATGAACCAGGTTAAATTCTTGATCTCTAATGTTATAAGTAGTCTATTATAAATTAAATAGAACAATAGACAAAAAGCAATACACTTATACAAGTACCTGAATATATGTACAAAAGTCTCTTTGCTTTACTTTACCCAATATAATATGTGTTATATGTTTTATTTAAATAAATAAATCAGCCCTTTATTCCTAGCAGCAAATGGTACAATTTCCTTAAAAACTGATTTAGAATATAAACTAATAGATAATAGAATAAAATGGAGTTCAAAGGCATCCTCCAACAATTTCCAGTGGTGTCTTGAGCAATTGTCTTCTGCTGTTATGTATATGTAAATATAGACTCCGAATAAATTAATGACAAAGTCAGAATACAAATAGATGGATAGATAGATAGATAGATAATGTGCTTTATTGAACACCACGCTAAAAATAGATGTGCAATTACTCAGTATTAGGTACTTTTAGTGTACAATTGGGCGGTCTTATCGGTTATTAGCGATCTCTTCAAGACCACCCTAGCGTTAGGGAAACGGTCAAAGACAGGAGAGAGAAGGTAAATGGTGTATAATATTAAATAGGCATAGGGATAAGAATATAATGATGATAGTAAAGGATATAATATTTTTATAAATTGTACGTATTCGTATATTGTGGTAAGGGTGAAACTTGAAACCTTGTAATCAAGGAAGTATCAACTTTCACAAAAGGGTTATTGTAAACAGAACCCCTGTGGTAAGTAGGAAGAATTCTTTTTCATTTACAAACACTGTGGTTAGGATAAGTTTGTATATAATTATATTTTTTTAGAATATAGATTATTATGACGGCCTATTAGACAGGTTTATAGATATACATTTACTTAGCGAGTTTCAAATATTAAATAGTCACTTGCTTATATATGACATCAACAATACAATTTAACAATAACATTTATTTAATTTAAAAAAAAACACAAAAGATACTTTGGAAATCATATTAAATAACTTTAATAGCTAAAAAACTGAATATTTTATATCCCTAAATGAGATGTATCTAATCATAACAAAGCTTAAAATTAAATTTAATTTAATGCATGTGTGAATGTAAAGTGTATGACTATTTCATATATGTCATAACATCTTATTTAGGAAACTTAGTCAAAATATTATTCTGTCTCTCAATAAGGTAATATAACAAGTTTTTCTTTCAATTATCCATTAATTTAAAAGACTTATTAATAATTTGCATTTAAGCTTGGACTAAACGTAAGATGGAATTGCCAAACTAAGGCAAGTAGCAGACTATTATTGTCCCACAGCTGGGCACATGCCTCCTCATAGAAGTGAGGAGGGCTGTGAAATGTCTCAGATATACCAAAAAAGTTATAAAATCCTATATATTAAACTTACATCCCAGTTCATTCTTCGTTTTAATGAAATTTGATTAATTGCTTGCTTCTTGGATTGCGCTTGACCGTGATCAAATCAAAACAAAAATATCTTTATTCAAGTAGGCATATTACAGCACTTTTGAATCGTCAAATTATATATTTTTTCCACACTCTGATTATAATATAAGTCTGATTATGGTACTCAAGAACGGCTTAAAATTTAAAGTTACTAGGGTTCCTTCGCGCCCTGATCCGAGAATAACCCTCAACAAACTCAGCCGGGTATTTTTTGTTATCATCATTATTACAATATCATATTAGTTTACTATATTTTAATTCAAATTGACAATCACACCCGATGGTAAGTGATAATACAGTTTAAGATGGAAGCACGCTAATCTGGTAAGAGGTAACCCGAAGCCTTTTACTAGCAAAGCCTAAAGTCACACAAACGCGCCAGCGAAGCTGCCTAAAAAAATGTGTCTGTGAGGACATTCATCCTACGTAAAAACTATTATCGCACTTACGACAAAACTATAAACGTAAAAATACGCGTATAGAGCAATCGTAAACCCCGAGTGATGTCATGGCACGTCAAAGGTCTCGATAATTAATGTTAATCGTCAATTCATCGGCCATTCATAAATTGGCATGTTATGGCAAACTATAAAATTGAATAAAAAATTTATGACGTCAATAGTATTATATTAATAATTCAATCGTTTCGCAATGCTCCTTCGTGAGGCATTTATTACTTTAATTAATACAAGAGAAGTCTAGTTTTTTCTTTGTGTCAGTTAGTAATTCTATGTGATCTCATCCGATGTTAAGATATTATATAATTTAAATTAAGCTTATAGGGGCGGATATGAGACCAGCTGGCTAACTTTTGAAAATAATTCCAACTACAATTCTCATCCTGGACTAATTTATTTCAAGCGACAAAACTGCACTATTGAATATCATTTAATCACCCACATACATATACGCACGCACAGACACACACACTCATACACACGTACAAATATTATCGGTTTGTTTTATTTTAAGTAATATTTTTATATTTCTCTTAATTTTGAAGACTATGCGTATAATATATTGGGATATATAACTGGGAAGACACCGATCCCTAAGTACGGTCTTACCTAATTTAGGGATCCAAGGTATTTTTATTATTATTCTTTTTATGCCCAAATAAATAAAGTTATTATGAAAGACATTTAACATTGATCATTTTAAAATATACTTAAATCTACAAGTATTTCTATGAAATTATTAACTTAGCCATCTATATTTCATCCAACAGCCACGTTTTACTAAAACGATTTGTCTCTGACTTGGTTTTCAAGAGTGCGAAAAGTTTAAATGGATCGATTATTTTACGGTTCTTTATCCTTTATTTATAAAGGCTTTCCAGGCATTACTATTCAAAGCTTGTTAAACCTAAATATTTCATGTCGTTATGGACACTCGTCAACCACGTTTCCTGTTCTTCACATCTATAGAAAGGCATTTCTTTAAAATGTGGTCTTCAGACCCAAAAGTAAACTGTCTAAATCGCAATTTAGACAGTTTACTTTTAACAGGCGCCAATTATTCAGCGAAAAATCTTGGTGACAGAGTGGGAATTGGCCGAAATTGAAGTATCAACATAAACAGAAGACACCAATTTATATATTTACAGAAAACTTGTCTGTTTATAAAACCTTGATGCCCTCGCTGGCTCAGTGGAGCAAGTACTCGCTTTGCTAGCAGAGGAATTTAGGAAATTGCATTTTATAATTTGTTTGAGGCATTGGCCGTTGTTAGTTACCACCATACCAGCAAAGACATGCCGACAAGCAAAAGATATTTTCATTTACGACGCTGTGTAGAAACTAAGAGAGCTAAATTGCCATCAGAAGTGATTATAGTTAAACGCTAACCTGTAAGAAATAAAAAAGCAAACGTCTTCAATATTTCCTTAATTTTTGCATTATCTACAATAGCTCGACTGGTTGACGTCACAAGAATCATATTTTTTAACTAAATTTATAGGCAATTCATTGACTAAAGATATAAGTTTGAAGACCAACATTTGAAGCGATTTTTATATGTAAAAGTCTTTCCGAAAAATACTGTACTTTTTTGCCAGTTTATTTCAATTTAAAAACGGTTTTTTTTATATATGTACCTACATCAATGTAGTTGCTGTAAACTATACTAAGTTATTCAAATCTAATATAAGGTTTACTAACCGAATGAAACCTAATGAATAGAAACATTCTAGTAAGGAGGTATTCGTAATATTTAATTAGTTATTATAACAAGAAATGTAATCATAACAATTACCTACTATTATTTGCTTTTCTTATAAGCTCTAGTAAATGAATCATTAATTATTATTACTAGTTGGTTCTATTTTTATAACGTATTGCATGTCCCAAGATAGATTTATCTAGCTGGGACTATAACCAGTATATAGGTTTTAACGGTGTCGTCTCAACGGTACCTGATCTCTAGAGAATGTGGCGAAATCCTTTCTCAATAAGAGTCTTTAACACGAAAGCAGTGACTTTGCTAAATTTAAAGTCAATTGGATGTATACTTTCAGAGAAATCGTAATGAATCAGTTAGTGAATGGTATTGCGTGTATGTATAAATTTACCGTATTGCATTTTGACATAATTTTTTCACAGATAAAGTATTGTTACTGATAACAGTCAGTGCCATCTAGTCCCATGATCTTATATTAGTTAATAGGAAATTGTAACATTTTGTATGAGTCAGCGTCATCTAGTGATAAATTAGTAAACTAAGTAGTGAATCTTATATTCCTAGTCGCGGTGAGTCAGCGCCATCTAGTAAACTTTGTTAAACTAAGAAGTTAATTATTTGGTCATAGATGGCGGTATCCATGTTGTATAACTTCATATATAATGACATAGATGGCGTGTCAAACATCAGTTTATTTTCTTACATATTTTAAAGACTAGTTCAAAGATGGCGCTGTTTAAAATAATTCAAGTAAACATATACCAAAAAGGCAATCTAACCTTTTCTTTTGGTTCTTATGAAAATCAAGTACATATTTAGAATATTAAAATATTATTCGCTAATGTCCAGAAGGATGTTTTAATGAAAGCGAATTATTTTAAATGCGAAATTAACATTAAAAATCATAAGAAATTTCCATATGGCAATTACTAAAATGTTATATACCGTATATACATATTTTAAAGGAATTTTTCCAGTATGGAACTAATAATATTCACATAATAATAAATATTTCTTATGTCATACAGTTAACTTTTTAAGAAAAATCATGTCAAAAATGAAATGTGTAAATATTACATTTTCTCGAGAAAAGAAATATATATCTCGTTGACTTTAAAGCTGTTTAAGGAACACCCTTAAGTTGGAGGCTTTTTTACTTATATCAAAATTAAACACGTTCATTAGCTTAAAGTCTATCCGCAGTGAAGCAACGTGGTGGGTTGGTGCTCTAAAACCTTCTCTCATATAAGTGTAAAGGCCTGTGCCCAGCTGTGGGACGTAATAGACTGCTACTTATCTTTTTATTTCTTAATTACAAATAAAAAAAGAATTATCCCCAATCTCGTTGTTATTCCATTATTTTATTATTAATAAAAAGTGCGTGCGTAATAAGTACACATGTCAGAAGTGAAACTTCTTTGGCAAACTAATTTTTAAGTCTGGTTTATATTTATACAAATCTAAAACTTTAGATTTCCGAGACTAGAGTCAGGGAAAAAGGAAGATATGTTAGGAATTTAACTATCATTAAAATATTAAATATCGATAGTCAATACAAATTATAAATGTATTTTTTTATATAAATATCTTTTATTTTTTATCTATTCAAACAACGACCCCGAATAAATCTACTTTGTAAAGTAAGTGTACTGTAGCCCAGAGGTCGTCAAATTGCAGCCCTTGGGTCGCGAGTTGGCTACCCCTGATCTAATGAACAACTATCTGAATAAATCTATTCTAGTGGACATTAAGCCAGGGGTCGGCAAACTGCGGCCCGCGGGTCGCTAGTTGGCTACCCCTGGTCTAATGAACAACGACTCTGAATAAATCCACTTTAGTGGACATTAAGCCAGGGGTCGGCAAACTGCAGCCCGTGGGTCGCTAGTTGGCTACCCCTGATCTAATGAACAACAACTCTGAATAAATCCACTCTAGTGGACATTAAGCCAGGGGTCCGCAAACTGCGGCCCGCGGGTCGCTAGTTGGCTACCCCTGATCTAATGAACAACGACTCTGAATAAATCCACTCTAATGGAAATTAAGCCAGGGGTCGGCAAACTGCGGCCCGTGGGTCGCTAGTTGGCTACCCCTGGTTTATTGAACAACGACTCTGAACAAATCCACTCTAGTGGACATTAAGCCAGGGGTCGGCAAACTGCGGCCTGCGGACCGCTAGTTAGCTACCCCAGGTCTAATAAACAATGAATAAATCCTCTCTGATGTAAATGGATATTAAGCCAGGGGTCGGCAACCTTCGGCCTGCGGACCACTAGTTGGCTACCCCTGATCTAATGAACAACGACTCTGAATAAATCCAGTCTAGTGGACATTAAGCCAGGTGTCGCCAAACTGCGGTCTGGGGACCGCTAGTTGGCTACCCCTAATATAAGAAACAACGACACAGAATAAATCAATGCTGACGTAAGTTGACATTGAACCAGGGATCGGCAACATGCGGACTGACACTGTTTGGCTACCCCTGATCTAATAAGCAACAACACAGATTTACAGGCGACTATGCTTAGAAGACGGTAGTGGGAATGCTACAAAGCATGATGCAAAGAGGAGAGACCGATAATATGAAATAGTATGTATATATTTGTCTCGTTCTTTGCCGGCTTCATCCTACACAATTTTGTATTTGTGTCTCTTTCTTGTCGTTTGTTGCATCCCAACGATTCTAAAGAAGTTTTACTTCAATAAATAATATAATAGCAGGATGTAACATACCAGTATCGTTGAGTAGACCGTGGATGTCTGTCGTCGACCCATCGGCCGACATTGCTGAAACAAACAAATACATTTTTATTCTCCAATTCGTCATAAATGTTCCTTTCGCGACGTAAACTTGCACTAGTCACGGGATAAAGGAACCAAGAACTACGCGGGTAACAGCTAGTTTGTTTATAAATACTACAATTGCCTTAGATATAGATAAAAATGGGGGGTATATGTGTGGGTCTATGCTCTAAAAACTTTCTCTCCTATTTGTGATATGGCAGAGAGCAATGCTCTTCAGATTTTAAAATTAGGATGGTAAAGGATGAGAGAAGATCATTATTGTGCGTTTAATAGGTTTTCTATTTTATCATAGTTCAACTGGTGAAGATATTTTTTAACGGATTTGTATCTTCACCTTTACCTATGAATTGCAGAGATTCTGGAAGACCCTAATAATACGCTCGATGACCTTTTACAGTTTCGTAAAAAACAAATAAAAGACTGGCAAAATTACACTAATGAAGCATCATTATATATACTTGTACGAACAAATCAATATAATGTTTTTAACCTGATTTGTATAATTTGGAAAATTTGTTTTAAAAATTACATCGATTCTATTACCATTGCAAATATGCATATAGATAACATACCTGAATTTAATTTTAGGGTCTTGACAAATTACATCCCAGGTAAAGGTATTATAGTCAGACAGGTAGAATGAACGCCTTATTTATGTGAATAGTTTAATTAAGTATGTATATAAAAGTAGTTGACTTAGAATTATTAATTGTGACTGATATACCAACATAACATTATGAAAGCTCTCAATAAGGTAGACAAAGTTGCAGACGCCAGATAGTAATCTTATAGAGACTAATATATGCGCCGTCATATATTCTTATGATGTACTATATATTTTTTATTAATATAGGTCAAGCCGTTCTTGAATTGTTTAATGAAAAGTTCCGGGTACAAAAAAGATAATTACAGCCCATTGACGTCCCACTACGGGGCACAAATCTCCTCAATTATAGCAGAGAGGGTTTTTAGAGCATAGATCCACCACGCTCTTCCACTGAGGATTAGCAGGTGTAGTAAGCAAGTGGATACGATAATACAAGTGCTCTCTCTATTCTTTAATTCTCATAGTTCGATGTGACAGCAATCCGACACGACCATAGCGATATTACCGTAAAGTTTCGTGGACGACGGTAACTCTATCCACCTATCGGTGCAGGACGACTGCAAGTACCGAAAGGACACCAACGGATGCCGACGATGTTGGGAGGATTAGCCCTTTAGCAGAGGAGCACTGATCCAAAGGTGGCGTAAGGATCTGGAATCTCCAACAGCAGGTCTGGTTACGGAGGGGGCGATTTTTCCACACCTTGAGAATTGGTTGCCGGACATAATTGTTTCAGCAAGTACCTGCGTCAGATTGTAACCTAGCGAAAGGGAGTGGAGAGCAGTGGCCTCCTGCTGCGAATCTGTCATTTCGCTGAATGAGTCACATGACAGGCAGAGGGAGGACTCTATAGACGCTCTTCTTCTCCGGCGCATGAGGTTGAAAGGTACGATACGTAGATTTGCGCTTCTCCTACCTTCTTCCTAAGTTTCCCAGCGGATGTATGCCGGAGTACCAGGGTAGACTGCGTCAACTGGTACTGGAGTACTGGTGTACTCCATCTTCATGTATTGTATCTATTCCCCATGTCTTGTATCCATCCCCCATGTCTTCGTAGTTGGACAATGAGGCAGATATAGTGCCTCTAGATAATTTTACTTGTGGCTCGGTTTATCCGTTATGTAATGATCAATTCCGTCATAACCGCGGCCGATGAAGGCCATCGCTAGCGAACTGTGACCACTGGCGACACGGCGGCAGTAAACCAATCAGACTGTTAACAGTTTTAGATCTTCTAACAGCGTTTAAATCTGCCTTATAAACGAATAACATTACCATTTCACCGCTCTTGGTTACAGGTTTATCACATCACTATCCTGAAAATCGTATTTCAAATCGCACATTGGATATCATACACTGTATGAACGTTATGTATATTGAATAACATTTTATATATTGATAACAACATTCACTTATACAGCAAAAAGAGCGAAGGAATGAAAACAAACTTCTAATGTTATATTTTAGGGCGAAGAAGTTTCAGAAATCATTTGTCGAGTTGAGCATACGCATTTTTAATAACATACCCGAATCACTTCTGGGTTTGCCTCCACATAGTTTTGAGAAATATGTTAAAACGTTCGTTTACAAAATTATTATTTAAGCGACAAAGATGTTAGGACTTGATTCCAGTTGCACGTGAAAGCTAAGAACGTTGTAACGTCTCTTGTCGGCTTCCTTTCAGCGGAATCCATTTTCCAAACCGGTGGTAGATGTATTACCAACGGACAGACTCCTGATTGTTCAAACGTGCTTTTCTCGCCTTCTTGAATAAAGAATATTTTGATTTTGATGTAGTTTAAAAATCGTGTGTGTTTAAAAGAAAAAGATGGCAAAAGAAACAAAACAATATATACTGTAATGGTTTAATATAGATACAAAAATACCTATGTATTTATTTATTAAGAATGGATTCTTTTTTCATACGGAAAATACGGAATGTATTGTTCAATTCACATATCATTTCACAGCCCTTACTGTGATTTAACCCCTATCAAGAAGTTCGTGCAAGATGCTATAAGAATTGAATTAAATTTTCTTTATATCACGTTTACCTTATCTTTAAAAACCGGCTAAGTATGCAATGTATAATATATACATGAATGAATAATGCAATATAATTTATTTATAAATTGTCTCACTCGATCAATCAAATATGTTGCAAGCAATTATTTTAAAACCATCGTGTTTTATATTAAAAAAAAATTAAGCAATAAAGTCACACTAAAGCTCCCATTAATCTTATAACAGCTAATGAAGCTGACAGACAAACTTTTGAATAATACATGACTTGTGTCGTGACACCTTTCGAGTTAAAAGCCTAAATCTAGGTTACCCATTAAATTTGCATTGTGACGTACACTTTTCGCAATACTACATGTGTTGCGAGCACTTAGAAAATATCGCAACAAATTCGGTAACGTATAAGAAAATTGACATTTGTTTTGAAAGCTTGTGCTTTTTATTCCTTCGACCATGAAAAATTGTTAAATTAATAGATAATATATTTAAAACGTTATACTATGAACGAGTAAATTACGTCAATTTTTTTCGTTATGGAAATATTTTAGTGTGATTAAAAAGTATTGATTTGATTTAATTTTTTAGGGTCCAAATGGGGAACACAATATGTATATGGAGACAGGGAGTTTGTGGCTTTAAGAAATTCGCTTAACGTTTTCTCAGTCAAAAACCATTGATAGTAAAGCCAAAAACTAAAAATAACGAATTGACTGCTGACCATCTAAAAGAGCTTTTTAAGCCTACTTGAATAATGAATATTTTGATTTTGGGAAAGAATTTTACAAATATAAATATAACGTCTGGTAGATCGATGATGTTAAAAGAAACTACGTTATAGTGACTATATAAAACATAGCTTTCAATGTGTCACTAGCTATTCCCCACGGTGTTACTCGCGTAGTTCTTGATTCGATTATCCCGTTATAAGTGCAAGTTTACGTCGCGAAAGGAACCGGTAAAATGAATGTCATATCAGAAGGTGAAATGGCAAAGGAAATCTCTCAGCAATTTTTGCTTATATCCGGATCCCGTAGGAAAATAAAGAAACACGTTCTTAGCGAGAGGATAATATATCTGAATTTCAAGTCAATCTGGTGAATATTTTTGGATACCTCTCAGTAAGTGGTCGATTTTCGATATATATTAGGATATCGGGGAAATTAGTTTTTAGTGAACGTCTACGATGTCTACATTAAAAAGTAGCGTAGGTCATTTTTCAGGTTCTAGATTATTAATTTAATTTAATTCGATTCACTATTTTTGGCGTGAAAGCGCGACAGACAGAGTTTCCTTTCGCATTTGTAATATTAGTAAACATAAGAAAATTTATTTTATAATAACCTTTATTTAACAAAAAATCTAAGTAGTAAAACGAAGCCAGATTTAGTAAATACATAATTAAATAAACATTTGCCTAACAAAATATGGTATACGTCTTGTCATAATATTAAGTAATTGATAGCGTTTAATCTTACACCTAAAAGGTTACAGGTGATCTTTGTGTCCGGTATAAAAGTTAATGGCAGTTGATTGAATTAGTATGCTGACAATGTAGGTTAATATTGTCAACGTAATAAAATCAAGATAGAGCTAATAGCAATGTAAAATATCAAATCAAATCCAAAATTCAGTCTACCTGGAGGCTTTAAAAAAAAGTTTTTCATTATAAACACTTCTTCTGTTTTCGCTTTTGTCAGGTCTATTTTAAAATATAAAACTACGGCTTGGAATCCTCAGTATTTGTGCTATAAAAAGCAAATAGAACGCATACAAATAAACTTTTAAAACATTTAGAATATAAATGTGATACACATGGTACGCCAATGCCTAGTAATATTATTTCACTTGAATATCGTCGAACGGAAAGAGATGTTAATGTTTTTGTACCAAATCCTTAATAATAAGATTCACCTTACCTCGTGAGGGGTGTTATTAAAAAAATTATTTAGTGTTCCTTTTCGTAGTACAAATTATGCTAAAAACTCATTTATTATACGTTCTCGTGAAATTTTCAATAATGTAAGTGATATACACGTATTTATTGAGGGAAAGTCCTTAATCAAAAGAAATATTACATCTTACCTGTTAAGTAAAAAAAAAATGTTGAGATTAGTGCACAATAACGCTACGTTTTAGCTGTTAGTGCAAACTTTACTGATGTATGTGTTAGTTTAAATTTTTTGTAATTTGATGTTAAAATACTCGTAGGTCTCTCAATTATTAATTAAATTTTATTAAATAAAAAAACGAGTGTATTTTCGACACGATTGAAGTAAAACATAACTCTCTCTTGTTATCTTCACCACTTATATCTACCTATCAACTTCCTTTCGCCTCTTCCGATCACATTATTCGTAACGATCTTGTGATCCATTCGCCAGCTTACTTCCCAAGTCCAGCGAGCGAAAAGAAGTTTTACTCTAATTATCGTAGTTGCGGAAAAGTATACCGTCTACTGACAGCTCACGAAAAAGGTATAAAAGTTTTCATATATATTATAATTAAGAATGTGCTTAAGATGTTCGTTTGGCGTTGAAATTGATTGTATTTTTTAATGAAACGCTTCAAGGCTTTTAAAGATAAAATCATAGACGTCTGAGTGAAAGGACATCTCTTGTTTGTATTCAATATAAAAAAGTTGTTTATTTTACTATTGGGTGTAGTTGTTGACGTTGATTTTATTGTAGATTGGTTCGAGCTTTTTTGTTTAGCCTTAATCAAATAATAATGAGTTCCTCAATTAGAATGATGGGGATTTTCATTATGGTTTACGTTATGGAAAATTTGGGACAATTCCGAGGTCTACTAAATATGGTCCTATTGAAAATAACTAAGAAATAATTAGGTTTAGAAAATAAGGCACAACGAAGTTTTACAACCCGAAGGAAGAATTAGAAACTTTATTTTAACTATCAAGTAAACTTAGAACTCTAAAAATAAATAAATGATAGTTTCCAAAAAAACTAAAAGATACACGCCCTGATATAGATTTTGAAAAGACATTAAAGATTACATTACGTATATATATACAGGCAAAGCGAATAATATGGGAATGGTAAATAAAGAATCTAATATTACAAAATATAGGGCTATTTCGGTAAAGTTTGCAAGGTTTGCAATCGGTATTTGTAACGGTGAACGCTATGAAGTAATACTGCATCATCTTGGTTGACTCAACACTGGGTTATAAGATCGAAAAGGCTTCTCTCTTTATATATTATCAGAACACTTTACAGTTAACCAATATATATATAGAAACAATAATTTCTTAATGAATTATTTGTGACTAGCTAACCTGCGCTACTTCGTCGGAGTTACTTTAGGAAAGAGTGTTATAAAGGGAGAAAAAAATTAATACAAACATAAGAAGTTTATAGGGAATTAACCTTAAAAGATAAAAATATACTAACGTAAACTTCTTTTATGATTTTTTTACAAGGAACAATGGCATCCTACATGACTTGTATATGTTGTATAGTTTTGCGCACAGCAATCCAAACAAACTAAAATATTCTTTAATTCCAGTAAACTCAATAATCTTTCTTGTCAAGGACTCTTTCACCGGTTCGGAATGTATTCACTATTGAGAAGAATCCGGCAAGAAACTCAATAGTTACTTTTTTCCTTTAACATTTAATATAAAACACATAGAAAAAGCAATTATCATTATGACACTTTAAAAGACAAGGTTTTAAATTAGAGAAATACACTTAGATTTGTATCGCAGAGCAGCCTTATTTGCACAATTAACGTAAAACACAATAACTGGTAGCTGACGTTGATTAAAACTGAGTAATGAACTAACTTCTACGATAACCTTTTATAACTTCTTAGAAATGAGGCAATTAGGTCTAAACACCAATGAGAGTGTTTGCTGCCCAATACATTTGTTAATTATCTTATTTATTAAAAAAATCTACCATTCACTGTTAGTTTTTAATAGTTACAATACTACAATGATTTTATAGCAATTTGGCATCGATTACAATGTTTAAAAATACTCTATGGGAAGGCCTTTGTTTCTAAGAATACGATTTAGTCAAATGACGAATACGTACCCATCATTTAAAATACTATTTTATTTTATATACACTATTATGTGCAGCTAAATATCCTCTTCGGCTTTATAATATTAGTGTAGATAATGCTAGTAATACACGGTGTGTTTTGTAATGTCACAAAAAATAAATAACATCATATGACTCCTGCACCATCTTTTGTAAATTGATGATACTATATGAAACTTTTAGTAGCAATATTAATTTTATAGTTTCATTAAAATATCATTAATGGTTTAGGAACATATTGTAAAACTTAAACAGACGGAAATACCTTTATTTATGTATTTAATTCTTCTGTAAGCGTGTTCGTGACAGGACCACTTCTAAACGACTGGACCGATTTAGATAAGGTGAATTAAAGAATGGTTTAAATCGATTTCAAGAAGTACGTGGTTGACATCACTGGGAATAGTTAGTTATATTATTTAATTTAATAGCCCTACCTGGAAAAGGTAACATTCTGTCGTATATTCGGTAAAATACGCTAAAAATCAATTCTTTTGTAGTGAAACAGTCTAAGATAGCGCGAACCCGATGTGATGTAATTTATCCCTCGGTGGTTTCTGCACTGTGTCATCCTATCTATGAAATATAATTAGAAAACTTCTATTCCCTATTACATATAAACTGCGATTCCTTGCAAAAAAAAAACAATAATAACGAAGTGCCTTAAATTAAGGATAATTGTACCTAATATCATTAAAACCACAAGTATAAAGTATGGCGTAATTAGGCACATTGGTTGTGAAGTATCATTGGAAATACCCAATATGAGAAATGAGTAGTAAAAACACAACGTATGCTATTACTAAGAAACTTTTGGACAAACATAACCGCTTATATTAAAATATTGATTTAACGCATATTTGAGTCTAAGTTCGCCCAGCTTAAATTGATAATATTTATATGCCTGGAAGTTCTCTTTCCCGTGAAAATTTTGGGATATGTTAATCCTTATAAAATGAATTATTTACCAATAAATTCCTTAACAATGTTGGCCCCGCTGTGGAGATTTTTTTTACATCTTATTTACACGTTGACGATGCAAGAGAGTAAGAATTTAACGTTGCAAACAGACATGGAAGAGATTTTTTGCCACATATATCAATACGCTGTTTTACACAAATCATAATATATATTCTATATTCAAGTGGCCTCAAAAAGCTTTTTTAAATTGACATCTGTCTATCATGTGATAACGAATCTACCACCGCTATCAAGAAGAACGGGCATAACTCTAGTTCTTACACATTTTTTTAGAAGTTTATATGTAAAACTTGAATAAAGGTAGTTCTCAATAAATTAAGGTTAACAGCTTAATGTTTTCAGTCGTGTCTTAATAAATTAAGACACGACTGAAAACATTATGCATCTTGGTATAATTATTTTAATTTAGACATTACTTTTATTTATAAACAGGAAAGTCCAAAACACATTTTGCTCATGTAATAGGAAAATTGCATAAAGGGTACCCCGCGTATTATTGTTGATAATACATATTCATAACTGATCTATATTTTTATGACCATTTATGTAAGAACATTCGTGTTTATATATATTTTAAGCTCTTGTAGTTAGTCTGTTACTTTAATAGTACTTATGCTAGATATAAAACAAGAATTAGGAGTTCAATAAAAGCCTTCCTAACATTTATTTCCATAATCCATAAGAGCCGATACATTATTCGAATAACCGCGCTTTTTAACTAAGCTTCAATCAATACCTACAAAATAAAGTGCACAGCCCGCCAAAAGAAGTTTTCATTTACCGTGACAAAATTTATATATCTCAAGAGAGTTTAAAAGATATATAAAGTCTATCATATGTAAATACTTTTTATAGTTACGAAAGTCAAACGAAAAAATAATAGCATTATGTACCTTTAGGGAAGACCGATGGAAGTTGGTTCCATATCTAAGTACGCGGGTAAAATATGATATATTTTAATACAGGTATTGTGACTAATTGGACTTACAATGGAACAACGTGGTGGGCCTATGCACTGAAAACCCACTCTTTCTGAGAGTGAGAAGTCCTGTGCTCAGCGGTGGGATGAAAATGGGCTCCTACTCGCTTCTTAGTCACATTAAGTGTAAAATACTTTAGCCCAGTAATGAGACATTAATGAACTTCCATAACATTTTCATTTATGCTGTAATTTTTAATATTGTCGTCATTATAGTATATGGATACCGTTTCGTTCAATAAATAATGTACAGATTTTTAATCCTTCCGCAATCACCTTATGAAACAGTTACTCGAATTGACTTGTGATTCCGTGGTTAACCGCTAATACGATATATGTTTTATAAATAACCTATTGATGTACTATCATTTTCAATGTGATTTTACAGCCGTATTTGTTGAATTGTCTGTGCAAGAGTGGTTTAAATTGACAATTCGAACTCATATTTCCATGGTATCGAGGAATAAGCAGGTGTCACCGTCAGAAACAACTATTATATTATAAATATATAGATCAAGGTTAGACAGTGTCAGGGTTAAGCAATAATCAACTAAATGCACGTAAGCTTTGACATTTCTTTAACAATATAACAATTTCATTGAAGTTCAATAGGTATTATATAATACTACAAATCATTCATAATAACAAAGGACGAAATATACTATAAGTCTTTTGTGATAAACTAACTTGTCACTCCATTCGTATTTACGACGACGTAGAAAAACATTCATATTTGCATTTTATTTGTATTTCCCAAGTTCATTCGTGTAAAGGCCTTTTTTAATGTGAAAGATAAGGTTAAGTATAAAAAAAATTCATTATACTCAACTCATTAAAGAGGAATGAGAACATTGTCAATAGTGTCGATAATTCATACAAAAGCCGAGTACTCACTTTAGAAAATTGTAAATATTTAATTGTGTAGTTTATTTATGTTTGCATATAGTTTTAATTCTGCGCAAAAATATCACACAATTTAACACGTCAACATATCCTTTATATACATTAATAGCACAGCCGACGTCATCAGACAATAATAATTAATGGGAATTAAAAACGAAATTTAGAGACAGAGATGTGGAATTCTGTACCTTGTTCCATGGTAGATGAATATTACTATTGAAAAGAGAAAAGTTGCTTTTAAATAAAACCAAACAGTCGATGTGAGAGAGAGAGAGGTAACAAATACGCGTAATTAGTTATAGGTGATAATAAAAAACTAAGCTTAAATTCATAACTCTGGATTTTAAGCCTTTCTTTAATTTTAATTATAAGTTGAAGGTATATTGAAAATAATGTTCGGAGAGACCTATACTTTACAATTTAAGACTGAACTTGATATAGAGTTTTTAAATAATACTTCATGATAATTCAAAGATTGATGTGTCTGCGGTAATAATCTATCTACTAATCAGCTTTAACATTTTTAAATATATTTTTTACAGCTTTGGGTAGGACAACATTGCATATACTCACTGAGTATTTTAGTATATTATGTCTTCTTCTAAGAGTGCTTCCTCATTTTCATTGAGGGTCGACTGCTAGCTTTCGCAATTTTAAGAATTCTTTGCAAGAAACTATTAATTGCGAGAAAAAACAGTATTCAGTACAATACCTAAAATAACGATAAGTATCATTATAAAATGAAAAGCCATTAAGATCTTTCGAAACGAAATCAAAAGTTAAAGAAATAGAGATACTATCTAAACATGTGGATATTGAAATTTTCTTGAATTCTGAAACTATATTTTAATTCAAAAAAGTCCATCTAAATTATGTTTGTATTATGAATATTTTTGTATAGCGCTTACTTCTACATACTACGTCATTATTAAATTCTAAATAAATTTCGTTTGGTAGCAAAAAACTATTTGGGTTACATTCTGTAAATATTACAGTTAGGCATAAAGACAGATACAAGAAATCGCTATTATTAATAAAAATAAATAACATCTAATGTCCATTAGATTGTCTCCCCGTTATAATATTTAACTTGATGCATCGACGTGTTACGTAAGAGATCAAAGTTCCAATCATTATTACATAACCTTGAACTTCATAACATAAAAAACACCAACATTTCTATGTGGTCATTGTTTGCAAACACAATACACGATGCGATGTAGTGAGGCTTCGATGCCATTATCTTGTCACGCATTGATAACTTAAATAAGTATTTTATAATACGTATTACTTGTTATGTTGCTTTCAAATAGGAAAAAATCAGAAGAACAAGTAATATAAAAAAATCACACATTTATTTAAAACTATACTAATTTAACTATTATTATTTTATTGATTTTAATCAAGTGTTATCTACTACAATTTAAAAAAAAATATAATGGAACTTAAGTAGCCGTTTAAAAATTATATTTTCTGATATACTAGCATTTCATATAGTAGTAACGTATGACTTGAACAACGTAGGAATTCGAATAAGATACATTGTATATAGGGAAAGTATGATCTAATGGTAGGAATTTAATGATATCAACAAACAAATGTAAAAGTTTCTGTATAGTATCACACTACCCATGCAAATTTGTTGTATATATATTACAAAAAAGTTCCCACTTTAACTTTTTTATTAAAGAATTGAACGAAAATTGTTTTTAAAAGAATTACTACACAATTCCATTTTGATTAAAAAAGGCTACAATTGATCTCTTACAAACAACTTTGCAGGGCAGCTAAATATAAAGATACCATTTGATGCACAAAGTGTTAACAAATAAACATCTATATACCTTCATACTCATATATATCTAAATAATATAACATGTAATGAATATGCATATTATACATGATCCTATAAATACAACGACAGATAATGATCCTTCAAACGACTTTTAAAGATCCCAATGAAGCGGAATGTCGGACTAAAAAACAACCTGACATTATAATCGATAACGTGCCAAAAGTCGTGAAAATATAAAAAATACGACCACCTAAATTCTTATACTTAATCACACGAGGATAAAAAAAAACGGAAAACACAAGTCGGAAGTGTATTCAAACATGAACAATGCAGAGGTCAATTATTACAATTTGTATTCGAGTGACACGATAAGGTACAGGCCATCTTGCCAAATGGAGAAGTCACCGGCAATAATAACACTCTGTGAGGTCAGTCATCCATTATGTTACATACTTGATATATATTTCATAAACGTATGGAGTGTCATGTGACTAGACGAGTTAAATTCGTTTTATTATTAAAGTAAATATTGAATTGCTCACTCGAATTTGTAGGCGAATACACATATTTGGAACATATAATCCAGCTAGATCCAATTTCGAGAAGAAGGTCAATCTGTGAAACCAACTCGGTTTGGCAGCATTTGGGAAGTTACAGTGTTTGAAGACTAAATTCTTCGAACACTGTGTGTTGTCAGTGGTGACCTGCGGCTCTGAAACGTGGTCGCTGACTATGAGCTTCCTGCGGAAGCTCAGGACCACTCAACGGGCGAGGGAAAGGGCTATGCTCGGAGTTTCTCTTCAAGATTAAATCAGAAATAAGAAGTGAACCATAGGCCCACGAATTGCGAAGCTGAAGTGGCAATGGGTGGGGTACAAGTCCGAAGAAACGATGTGCGTTGGGGTCTGAAGGTACCGGAATGGCTACCCAGAACCGGAGGGCGCAACGTAGGTAGACTCCCCATAGGGTAGCCCGAAAACAACCAAGGGCATCACCAATAGCCGCTGGAGACAGGCAGCTCCAGATCGGACCTTATAGGAGTCATTAGAAGAGACCTAAGTCAATCAGTTGATACGATGACGATGATGACGATTAAGACGTACGAGTATATGTACCTGCATATTTTAGATTAATTTAGACTTCATTAACGTAGACAAATATAAAAACTGTCACATTTCGTTTTATTAAACTTGCCATGTTGAAGTTTTATTTCATTCGTAAAACTTTACGCACATATCTATTTCTAATGTTATAATACATTTTGAACGAGTAATATCAGAAATGTATTATATTTTGAAATAACAAAGTGCACACTAAGCATACTACGATAATACATTGATGAATAAACCACGAAGTCTAATTTGGATGTTTTAATAGCAACATTAAGAATTTTAAAAGGCCTAGTGATTGATGGATGTAATATGATTCAAATTCAAAGCATGTACCGACACGAGACTGACATGAGTCGCAAAATGTTATCTTATTAAACGATTTCGTTTACCCTGCCCTGTTTGTTTTTTATAATTGTACTGAATTTAGTAATTCAAATTAAACCCTTTTCCTGTCGACAAATTGATCTACTATTAGGTACACGCCCTTAGGTTTGATGACAATACAATTCAATAAAGTCTGTTTCATTGGATATCCAAGATGGCCGCCGCAACAAAATGGCAGATCTTTCTATCTTCAGTAACTTATATCTCCCTCTCAACTTCCGTTCGCCTCACCAAACTCAACTCGGTGAAATCCTGCATTCATCACCTTGTTCCCCAAATCAAGCGTGTGATAGTATATATAAAATAATTATATATATTTCAAATAAAATAATATTATAAATAAAGGATACGGTTCGTCATTTGACTAAATCGTATTCTTAGAAAGAATGGCCTTCACAATGTCGTTCCCATTGGTGAATTTGTAAACATTGTAAATGATGCCAATTTGGGATATATTGTTGTAATGTGTTATAAACGATTAAAGTGACTTAAATTATATTAATTGTAACTATTAAAAACTAACAGGGACTGGTAATTCTTAATAAATAAGATAATTAAGAAATATATTTGGCGCCAAACACTGTCGTTGGTGTTTGCCGTAATAGCCTCATTATCAAAAAATATATAAATCATCTTAGAAGTTAGTGGAGTTCTGTTTTTAATCAACGTTAGCTATCAGTTATTGTGTTTTAAGTTAGTCGTGTCGGTAAAAAGGGCTGCTTTGCTATACAAAGCTAAGTGTATTTCTTTAAATAAAAACTGATGTACTTGTTTTTATATTTAATGATAATGGATGTTGATGATGTATTTTATTGTAAGTAAAGTAAGAAAGTTGCAGCCCATTAACGTCCCACTGCTGGGCACAGGCCTCCTCACTCCGAGGAGCGAGGGTTTTTTTAGAGCATAGACCCACCACGCTGCTCCACTGCGGATTGGCAGGCATAGTTCACAAGTTTACTCTCTATTCCTTCGCTCTCATAGTCCATTGTGACGGAATCCGACACGACCGGAGAGAGACCCGGCGCAAGACCGACGGCTTAACGTGCTCTCCGAGGCACGGAGGTGGATTACACTGCCAACTTCCCAACTTCGGGCAAATATTGAGAAAATCCTAATAGAAAACTCAATATTGATTTTTGAATTGGCCCGACCCGGGACTCGAACCTAGGACCTCATGTCTGTAGTCGAACATGCTAACCACTAGACCAATGAGGCAGTATTTTATTGTAATTTATATTAAATTTACTTACTTACTTTTATTTAAAAAAAAGAGTAAAAGACTATACAGTTTTTTGCCGGATTCTTCTCTGTAGTCGATTAAGTTCCGAACCGGTGATAGAGCCTTTGACAAAAAAGTTTAAGTTTCCTAGAATTACAGAATATTTTAGTTTTGTTATTGGCTTTTATTATAAAATCCTATTTAATATTTCATAATATAAAAGAAAATTAAGATTATGAAAATATTATTTATTTACTAATTATTATTGATTATTATTGCTCTATTATTGTTCTATTTTCTCACACGTGCGTAAAGAAGTTTGACTTCAAAAAATTATACTCTCGCTAAATGGGTATCAAATCAAAGTGCTCGACTACTAGAATACTATGTAGATGACTTGACAGATGACATTTGTAGGTGGCCATATTCACATCTTCAAATGACTATGAATATCATCAAAATGGCCGCCAACAAAATGGCAGATTATGTAAATATTTCTTCGCCACCCTTTCAATATTGATATCAAATGAAAGGGATTTACTAGTAAAAATTGTCTTTATTTCACATTTACAATATTTCTTGAAAATTTTATTCAAAATAAGGACAATAATAATGACAACATTGAAATTGTACTAATACCTGAAAAATAATTCGGTAGATCCTAGATAGTCGTCTTCACACCGTTGTCCTCATCAATTTTATACATACAAGGACAGTACACAAAATTAAAATCTTTGAGACTTTGGAAAGGAGATAAAATGATTCCGAAGCTTTTCTACTGCGGTGCAGTTAACTGGGAATACTTGCGCATCTTCTTGAGCCGCTTGTTTCACAAGAAAGGAAATCGAGGGTATGCATCAGTGGGTATTCTTTGCCAATAAGGCTCCTGTATCAGAGTGCCTAAAAGCAACAATTCCCCGCATTAAAAAGTAAGGAAGGTGGTTCTTCTGCTTACTTGAATACTGTAAACTGAGTCGAAATATACACAAAATATATAATTGCGACGATAATACAGTTTAAGAAGAAGAGTGTAAATTGTTTTAACTCGTCTAATTAACTATTGAGATATTTCTCAGAAAGTAATTTATGATTTCGTATTTGTAAAGAATTTATAATGGAGGATAATTTTAAAGGCTGGGTTTAATTTGAGGTCAACATTACCATAACAAACGCAGGAAATGATTACTTCGTAAAAGAAAAATCCAAATTTTGAATAATTCTCAGATTACTTATCTAATTAAGAAATCGATGTTAATAACATTTAAAAAAATATATTAGTTTATTTTAAGAGATGTAAAACTGCTTATGTTACAAACATTAACTAAGGACGGACTTGTGAACCCACCCACAATCACATTATCAATTAGATATAGAAGCATATATAAAAGAAAATTTATTAAAACTCCCTTTAACACTTCCAAAACTCATTACATAGAAAGTAATTAAACCTTTCAAGTGAGCTTCAATTTCATTCAAATTGAATTTAATTAATATTTGTAAAGACTTTATTAAAATCCAATGTAATCCACTAAAGCTGTAAAAAAATGTATTTCATTGAAAATTTGAACATAATAAGGTAGAGATACTGAGTTTTCCCCTTGCTAAATACGATCTCGATTTTTCATTTCACAAGCTCTCCGTAATCCGTCAATATAATATTGATAAAATCAAAATTGTTTAATTTTTTACCATGAGGCATGTTGAAGGTCAATAAATGTTTTCTTTTTTAAACGCACAAAGTTTTACTAATTGATTTCTCTTGACAGTTGTGTCGGATTTCTGCAATACTGTGTAAAATATAACGGAACTGATCGAATGTTACAAAATAACCTTATATTATTACAACAAAATTTATTATGATTAATATTTGAAAATACAACTATTATTTTTTGCCTACGCCTTCTATTTTTAGTTCTTCGATTTTCTCATAATTTTAAAGCCTTTAATTTAGAAAAATTGACTGAGTAATATTTAAAGGATATAAACACTTATGCACATACAATTGATGTATAGTTTTAGGAATATAACTATTATATTGTATATTCGGTCTCATTAAAACATGTATGATACTTATAGAACTATCTCTTCTTTAATAATTAAAGCAATCTGTGTTTTTTAATTGTTTTGTTTTAACTTCGTCAATATTTTCGTTGGATATTTCTGCTATTATAAAAGTTACATGATGATGTCTTATGCTCGAAGCCCCCTTATATCAACAATAGCTTTTCAATTCACAAAAAATAACAGAGTCTAGGTAGTTCTTAAAACATTTCTGTATCCTTTTCAGCATTCACTCTTTTTAAACGGAATTGTGCCAAATTGCTAAAGCAGAAACATTAATAGCAATAATCACTTGACTAAACGAGCGATGCCGAAGCAAACATTAGCATATCATGAAATTCCATTTCTAAATTCACGGACAATATCTCTCATATCTTTCATCAAAGCTTTGAGGAAATTAAGTTTGTATGCTTCTTGATCATATACTATTTCTTGTTTTTTTTGCAGGATACAGGTATACAAAAAATTGGTAAGGAGCAGTCTAGAAAGGCCCCACTGCTAAGCATAGGCCTTCGCTCTCATATAGGTAAGGGTTTTTATAGCATAGACTCACGCTTATATAAAGATTACATAGTCCAGAATTTTTTAAAGTTTCCTCGCGAAGATTTCCTTCACCAAAAAACACAATAAATAATTTTAAACAAACCTAAATTTACGTGTTCAACCATTAGACGACCACGTTTCTTAAGTAAGTATATTAAGTCCACCTTTTTCTGACGTATTTTGGAGAAAAAGTGAATAAATAACAATGAAGCAAGATCTTGAATCAAGTCAAAATTAATTTTAGATGGAAATCTGCGGTGTTTTACTCAGAAATTAATCATTAAGTTTAAGATTTTTAAGTATTGCGGCTTACCTTTAGAAGTTCTTTGAATTTTTTGTCCAATAACTGAGCTCAGGACAAAAAGTTTCCTAACATAAGAAGTAAAAAAGCATTAATTAATATAGACAAAGCTCGATATAGCGCGATGGTGATTAGTGACAAGTCTGGTATTAAAAAAAATCTTATATAAGCAAAGCACAATCTTCACTGACAAGTATAATCGTATTACAATATTTATTTTCTTCTGGAGATGTCACTCTTATTAAAATAAAGTTAATGGAAAATCATATCATAATTACATTAAGCTACATTGAAGTTACATAGTAATAACAGTGATAAAAAGGATGTTGAACTGAGTTTCTTGTGGATTTTTCACAGAACAGAATTCCAAGGGACCCATCATCGTCATTTTCTTACCCTTATCCCACTAGGTGGGGTCGGCACAGCATGTTTTCTTTTGGCACTTCACTCTATACGCTGTTATTTCTACATTAACACCCCTTACACACATATCCTCTTTCACACAGTTCATCCACACTTTTCGTGGTCGCCCTCTCCCGGCCCTGCCGCTTGCCATCATATTTAGGGCTCTCTTGAATACATGGCTATCCTCTCTTCTCATGACAAGTCCATACCAGGATAGCCTTCCACTCCTAAACTTCTCGGTCACTGGTGCTACTTTCACACTTCCTCTAATATACTCATTCCTAATTTTATATAATTTTTTCACGCCACACATCCATCTCAACATTTTCATCTCCACTGCATGCAAATATCCTTTCATTTTCCCCTTTGGTGGCCCAGCACTCTGATCCATACAAGATGACAGGTCTTACAATCGACTTATAAATTTTCCCCTTTAGTTTGAGGGGCATTCTGGCATCTTATATTGTTCCCAAGACCTGCCTCCACTTCGTCCAACCTGCATTTATCCAGCTAGTGACATCTCGGTCAATGCCGCCGCCGAAAGATAGAGGTAACGGAAATCGGAGCAGACTCGAAAGGATATACCATCTAAAACAATCAAAGAAAAACTGGATGGATCTCCGAGATCACAGAATTTTTAGAATTTGAAGTCGTGGTTGTATATTATCGTCAGTCGTATATTAGAAAAATACGGAATTGATGATTTAAATATCCTGTAAAAGCATACTGGAATAAATAATATAAATAGAAAACTTTCACCATTACGATTATTATTCAAACCCTAGCTATGATCCCCAACATTAAAATAAATACATATCATTTGGTGGCAATCAGCCAAACTAAATTTTTCTTGCAAATACAATACTCTTCAAAGTATTTATAAAGAAAAGGCAGATCAATAGAGATTACGTAACAGACGATGGCTTCATTTGTATATTATTATTGTGCTTTATAATTACTAAATAGCAGGAAGTAAAGTCGTCTTCTCACTACTCAATCAGAATAAAGGTAATATCGTCAAAACAGTACTGTTACTATTATCTATTTACATTCACATTAAGGGAACTATAGCTACTTTTTATTAGATGTTAAACATACCCTATATATATATATATATATATATATATATATATATTGTCGGAGAATAATAGAAAACGGAGAAGCATAAAGCACAGGGGCGTAGGGTTCTCCGCCGACATCGTTATTAATTGGATCCATTATTTAATTTCTTATTCTGTGACTTGTGACTCCCGCCGGACTGCCACCATTGACTCTGTCCACGCCGATAGATGGCGCCAGCGTTCCACAGACATCTGCCCTCCGACATATATAATTTCCATTCCAAAAATAATTTCCACGGATAGTTCCAGCTACATAAAAAACATTGTACACAATTTTATAAAAACCGTCACTTAATATTTTACAGAAACACATTACATTTTGTATATCTTTCATTTCCAATTTTAAGAAATGAGTAGTGGAATATTATTTGTCACTACCGAAGGAGGATAAATCGAATTACAGATGTGTGTATATATTTATATGTATATATATTTAGTTATGTTTTAATTTATATGTAAGAATATATATATGACTATTCGCATGTATTTACAAAGTTCTGTATATATGTGTATATTATGTGTAGCAATTGTATGCCTATTCATTTATACACATACCTTCTCTCTCCTTTCTTTGACGGTTTCCCTAACGCCAGGGTAGTCTGGAAGAGATCGCTAGTGAGTGATAATGTATACAAAAAGTACGTCTTATTGTCCTCAGAAATTTTATTTCCATATTTTAATATGGAAATACAATTTGTGTCCAGTTTTTCTACGCAATAAAGTGTGTAAATACTTATAGTCCGATAAATACGACATATAAAATAATTAAATCTTGTTATAATACATGGCCATGTCTGTCCGTGTACCACAGCTTTATGCAAATCATTCGTCAATGATCAGTGTCTGATTGATTACATATCTCACGACTATATCTTCGTCGAATCATGACTTCGAACGATACCATGGCGTAATTATATAGGATCTAATGAACCCATTAATTCTATTATTAACTCTCATAATGTGACAGACATGACTGCGATATTTCTTAGAAAAATTATTACGTAACAAATTTATTTCATTATATAATTTTTGGTATCTTACTAGTTTTGCTACGTTACAGTCAAGAATATTTTGCCTACCAACCTGCAGTGGAGCAGCGTTGTGTCTTTATGCCCTAAAAACCTTCTCTCCTATGGTTTAGGAGGCATGTGTCCAGTAGTTGGATTTCAATGTACTGTTACTTACTTTTTACAAAAACCTTTATACATTAAAAAACCAAAGTCTCCTATTATAGAGAATAATCGATGTGCTTTGGATTAATTTCGTAGCAATTGTGTCATTTATTACTGACTCAGCACGCAGTATATATATTATAATATAACAAGCAAGTTAAAAACCTTTTACCTTTAAACATAATAACAATCCGGCCGATCTTTTAGTTCTTTTTTACAAAACTAATTCTTGCAATTTTTAACATGTAGCAAATATGCCAGAATAAGTAAATAAGTTACTGGTCTTTATTGGATCTATATTTTGTCGATAGGTAAGCTTTTAATATATACAGTGGGTTAGCCCGAAAAAATGAGGGCGGTTAAGTCACTATTTGTTTACTATGGGATGATATTTATGCTATATTTGTACAGTAAAAAGGGCGGTTCGTGTCTAAAATAATATGGATCCAAGAGGGTCACCAAGAAAAACATTTAGTGTAGAATTTTTTTACATAATTTTAATCAATATATATATATATAACACGATTACATCTCTTATAAGTTACAACATATCAAATATAAAAAAAAAGAAATCACTTCATTATACAGTATACGTCGCTTTAAGATTATTAATCTAATGATTATCAGAATCCGAAGAAATTCTCAATAACTTTAATTTTAATAAGATAATAGACATTTAGGTATAAATAGTATNCGAAAAAATGAGGGCGGTTAAGTCACTATTTGTTTACTATGGGATGATATTTATGCTATATTTGTACAGTAAAAAGGGCGGTTCGTGTCTAAAATAATATGGATCCAAGAGGGTCACCAAGAAAAACATTTAGTGTAGAATTTTTTTACATAATTTTAATCAATATATATATATATATATATATAACACGATTACATCTCTTATAAGTTACAACATATCAAATATAAAAAAAAGAAATCACTTCATTATACAGTATACGTTGCTTTAAGATTATTAATCTAATGATTATCACAATCCGAAGAAATGCTCAATAACTTTAATTTTAATAAGATAATAGACATTTAGTTATAAATAGTATCTATAACTAATTTGATTTTATAATGGTGTAAAAATAAAGAATCATTGTTTCGATTTGAATCACGAATATACAAATTCTGATGTAAATAATTCAATATCTAAGTAATTCAACAACGATTTCTTCTTGAAAACCCTTAATAGAGTATAGATGATTAACATGCCGTGTTACTTATCTCGGTCAAGCAATTTAACGACAAAAACTCCATAGTCTGATATTCTCGTAACAATCATATCTGTGCAATGTAATAACTTTGGCCTTGTATAAGAACCTGGGTCTCTTATCTGTTGTTAGATACGGCAGATTGATAACATTGGATTGTTGATTCTCGGCTCTATCAGATGTCTTACAAAAATATTACCCCCTCAGACTTTGATTTTTATACCTAAAAAAAACCTATCTGTAATGATTTGGCACTTTGACATGAATGGAAGCAAATTATACAAAAAAAACATCTCATGAGTTAAAGAATTACAAGTATGCTTTCCTTTTTACAATATCAAAACAAGATTTAATATCTATAAACACCAAACTAACTCCTGTGATTTAGTCTGTATATAGATTATATGACTCCAAAATATATAAACAAAATTTATAAAGTTTATAGCAATGTTATCAGCAGATATATATTTTTAATTAGTGCATCTTACTTGCTTATCAAATCACGTATACACTAGAACTCCTAATTCAATATCACATCTGTTGACAGTGCTTATTGCTAAGATATTAAGATAAAATATCCAGATTATATATTAGAACGTGTACTCGCTTCCCTAGTAGATATTTCGGGATCAATTCTCGGTGGGGCAAATGAATAAAATTGTATTAATTGATTTATTCACTTCATTATTAGTGGGCATAATAATTTTGACGGCCTCGCTGTTGCAATGGTACGAGTATTCGCTTTGCTAGTGGAGGTCCCGGGTTCGATCGCCGGTAGGACGAATTTAGGAAATTGTATTTTCTAATTTGTCTGAGTCTGGACTGGTGGGAAGCTTCGGCCGTGGCTAGTTACCACCCTACCAGCAAAAATGTACCGCCAAACAAAGAAATTTGTGTTCCGGTACGATGCTGTGTAGAAACCGTAAGGGGTATATCGCCTCTTAACAGATTAGCGTGCTTCCATCTTAGACTGTATCATCACTTACTATCAGGTGTGATCACAGTCATGCGCTAATCTGTCAGCAATAAAACAAAAAAGCTAATGGGCTTAGGTTTGCCAACATGAGTCACTATATCGGGAGTTCCAGTATGCATTATTTAACTGATAAAGTTGGCATTGATAATTTATGTATGTAAATGGGTATTTGAAAATAATTACACGCTAAAAAGGTAATTAGCAGCCTATTAATGTCCAATTGCTAGCCCTCCTTTCTCATTCTTGTCACTACGAGTTGGTAGGCTACACGTATTTCAGAATTGCTCCTAAGATATGAAGGTTTCCTCAATGATTTCTAAACCGAAATGCACAATATGTGACGGACTCGCCTTTACATAAAAAATATATATAAATTTTAAATACGTATTCATATGTTCAGGAATATTATTTATAAATATACTTTTTAATGAACTATATAAAAGGCAACTTACTAAAGTCTTGTTTATTTTTAAAAAGGTATGATTTCACAAATGGAATGTCGTAGACGGTTTTGGAGTTAATGAAGATTAGTTCTTCTATTGGGAAGTGCGCAGTTAAGGAACGGTTTTCTGAAATTGAGTTTCGCGTGACTACTAAAGTAGTGACGCTAGATATATAGCATTAGTAAGAGGGAAAATACAAAATGTGTATTGAAATGGCGTGTTTGTGTATTGATTGCACCGAATTTAGAAAAGGAATGATTTTTACTATTTCTTAATACACTTAACGTTGTCTTATTGATAAAAACAATAGACTAAGAAACAAAATCAAGGCAGTTAAGATAATGACAGTTCACTGCGTATACATATTAGAAAACTTATTGTAGGTACATAAAAACATTGACTCTTTCAATAAAACGAGTGAATGTATATCATATAACTTACGAAACAAAAACAAATTTGTAATAAATTCTAGTAGGCTGCATTAAATTAACAACTCATTTAAGGGTAACTGTATACGTTTCTATGATAATGATAATGATGATGGTAACAAAGAAACAAAATACCCGACTGAGTTTGTTGTGGGCTCTTCTCGGATCAGGGCGCGAACGAACCCTCTTAACTTTGGATTTTAAGTCGTTCTGGAGTACCATCATCAGACGTACATTAGAATTAGAGTGTGGAAAAAAATATATATTCTTTATTACGATTACGATTCAAAAGTGCGCTGTAATATGCCTACTTGAATAAAGATATTTTGATTTGATTTGATTTGAATAACACTTAGGCACATAGTTATTACAAGAACAAATAAGTGGATAGGTAATCCAGGATGGAAACTCTAGCTCTTAGCATGTATCCACGTGTCTATTTATTGCGAATTCACAGCTTTAATTAGATTTATCTGTGCGCACTAAAATAATCGCATCTATTTCCTTTCCTTGTTCGATCACGCAAGCTTCAAGGACCAGTATTGCATTATAAATACCTACTACTTACCACCAGGATCGCATCACGGGTTTACAAGTAGAACATTATGGTTTTTCTTGTTTTTGCCATATACAGTAAAATAACAAAGTTCATTACCAAACCATTCAACAGTCATTGTTAGGGATTTTCATATTACTACAACTTGGCGTAGTAAGTGAAAAACAATTTGAGTAATGGTACACATTTTGTCATGAGTCGCGTAAAGGAGAATGAATCATTTATTAAAATACTCATATTTGATTTTGCATATAATTTATTCATGGTTGTATATGGTATAACGCAATTGCGTTAAAATCCTTAATAACGTTACTATATATCTATCAATGTTTGGATAAAAAAATTTCAAATTCATAATACAAAGTCATGTTAACTTTTCATTAATCTGTCCAGATATAACGAATATATTGTTTCTACTCTTCAATTAAGGGTAACTGTATACGTTTCTATAATAAACTCTCACAAGACTTTCTAGCGATGTCACTTAATAAATTCAAAGTCTTTGTTAAAAGAAAGCTGATTGAAAAATCATACTATAAGTGGTAAGATGACTTAGACGACAGAAACGCGTGGGAGTAAACGAATTGCTTTAAGTTGTATTTAAATATGATAAACGTATATAATATTGAAATAATGATGGAAAAAAATACAAAATGCCCGACTCAATTTATTGTGAGCTCTTCTCAAGACAGGGCGCGAAGAACTCATAACTTTAAATTTTAAGTCGTTATTTAATACCATCATCAGTCGTACATTAAAATTAGTGTGTGAAAGAAAATGTATTTGACGATTCAGAAGTGCTGTAATAGACCTACTTGATGATGATTTTTTTACTTTGACTACTGAAAAATTACCGTCAGGAATCCCAGTAGCTACTTGTTTGTACATAGCTTTTTATGAGTTTACACTGTGTGACATTGAGCTTTTTTTAAATATTACCAACGATTTACCCCTTGAGGGGTCACCTCGTGGTAAGTTATGATAAAGTAGAATATACAATTTGTTCTGGTGAACCCCGGACATTTGATAGCGATACTATTACTTGCATAAAAGTGCAGCGAAATCCTCAGAGTAAATTAATTAATCAAAAATTAAATAAGTGATTATATTCGCTATTTCTACTAAAATATTTTTGATGGCCTCGCTGGTATAATTTTAACAATACTCGATTCGTTATATGAGTGACCGGATTAAATTTCCGATAGGACCAATTTGGAAAGTTGTATTATTTAATGTGACTAGATTTGGACTGCTGAACGCTTTTCTGCTGGAAATTGCCTCTTTTTTCCGGTAAAACGATTTGTTTATTGGTGTCAAGTTATAGTTAAAAGGTGTTTAAAAAAAAACAATTCAAATTATTTTATAAATTTAAATGGATTACGCGTCTGAGTACATAAATATGATACTAAAGTAACAGGCAAAGTGTTTACACAACAGCATATCGCTTTATGCTGTTGTTAGGAAGAGAAACCAAGAGAAATATTTGTCTGCTGTCGACTTGATAACATGTTGGCAAGATAACAAGTTTAATATGTTACAAATAACATCGAAAATAACTTCATATCTGACTTATCATTAACTAGTACCTCTCCCCGATTTCGCACGGGTAGTATGTGGATTAGTTTGAAACATTATAGACAATAATTTCTGCAGTACTTGTCACGTCTTTATTTATTTTATTATAAATATAAGCTCGAACTAAAATATTTCGCTATATTCATACTCGATAATTTTTACCCGATTACAATCGATGAATCTATATTTAGAAAACACTTCATACCATATTCTTCTTGAAACAGATTTAAATTCGTTCTTTAATAATGTCATCATTGGGAATTAAATAGGGAAATTCATATTTGACCTTTAAACCTTAAGGTAAATGACGTTTATTACAGAAAAATTAAAAAAAACCTTCATGTTTTTTTATAAATCGTCGTTTTTCATAAGGTAAAATATGAATTATACCTTAAAGAAAATACAACATAGATTTCTACCGCATAACGGGGCTTAAATAATTGAAGGGTTGCTCCCTCCAGACAGAGGGGAAATGTCAATGGCGAGCAGTGTTATATCCACTTTTATACATTTTCTTTATGAAAATATTTGTAGTTATTGAAAGTACGCTCATAAAATATCATATTACATATATCTTTTACATAATTGTTTCTCTAATAAATCAAAGTTAAGAACACATATTTTTGGGTATGCACGAAAAGACTGATAGTTATCTGCTCAATATTTTTTTACTTTTGATCGGTTACCTCTCGAATATAATCTTACTTGATAGTAAGTGATAATACAATCCAAAATGTAATGTAATAATAATAACAAATATGTTTCCTTTCAAAACAAGGCGCACAGGAATACCATCATTAGTCATACTTTGGAAATACCATGAAAACAAAATTTAACGATTCAAAAATGTATAGAAGCTTACTTGAATAAAGAATTTCTAAATTGAATTGAATCTATTCACCAATCAATCAACGTATAAGTGAAAAGGTCTCATATCTTATCGTTTACTCATTAACTGACAGAAGCGTTAAATAATCGTTAAATATTAAGTGCACTTTAATTTCTCATTAGTCTCATTAATAATATCTCTAGCTTATAAAATGATAATGGAACGAAATTAACAGTAACAAGGGCTTTACTGTGTTTTATCTATCATATATCATAAATGCACTTATGCGTGCGGTAACACGTTTATTTACAAGATCATATACTTAATTACTATCAATCTTAATTATTTCTTTGGTGATTAGCCAAGCCCCTATTTATTGTTGCTTTATATATGCTATTTATAATAAAAAAAATTAAAAGTGCGTGCGTATATAAGAACGCATGTCAGAAGTGAAACTTTTTTGGCAAAGTAATTTTAAAGTAATTTTTAAGTCTTGTTTATATTTATACAAACTTAAATTAACTTAACTTAAATTCCGGAGACTTAGAGGGAGGGAAGAAGAAAGACATATTAGGAATTTAATTTTCATTCAAATATTGAAAGTGTTGAAAATGAATACAAATAATTTATTGAAACCTCAAATGACGTATTATAAATAAAAGTGCCACGTGTTTTTGTCAATATTACAAGTAATTAAATTTTGTTTTTGAAATTCAAAAAGAGAAATGGTGTAATATTTTTATTTTATATTTTATGAAAAATAGTATATTAAATTACCAAATGACAAGTGGCAAACTAAAATGCCACAAGTTATTTGTAAATATTAAAAACACCTAACCTTCAATCGAATTAGCATAAAAAACACTACACATCTTTGTGACGTGTTTCATCCAAAAAATTTTACTTCAAAAATATTTAGTAAACAGTGACACAAATCAAAAAACAGGAAATTTTATAGGAACGCCGATTGAGAATATATAAGATAACTGAATCAACCAAAAATATCTTGACATTTTACTGAAGCCTTCAAAGGAAATCTACACTAAAACAAATAAAAACAAAATCCTAAATTTTACTAGCAGGGAATTATACTCAGTACCGAAAATAATTTTAATGACTTTCCAAACTATTGCAGTTTCCAAATATAATATTAGAGATAGCTGCTTTAGAAGAATAATGACACAATTAAAAAAAGCTCATTCTATCGGAACTAATTGAAAGTTAACAAAATTTTGATATCAAAGATTAATATAATGAACGTGGAAATGAATCAATAACATTACGTAAGAAAATTTTCTAATCATGTTAATTGTTATATTTATCAGGACGTGTATATATATATTTATAAGGCAATTTATTTGAAGGTTTTCTCCTAACAGTTTCAATATAAAGAGACTTATTTGACTTTTATACATTACTAGCTGACCCAGCAAACGTTGTTTTGCCATATAACAACTAATATCGCTATTAAAAAATAAGGGTTCGTGAAAGAAAGGTGAAAATTTAGGGTTGTATGTATTTTCGTATGCTGTATCACAAAAAAATAAAAAAAAAAATTATTTCGTCCCAAAATTAAAAAAAAAAAAAATTTGGGGTGAACAACCTTTATCACTTAGGGTCATGAAAAATAAATAGTAGCCGATTCTCAGACCTACTGTATACGCATATAAAATTTGGTACGAATTGGTACAGCCGTTTCGGAGGAGTATAGGTACGAAAACTGTGACATGAGAATTTTATATATATTTCCTGGTTCTTCCTATTGCCATGTTTAAGGCTTTATTTCTCTTGGATTCATCTATAAATTTTCATATTGGTTAAAAATTTTTAATACCCTTTAGTTTTTGACAGCATTTTTATAACATTTACCTTATATCGAATGAAAAATTAACAACTTTAAGAGAATAGCTGGCTTACGTCAATTGTAAACGCTTGCCATATTAATTACACGAATAAATAAAATTGAGGTGTCTCTTTGTGTAATCTACATGTATATAATTAATATTCCAATGACAAATATTCTAATAAACTTATTTAAGAAACACTTACCGTTTTCCCGCTTCCGTAATGTGTTTAACAAAATCATTCTTACATAAAAATATATTTATCAAATTCCTTTTATTAGCTCACACACTTATAATTTGGCCATATCTTAAAACGCAAATAAAATACTTTTTTATTCATCAGTTTTAATGTATAACTTTTATATAGTTGTATAATAATTTATTTCTATGTAATGAATTTCATAACTTCGTGCTACTTTATGTTTTAGAGCTATATAACTTGTAAACATTACTGTTTCATTAAATACGAAATACATAAGTCAACGACGACCACTCACACACAAGGATAATTAGTAACTGCTCTCGATCAAATTAATATTTTAATATGTACGTGCAGACATATTATTAATATAAAAATAATAGGAAATATGAAGGAATAGTTCGTGAAAGGCACTTCTTTACACGACAATAGAGATAAACATGCGGGCTTTTAAAATGACGCCTTAAAATCGAGCTATTGTGCATTGATAGAATGGCATTAGACTGCTTCATAAATTTTCGCTAAAGTGGTAAACAGTAATATTATATATATTTTTACACAGCATCATACCATAACAAATTTGTTTTCCTGGTGGTAAGTTTTTGCTAGTAGCCCTTTTTTATTTGGAATCGAATCCAAGACCTGATTGTCCCGGACCCGTAAATGTTTCTTGATTCCAGTTACACACAGAAGCAAAATATTACACATTACTTTTGGTTTTGCCTAAACATAGTTTTAAGAAATAAGTAATAAAAGTCATATTACAAAAGGATTATGTTAAAGATGATTTACGCGACAAAGATGTCTGGACTTGATTCCAGTTGCACGTGAAAGCTAAACACGTTGTAGCCTACAAAACTATATTTAAAAGAGTAACCGCCGAGTTCCTTTGCAGTTTCCAGACGATTGTCGCCAGCCAGACCGTCAATATGATTCTAGTACAAAGTTGCCACGATCCTCTAGGTGGTCATTTATACAATATAATATGTACTATATATAATTTACGAAATGATATACACATATGAAACAATTTTCCAAATATAATGCTTAACAACAAATATGTTTAACAACAGCAAATTTCATAATAATCTTTATTTTCTTGGGTTAAAAATTCAATCAAATCTGTAAACTAATCACAAAACACACATAATATCTATCAAGTAATTTCCCTCCAGTATAACACTGAACAAACAGCACGAGTAAGTACACTATAAGATTTTCTACGATGGAGGGAACTCCAAAGCTCTATATTACCGTTAGCTCTTAAAGCACGTACAAATGTCAACAGTTAACTGAAGTTCTAAACAATCATGTGAACCATTCGTCTTTATATTTGCCAAGCACTATTTCCCTTACTATATATGGATACGTTAAATAAAATACATTCCATCCATCGCATTCCTGCTTTGTTTGTTAAAATATATACTGATATTCTAATGCTGAAGTTTGTTGTTTATTTCAACGTATTTTTCTAAGAAACTAACGGTTCAATATGAAAAGTTCTTTTATTTTTAAAGAAACCATTTAACGGCGGAGGCCTTAAGTTAAATAACATCACGAAACAACCAATAGGAGTGGTGTATTAATGAAAAATGTCGCAAAAACGGGATGATACGCATATATGACGGTATTGTTCTTAATAATTTCAAAAACATGTCTAACATAGTTTATTATTTGAAGTATTCTTAATATCACCTTTTTTATGGTTATCAAATTTCATTTCTCTATGTCTTATGTGATATAGACTAAGGTCTGTGAATCAACTAGTACGTTATAATTAGACTCCGAATTATTTTATGTTTGACTTACTCTTCATCATGTAAAATTATATATTCGTATGACCTTCATTAGTATGTAGCTTGGTTTAAAAAAATGTTATTCCATTGTGATTTCGTTTGTATAGCAAAATAAATATAGCTATAGCGTGACCTTACGGGCTACGCTATATTCGTAGGTTGCCGTAGAATGATTTCTATTTATTTTTAATATTCTATGACGGGTTGTTTTCAGCTGAAATGATACGGCAACTATTTATACAGTTCACGTGATATATCATATGGTACTAATTTAAAAGACCTTCGCTATTTTGTCAGTCCTTACCACTTAATATATTTTTATAGCCTTATGCAAATTAATAACGAAGAACAAAAGATAAAAGAAAATTAAGACATAAATTTCATACTAACGACGTTATAAAATAACGTAGCTCCTATGTTTGAATTGTCAAGAGTAACAGAAACCTTAATACTTTATTAGAACAAAATCAAAAACAATTATTATAATATAACATTTTACGTGAGCTTTTAACAGATAGCGCTGTAAAATATTGCGCAAAATAAGTTTAAGTAATCAACTAAGAAATAAAGAAATGTGTTTGGACTCAAAATCATCAATTAAAAGTATTTTATTATCATATAAATATTTCAACTGGTAATATTTGGCTAGGTCTAGACTACACGGAGGCTTTCGGCTACTTTAAATAAAGACGAAATTTCTGTTCGACAAGTTGTATGTGCCGCTAGCATCTATGGTAGTCTCTTTATTTACCATCAGATGAGAAGACGGACAAGCAATAACATGTTAGCAATGAAAAAGCATTATCCTAGTTTGCCAAAATAGGTCGCTTAGCTCATTAAGTTAAGTAAAAACCTTTCCTCACCAAGCTATCATTAACAAGCTCTACTAACCTTTTTAAAATGCCATTAATTTTGTTATCATTAGAAGATTTTATTAAGACATGATATATTATAAACTACTATCGCTTATGAAATGCGTTTATATTTTCACCCAAGGGCCAGTTTCAATGGCATGACCTTTGACATCTGCAGGCTTTTTGGCAAATTGGCTATTTGTAAGTCAAATGGTAGCTGGCTCCACCCTAACCTCTATTCGTGCTTCATCAAGAAAATGTTTGAGGTATTTATTTTAGTGAAATTATAGACTACAAACGCGATGGTTTGATGGTTAGAGAATAATTAGAAGGAGACAATTAAATTATATCTATACTAGCAACCTGCTCCAGCTTCGCATACAATTCAACATATTGTCTGTAGCTAACCTTGATGTGTGGAATATGTAACTTATTTTTAAAATATGCATATACGAGTATATTTACCATTTAGGACTATTTTATACATGAATAAAGAAGGAATAAACCACCATTAATTATTTGTTACAAAACTAAAGGATATCAGATTAGATTAGGTAACCTTTTTTTATGAAAGCTCCTAAAAAGCTTGAATTTTCCCCCTAGTTATCGTTTTATTTACACCAATTTAGAGAAAACCTTGAAAAATTACATACATAAAACTTCCCTAAAAATAACTTCGTCTGTTGGTGAGAACTGCATGAAAATCTGTTTTCATACAGTTCTGTGTTAGTAGTTTTTGAGCTTATCGTGAGCGGACAGTGCGAAGCATTTTGTTTTATAATATATATCTATATAAAACATAAAATTGTTTCTACTCGTGTCCAGAATAGACTTTAAAACCATCGAAGCAATATTCTCGAAACCGGTTGCAGTAGAAAAGACATAACGATATCTTCAAATCAGTTCGCATTTGACTTGAAATTTAAGAAAGTGACACTTTTCCCAATGTGGACAGCCAATTAATACTGTTTTACCATATACTCCAGGATTTGGAAACTACGATGGTGATACTGTCGGCAGCAGATTATAGAATAAGTGTCTGATAATGGTTCCCTTTTATTTCAACAAATAAATTTTATTTTGTAGCATATACCAGTATGCGTGCTGAGTATTTGCTATTTGAAAATATTTTAATGTACATGCGTCTTATCCATACAAATCTACAAAGTGATTAAAAAAGTCGAGTAAACTTCGAGTTATCATTCTAATAATCATCAGAAGTCTGTCTTTTCGTATCATTATCTATTTATTTTCAAAGTTGATAACAGTGAAATAAGTTTGTAATATAATAATGTCAGTCTAATTGGTAAACATTTTATTAGGTCAGGCATTTCTATGGGTCTACAAATATTAATAATGTAAAAAAACCGTTGCAATGTAATGTGCATTAATGCTTTTAATTCATTCGACAATTTTACAGAAAGTAATATTGTAAATAATATTTACAAAATATGGAACATGTGAAAGTGATATTGAAAGGAGAGTGAATGCAGGGAATATGGTATATGCTGCTCTGCACGCCTTTATGAATAGCCAGATGGTGTCTCAAAGGGCCAGACTGGCTGTCCATGCTGGAGTGTTGGTGCCTACACTTATGTATGGTAGTGAAAGTTGGGTATGTCAGAAGATGCACAAAAGTAAAATAAATGCGGTAGAGATGAGAGCGTTGAGAAGTATGGGTGGGTTGAAATCGAGTGCCAAAGTAAGAAATAGTGTCATAAGAAAACACTGTGGTATAAAAGAAGACGTAGTGACTAAAATTGAGAAAGGTATGCTTAGATGGTTTGGGCATGTAGAGATAATGAATGAAAGGAGACTAACAAAAAGGATTTATGAGTCAAGAGTGAATGCGAAGGTTGGAAGGGGAAGACCAAGGCGAACGATCCTGGACCGAATCCAGGACATTTTAAATAACTGCCAGGTCAAGAGTACTCTAAACCGACGAACTTGTATGAAAGGTTTAATGAGAATGAAAGAAGGGAAGGAGATATGCAAGGATCGTGGCAAGTGGAAGGACGTGTTCTCTGCCTACCCTTATGGGAATGAGACGTGATGCTATGTATAAAAGTAAATAATATTTATCTGTCTGTCTTTTATTATTTCCTGTACAATCCAATATATTCGACTTTTTAGTACAAATATTGTTCATATTAATATTTATTTAATAGAATTATTACGTTAAATGAAAATATACTTAACATAGAAAGGCACGGATATGTAACATTCGTTTGAGTGAATACGGCATTCGTTTTCTAAGGAAGCTAAGTCCGCTGTTAACGCATCACTACAATCTTTATATTAATAATTTCATGAATTTAAAAATAGCTGTAGATACAATAACCAATTTTACATTACTTTTCAAGTGATTAAAGTACAACTACTTGCATTTTAAAATGAGTTTTTTATAACACCTAACACGTGGACTTATCACGTGAACCATGAGACCATCGCCTATTGTTAGAAACTTAAGGATTTTGATATATAAATAAAAACTCAAATGATTAATATATTTAAAAGTAATTTATTTATAATTTTAGGATTCGTATAATTTTATCATGCTCTAAATATTTACGAGTTTGCACTGATATATATGAAATTATTATAATCAGGTCATGATATTGTGATTTTAACTTTCTTGTTTATATTCTTATTATAATTATGTATTTTAGTTATGTTTAAGTATATTCATTTGAATACTTGAAAATCGATTATAGTGGCTTAAGCTGACAGGAGTTAGTTTAAGTAAACCTTGTTTTCAAGTTATTCTATATTATTGCAAACGCTTATTATAACTAAGACACTTTGGTAAAGGTTTGAAGTAAAATAATTTCCCAACTGTAGTTTAAGAGTAAATTTTTTCGAGCTGATATTGACTTAACTTTATTGTCCGAGTCGAAGACGTCTACAATTACTTCATATGCTATAAATGAGTCAGTCACAAATTTACTTAAATGTTTAAAATGAAAGAATGATATTAATGTGATTCTAACAACCGATAAGCATAAGATTTTATACATACATACTCGTATATATAGTTTGCTTGAATCTTTTAGCAAAAATCCGTATTTCTCGGCCATTTCATTCTGTCATAAAAAAAGATTGTTTACCATGACAATCTTGTGAAATGGATTAATGTCTCTTTTGAATCACCATACATGCAAAAATGATAGTAATTTACTTAATTTAATTTTCTTATAGTTTATATCCTTTTAAATGTCGTTAAATTAAAACAAACCACTCACCAACAATGTGCTTACATGACTAGGGTGTCCATGAATTCGTGGCTTACCTGTAAAGAATTTAAACTTATTTAAATTCCATGTTTTTAGATTTTTTTATTTACACACAAGAACTTCTGAAAAAATATTTTATAATTTGTGAAACAGGGAAAAACTTAGAAAGAGCAGTATAAAATTAAAAATGTATTGTAGCATCATTGTTAAGATCAATCAACGTTTTCCTTTGCTTAAACAAATTAAAACGTTTTACGGGTCATAAATTACACTTCTTTGATAATATCTTCACATTGAACAATGAAACATTAAGATGAATCCTGACATTCTAGTCACTGAACTCGTATTTAAGCAAAGGTTATAATAAAACAAAACTCTCATAGCTGCGAAACGTTATAATTATAATTTACTATTCTTAAGAATAGGTAGAGTTTTTGTAAACGAATTATAAAATAATTTTAAGTTATACAATGCCAGCCTCTTACAATTCTTTGCGAAAACTGTCAACAATATATTAAAATTTAAAACACGTGGTATAAATTAGCTAAGCTTAGAACATTTTTATACTGTTGGGAACATATACGTTCTATTATCTAGTTTGTAAAAAAAAAGGTGTAGGATTTTTTGTTATTTACAAAAGGCAAGAATGAGGCCATTCGTTACTTAATACATTTGTTCCAAATATATTGTAGAATTGTAAAAAACATTTTTAAAATTCTAATAATTCAGTCCATTTCGGATGCCGAATGGTTTCCTTAATTCTTAATTGTAAACTTCATTTTTCGTCTTATTTTCCAATGTTTTATTTTTTATAAAAAAATTCAAAATCTAAAGTAAAATGTTAAATAAGAAAATGGCCCCCCTTCCTTTTCTTATTTAACAGGGGGGCAGAAATCCATACATAATGAACTAGCTGAACCCGCGACTGCGTCTGCTTGAAATGTTCTTTGGGTAGCGATTTCATTAATTTAGGAATATGGTTTACAAATAAGAAACATGACCTCTACTCGACAAAAGGGATATATCTACCAAATAGGGCGTACCTTATGGTTCCAGAGAGCCTTGAAATATCGTGATGAGTCAATAGATACCTGAATATCTCTTATATATATATATATATATCACTGGCTGCTTATAATAAGATAGGTGATCGTTCCAGACAGATTGACTGACAGACTTATACAATTAGGTTTTCATACTCGTCTGCCAATCTCATTTTAAAAGACTGTTCAGCAAAACCTTTATTCAGTAAATGAGAATTCGAGAAACAAATTTTCCGATCCAAACAAAACATAAATTGTATATTTCACAATATGAGATACAATTATTAGCTTAATCAAAACCTGCGTTCCATTAAACACAAATAAATGACTTTTATCATTGAAGATAATAGAATACGAACACCTGAATTTGCAAATGATATTCATTCTTACGTCAAGGACGTTTATAGTACATGTTACAATTACGTTCTGTTTAATAAAGATAACTAATTATTAACTAATTGTATTACTAATTAATGTTGATTATATTCATCTTAATTTTAAGAGCATCTGATTGATAATATTTGGAAATACAACGTATAAAAGCTCCGTTTTATTAAGGTTATAATTGTTTATTACAGGTAACAACAAACTCTCTCGCCTGATATTAAGGCATGATATCTAAGATGTTAATGCGCTAACTTGGTAATAGATAACTTGCCTTTTAATTCTATATATAGTCGTATCGAAGTGATTGGTAGTACAGGTCTTTGCTGGTTGGTAACTATACATGGCCGAAGCAAAATCAATCAAACAAAAATTCTTTATTCTTACAGGTTATGAACACAGCGCTTTTAAATCGTCTTATACAATTGAACACATTAATTGACAATAATTATAAACAATTAATTAAAAATCTAAAGTAACAAGGGTTATTTCACGCCCTTTCTAAGAAGAGTTCTTAAAAAGCTTAATCAAGTATCCTTTACTTAACCCTTTATCTTAATCATTCGAATCCTCGCAACGCCGTCGAAAATGTCATCATCATCACGTAAGTATCATTTAGTCTTCTATATTATGGATACAAAAGCGTTTTTTCCATCTGCACAAGAAATTTTAGATTATTATTTAAAATATTTTGTCGTCTCTGCGTCATTTGCAATATTTTCTGGCCTTTAGGAGAATGGTTGCAGACTATGTCCTTTAAGTTCCCAGAAACTTTATTTATATAAAAATCTAATGGCAGCTCAATGCAATGCAATTAAAGTAAACCGGTGAAATATATGAACCAGTTTATCTTTGAAAAAACCTATGTGCCTGATTTTTGTTGTTTAAAATTCATCTTTGTACTTTTCCTTTACGGAAAACACCGTAAGAAAACTACGTGTAAACTAATAACCCGAATTAGAGCAGTATACTGGTTCTAAGGTTCAAAATTCCTTCATTTTAAAAGGGGAAGGACAAGTGCCCAACAGTGGAATATTAATATGTTATCGATTACTTTTCTTACTTGTACATAAGAACAAGTATTGTAACAACACGTTAAAGTCCTTTCTTAAACCATCTATCACAACTTTTTTAAACTTATTACATAAAAAGAAACCTTTTACGTGAGTTTTCAATAGATGATGCTGTAGAACTTTTAGGCTATACTAATTAATAAAGTTTAAAAAATGAATTAATATTTGAATAATAACTGTACTATTAACAAGTGTCAGGTACTACAAGTTGAACGTTTGAATAAATGAATAAAAAGTATTTCGTAAGCAATTGAAAATTGAAACAAGATATTTATAGAAAAAGTATGAAATAATTGTAGTAGGAATTTAATAAAATTGAAGATACTGTTTGTAAAGTCGGGAAACTACAAAATTTTCAGACGAAATATATTTAAAACATAAAATCTGGCTTCCTATTCGTGTTTAAAAGCGTAACGTTACGACTAAAATGAATAGTATTTTATCCTATAATAATTAACATAAAAATTTCGTAGACTTCGTGACTTTCGCGATTAACAAGCAGACATTGATCTACGCTGTTTTAGTAACAGTTATATTTTTATTCGTTATGTGGAAAAATATTATTATTACATCATTTTTAATGGACTCTCGTATAGTTTTTGTACAAATTATAGCTGTGTTTAGAAACAAAGCTATAATTTTTATATACTTTGTATTTATATATAAACAAAAATTATTCTTTACTTATGACGATTTTTGTTAGTCCGTTGGAAGCAAATATATCATATTTAGGTTCGTAAAGTATATTTTACTGCGAAAAAGCTCAGTAGTTAGCATAACTAATCGCTCGATTAAGTTGAAATTAAACTTTGACTTTCGCGATAGGTGCTACGAATTTTAATTAACCGATATTCTTGCTATATTTTCTCAAATATTTTACGGCTTTTTCAATGCTCTACTTAAATATCTCGATTATATGGAAAACAGCTTTAAACTATTTAAGAGTTGTTCAGTAACATTCACACGCACACAAGAATTATATAATCTTTTTAATTAGAGAAAAGACAAAAACAAGATAAGAAAAGAGATACTGAATATATGAAAAACCGTAAACGTTTGTTCTACGATGTTCATTTTCAGACTGTAATAAAAAGCTTTTTGACTTCGATATAAATCTTTTCTAAAATTCAGCGTTAAAATTTCGCCTGTTTTTATAAAAGTGCTGACATTTTTCGCTGTTAGAATTTTAAAATACTTTAATTTACTCTACTTTTATTTAATTTCTTACTAAATCACAGCGAAGCCTAGCCGGTTTTAACTAGTGATATATTATATCAATGATTGTAGACACTTTTTCATTATCAAAATTAAATTATTCACTCATTAAATCATTGACAAAAAATTTAAAACCAACAACTTCAATACGTTTTCAATCTTTTAAAACCGGTTAACAATGTAGTTTGTTGCGTAAAATATTGTATGATATTTTTTGTTGTTTGCATAGTTTATATATTAGGAAGCATTGAACCACTCGGTCTGAAGTCCAATAATTTATATTATATCAAAAATATATGAGTAACGTCTGTTTCGGATTCCTAAAGTAATAAAGACGCATCTATCATTTTTGTTTTTAGCTGGGAAATGCTTTTCTTTTTTTTATGCACAAAGCCCGACCTACGGAATAGGAGTGTGGGACTAGGGAAGTCCTCGCAACACCCATGAAGACCCAGCGGAACATATATGAATGAGACATCAGGGGTACAAATTTCGCATTCGTCCTTGGTTTTCCTGATGAGTCCGACTGAGGATTCATAGAGGCGGGAGGACTTGCGCAAACAGGCGTTGCCTTGTATCCCGCCTCCTCCTCTCTTGTTTGTGTGTCTCCTTCGGTGAGATGACCGTTACAAAAGAAGGCCACCAGCTTAACTGCTGCCTTATATATTAAAGTTTGTTACTATCATTTGCTGTAACTTCTACAAATTGGACGGTTAGATGCTCGCTAAGCTATGTCATTTTAGTTATCTTTATATATAAAATACAAGAATTGTTACTATTTTTGTCCGTTATAGACGTTATAATTATCCATGTCTCATTAAAAAGATAACTTCAAAGATTTTACTTCACTTACAATGTATATATTAATAACGATAACTGACTCATTAAATCTGACTATATAGACTCTTTCTAGATCTTTCGAAATTTAGTAAAGACTCCTTTCAAAACGTGACATATTTGTAATATAATTATTTATTTGTTAAAAAATTAGAAGCAGGAGAAATGACAAGATTGAGTCAGACAAAACATCGAAACGTATATATTTCAGTAGGATATCACTATTCCTCAATCTTCAAATCGGTTTTTAATATCTCATTTTCAAAGTCAGTTCTTTATTTTCAGCTCTGCTTTGTCTTGTATTTCATAATAAATATAACACAATTATTATTTTTTTTACTATCTAGAGGCTCATCCTACATGATTGTGATTTCCTTGCCACTCTACTTTTATGTATTTCTCTGTTTTATCTTTGAGTATACTCGTGGACACAACAGACAATTTTTTAATTTCACTGTCAAAAGCTCTTTCTTCAAATTTCTAAAAATGTAAGTAACAGCCCATTAACGTCCCACTGGGCATCGGCCTCCTCACTCATAGGAGAGAGAGTTACTAGAACATTGACCTACCACGCTGCTCCACTGCGGGTTTGCAGGCATAGTACACAAGTGCACTCTCTATTCCTTCACTCTCATGTGTCAGTCCGATGCGACAGTTTAACGTGGTCTCTGAGGCACGGGGTTGGAGCACACCGCCAACTTTCCAACTTCGGGAAAATAGTTAACTCCTACTAGAAAACCCAATATCGATTTTTGAATTAGCCCTACCCCGGACTCGAACCCTGGACCTCATGACAGTAACGGAACATGCGAATCACTAGACCAATGAGACAGTTGAAATTTCTTAAACTTCTACGTAATCTAGCACTATTTATTCTAGTATTCTGGCTTTGATTTCATACCTACATTCTGTCTGGTCTTGGGTTTTTGATTAAAATTGTAGCAACATCTGATTCCTCTTCTGAACTCTTTCAAGTGTTATATTTATGTAATATATGTATGTGGATAAAGTAGCGAGTAAAATATTTCTGTGTAATTTCAATAAATGCGTATTTCTAATGAGAATTTTGATGAAAATACTTGGAAGCGATACCATCTCGTGGTGATTAATTACGTGCCGGTATAGGTACCCGCCGCATGCTAGGAAAGGTCAATGTTAACAGCTTTTGAACTATGTACATATACATTAACTTAAAAGAAGTGAAGCATCGATGAACTTTAATTTTGTACAATAAATAATTGTTAGCATAAACACGATAGGCCTTCACATTGGTGCAAATATTAGCCTCGGGGTGTACAAGTTTTTCCTAGTATGTTAAAAGGAGAACATGAGTGAGTTAGTGGGTTTATTGGGCTAAAATTATCTTTGCAGTTTTGCCTTTTTGATAATACAGATTTGAGTGCATATCGCTTGTATGATTTCAAAGTCTATAAAGGCCATCTGCCTTCATTGAACGCCTAATGTGGCGTGCAATACAATACAGTATAAAAATCTAAAAATTAAGACTGACATATCAATATAAAATTACAACGTGAATATTATACAAAACTTAACAGTATATTAATTTGCACATACAACCTAAAGTTATAATTAAAATAGTTAAAATGGTGTTAGTTTTATATTCAGTATAGAATCAGCAATCAAATTACACTAAAATTATTTATGGCATATAAAACTACACGAAATAGGACTAGATATTAACTTAACACCATTATATTTTTCCATACATTTTTTCAATTATTCTAATAAGCATATAACTTACAAATAAATCTGCATGTTTTAATCAATAACGAGTACAGTAGCAATAATAACATTTTAAAGATAAATATACATATTATATTATATCGCTAAAGTTATTTCAAATTCATCATGGTACTTTTCGCTGAAAGAAGACATCATAAGGAACTTGAGATATATTTCGGGATCAATGTATCTGGAGTATTTGTAGTCGGCCAACCCGCATTAGAACAGGGTGGTGGGTCTTTGTTCTAAAATCCCTTTTTCCCATGGTTATGGAGGCCTGTACCCAATTATGGTCCGTTAATAGCCTTCTGCTAACTTCAAATTGTAGTGATTACAAGGAATCTTTGTCCCAGTTCATTATTCAAGCTTAATCAAATATTCTATTTGACAACATTTAACGGAGGCATATAAAAATTGTATCTTGAATTATAATTGTTTAAGACCGACTTATAATAATTGAATTAAGAATCTCTGTATCCTTCTAAGTTATTCATACCATTTAAATGTGCACAAAAACTCGTACAATTTGTAAAAGAATGCACTGAAAAAACGAAGGGCACATTACATTATAATAACGCCAAAGGAAGGATCAATAACCCCGTCTGGCAACGACGGAAACGTTTTTTCTCTTCTATGCCTCTCCTTTACGACTTATATTAACATTAAAACTTTATATGAAATAAAACATTCAAATAAATTTAATAAGCAACTTTTTGGTACTTAAACTCCAGCTCGGGAGATTGATTCTATCGAGACGAATATATCTATCATTTGGCTCATAAGTTTGTAACATTTATATATTGAATTAAACTAAAATTTAGAATTTCTATCATTAAAATATGTCTGAATTCTATAAGACGCTTTACGTGTAAGTGTGATGATTGTGATTTTCGCTTTTATTAACATATTGATAATGAAATAATTACAGAAACATGTTTAAAATTGGAATTAACATCGTGAGAAAACCTGCAAACCCCAAAAGTTAAAAAGGGTTATGTGTGGCCTGCCTACCCGCAATAGAGCGGGTTGGTGGATCTGTGTTCTTAAAAATCTCCCTCCGATGAATGATGAGGCCTGTATCAAGCAGTGGTACGTATAAAGACTACTACCTACCTTTTCTTATTTAAAAATGAAAAAGTAATACATGTAAAAGTAGTGATCCACAATTTTATGTAGTTTTCCTATTTCATTCGGACCAGTATTGTATTTGAGTCATAGTAATTGAATAAGAATAAGAAGAGTTGTTATGCTAATTAACAAATCATTTTAATCACACTGGGGTGTATACCTTAATTTAATATTCCGCATTCAATTTTACATTTACCTTTTAGGTCTTTATGTCTATTTTGATATTCAAATCTTTTTATATATACACCTGATGAATAATACATGAGAAGAGCGTTTGAATTTCGCATCACATCTCGTTTTGGTGTCTAAAAGTAAAATGGTATATATATAGATACAGCAATTTTGACATTTATATATATACACAAAGACTGTTAAGAATACCTACTGTAATATTATGAACAAAAAAGTAAATCTGTAACATAGTCAGGCAAAAAATGCCAAACCAAAGCTGTTGTAAAATTTGCCGAAACAGGATTTTTTTCCGTTAATAAGTTTCGATTAATTTAATGATTCATTAGCAAAAACCTCTTAAAGAAGACAACGAGTGATGATAACTCTCGTAATTATAAGAAATAAAAATGTAATATATAGAAAGAACCTATGATGTACATTCTAGTTTCTTTTCTAGCAAAATAACTGCATTCTGACAGTTTCAGAGAGGGGTCTTACTTACAAAACAATTACAATAATAGAACGTGGTGTTTAGTTTTTACACTGTTAAATTACAAATTGTTGTAATGCATACCTCGACGTCTCTGAAATTATTCGGTTGATTAACTTTCAATTTAATAGAGTAACTCTTTCCGCAACGTAGACACTCACTAAGAAATACGCGGCGGACACCACGGAACATTCACTATGATATTAAATTTGTGGCAATTGAACCCGTGAGTCGGTTATAAAGAGCGCTTTATAACCGACTCACGGGTTCTGTAACGTGAACGGCACTTCTGAAGTAATAATATAAAAAAGGTAATTAACATACCTAACAGTTAATCACTTAATGTAGGCAATAAAACTTATTCAGTGCTCACTTAGCATTATATAATATTCTGAGTTACTTACACTATAACGATATGGATGTAGTTAAATAATTTAGCAATAGAATTCAATAAATATTCTGGTATCGTTACAAAGGACACAGAGGAGATAAATTGCCATTATTAATCTGACGCAGTCTGCTGTAACATTTATCTGTCTTTTAAAATATATTAAAATATAAATTAAACAAATAATTGGTGCAGGTATGCGAGAAGCTTGAAAAGACGGATTATATAAAATCTAATTACAAATTCTATATTCAAGTAGCCACTTGTAACACTTATGAATCGTCAAATCGTTTTCTTTTTACATATATTTTCTAATGTACTTTTATAGCTGGTGATAACATTAATAACAATTTTAACAAAAAAATTACCGCCTTCAAAACAAACTATTCTTTAGTTATCTACTTGGCTGAAGATCTCTAATAAAAGGTTACGCAGATTTTTTTTACTTTTTAGAGCATATTAATTTATTTGAAACAGTTTGATTAGAAGGCGGTTTTTTTTTGTAAAATATTTTTATTTATATTTTGTTTTTAGTGACTCAGAAGTATACTAACAAATTTGTCTGAATATGGGTACACCTAAAAAACGTGTTGCTCGTATGAGACAGCACCGGGATAGAACCCTCAACCTCATACGTTTGCAATCACGCTACCAACAGTCTCTTATATGGTATTAGCTGATCCCGTGATTTCGTCTGCGAGGAATGTTTTTTTTTGGTAGCATTTTCATTCGTCGTCGTCGTCTTCGATGGACGTCGATGGACGTCCACTGCTGGACATAGGTCTCACGTAATGACGTCCACAACCTGCCGGCGACCTCTTTATGTCGTCGGTCCACCTTGTGGGGGGTCTCCCTACACTGCGCCGCCCGGTGCGGGGTCGCCACTCCAGCACCTTCGGGCCCCAACGTCCATCGGTCCGTCGGACTATGTGCCCCGCCCATTGCCACTTCAGGTTCGCGGTTCGTAGGGCTATGTCGGTGACTTTGGTCCTGCTACGGATCTCCTCATCTCTGATTTGATCGCGTACAGAAACTCCGAACAAAACCCTCTCCATCGCACGCTGAGTGACTCTGAGCTTTCGAATGAGGCAAATAGTCAGTGACCACGTTTCGGAGCCGTAGGTCATCACTGGCAACACGCACTGTTCGAAGAGCTTCGTTTTCAGGCACTGAGGGATATCGGACGAAAATATCAGGTGTAGTTTCCCGAACGCTGCCCAACCGAGGAACTGGATAACCTCCTTCTCAAAATTGGACCCACCTAGCTGGACTATGTATCCCAGGTACGTATACTCGTCTACAATTTCGAGTGGTGAGTTCTCAACGATGATTGGGTGAAGCGGAACATGGATATTCGATATAAGTTTCGTCTTATCCATGTTCATTTTTAGGCCCACCTGTTGAGAAACTCACCTGATGAGGTCATCGAGCATTGTATTGAGATCTTCGAGAATCTCTGCCATAATGACCTCATTATCGGCAAACCGTAGATGAGTGATGTACTCGTCATTGATGCTGATGCCCAGTCTGTGCCACTCCAAAAGCTTAAAAAGGTCTTCCAACGCCGCAGTAAAGAGCTTCGGGGAGATAGCATCTCCCTGTCGCACTCTACACTGCGGTTGGATAAAAGTGCTTTGGTCCTGTATACGGTCTGACATAGTGGCGTTTTCGTACAAGCACTTCAACGCGTGTATATACCGGTGGTCGATTCGGTATCTCTGCAAAGATTTCAACACGCATTTTCATTAATTTAAGCAAATTGTTTTACAAATAAGAAACATAACCGCATTGCACTTTGAGGGTGGAGTTTCCGAAAATTTATTTTTGATATATTCCATTATGTCAAAAAAAAAATTCTGACCAAGTTTTACATACCATAAGGAATATAGTTTGTAAATGTGAAGTTTTAATTTTTTTTTAAAGGCAATATTATAACTTTGTTTATTAACAGCTCGAAATTTCGCAAAATCCGTTCTTAGCTGACCTCTACTCAGCAAAAGGAATATTCCTACCAAATTTCAAGGCTCTACGCTACATGGTTCCAGAGATATCGTGATGGATCAATAGATACCTGGATATCTAGATGGGTTCACCCAGTCCAAAGTTATGAGGTAGCAAACATAAAAAAAACAGACGAATTGATAACCTCCTCCATTTTTGAGGTCGAATAAAACGACTTCAAAGCTAAAATTACGTGCTTAATACTAACAGTAATAATACATACACTTAATACTAAACAGTATTGTGTAAAAGTTATTAGTTTGTTTCTCATATAGCTTCGAATTGCTTAGCCTATATCGACCTATAAAAATTTGGCTGGCTGACAAAACACTACGCATTACAAATTATATTCATTGAACTTTTATTGTTTTTCAATTACGTCATTAGTAACAATGTCAGATTGTCACTCACGCGTTCAAATAATTTTGAATGTTTAGACGAATTCTTTCGGTTGTGTTAATAACTAATAAACAAATATTTATTGACACTTTAAAAGCACTTTTATTTACCACTTCAATTAAATACTTACTATATTATGCGGACAAACAGAAATATACACTGACAATTTATTGAAACACACCTTTCTTGTTTCAATTTATTTCAATACAAAATTTATGTAAGATTTATAATATAGCATATTTTTAATTTCTTACCTACTCCCTTTTACTATTACTAGTTTTGTTTAAGATTTCTTTCTTTAAACGTGGTAAGTAAGTAGCAGCCCATTAACGACTCAATGCAGGGCACAGGTCTCCTCAGTCCTCATTAGTATTGTTGAGATTAAACCTTATTAGATTTTTAGGTAGTCCAAATACTATTTATGTAAATTCTGTACAAATAATCGCCTATCTTTTTGAATTTGAAACTAAAAGCTTCTCACCTGAATGTATATATACGCTACACATATAAAAGATAATAATAACTTTAATGTACCGGTTATGACGAGGGTTTCACTGGCAGATAGATAATTTTACATGGAATTAAGTAAATTACTTTAAAAAAAAAGTCTTCCGTAATTTTACGGATAAGCGTGCGGTACAACTAGCGTATATAAAATGAGATGCAAATATATCTATCTATAGATTCCTTTTGATTCGGAAATTAATCCCTATACTACTTTACATCAAACATCGGTTAAGTAAGGTGAAACTATATTTATAACCTTTCCTCTTGACAAAAATCATGTCGAAGGTATTAAATATGGAGATATAACTTTAAATAATATGAAGGAAGTAAGTTAATCTGCGGTTGAATCCAAAGGTTAAACTGAAAAGGTAAATATAGTCATTTAAGACACGACATTGAAAGAAAATTGTGTAGCATGGATTTTTTGCCAATTTATGTTGGCCTTTAACCTTTAATTGTGTCATACAATTATAAAATATGATACGAATATTTCGTCAGATTTACTGGCTAATTTCGCTTGAAAAGCTGGATATCTGATTTGAATCCCGACGAACAATAGAATAGGTAGTAGAATTTTCTAATTTGTTTAGACATAAACTTGTGAAAAGCTTTAGCCATGGCTAGTCACCCTTCTAACAAAAATTAGGGTATGACGTGCAAGTTATTAAAATTATTTTTGCCTATTATCAGGTAAATTATAAAAACCCGTAATTGCTTGAAGAATCATTATTAACGTACTTTTATAGTCTCTAAAAGCTGAGGAATTTGTAAATAAATAAGATTACGAAAAAAGGGTAAGTAACTGTGGGTTGAATCCTAATATGCAGATCCTGAGGGTTTACAACAAACAAAGTAGTCATTCCAGTCGCATTCGTATAATATACTGTAACTTTAACTCTTGAAGACGTATTCCGTAAAAGATTCAAAGATAAACGTCAGAAGTTACTAAAACTAATCCAATATTTTACTTATTATTAATTTACTAATGAGATTTGATATTGATCATCTAAGATTTTTGCCCTTCTGTGTGCTAGATCTATTAACCTTGATATATTTTACACTTAAGAAGGCAAATGGCGAATAATTATATATAACATTGCCCCAGTTTAAATTCCGAGATATGATTATGACCAAGAATTGTCAAGACTTTTTCCTAGTCAGTACAAAGTTGAATATGCAAGTACAAAGATTATTTATTTTTATGCAAACAATACTATCTATATTGTATATCAGTAGAAACATGTTAATTATTAGATAAGCTATGAAAACAGACCTATATTTTTGAGAATAATAATACAGTTATATCCAAATATAGGTGACGGCGACCAATATAATGCAGGGATTATATATTTACGCATAGGATATTATAGTGAAGAAGTTTCAGCGCAAAAACACGTGAACTTTCTATTCCTTCCCTTTGATTGTCCAATGGAACAATCAATTCAACAGGACTGGAAAGAGATTAAGAGTAGGACCGACGGCTTAAATGTTAATAATATATCCCATTTGTATTTAAATACAGTATTGCAAATGTAGAAACGTTATTGCTATGTTCCGGGGCATGAGTGAGTTAAACGAAAGCCCTGGGGGTGATCAAACGGGGTTGGCTAAACATTGATGCCTTTTTGCCGGGTAAATATTGCAGCTCCACTGATGTGAATGACGGGTAACTGTTGACCATCCAATGAATAGCATCTTTATCTTTACTCTTATATTTAGATAACTGTTTTGCTAATAATGATGCTAAACGTGTTCACGATATATTATCTTAAAATGTATGTACTAGGGCTTTACAGTGTCACAATTAGTTACCTATATACGAGTACCTTATCTGAATGAATCACTAAAAAACAACAAGTGAGTGACAAACATCGCTATCTGTGCAAACGTTGAAATTGGTTTTAGGAAGAGCGGTTTTGATGTATTGCTCTGTTTCAAGGTTGAGAAAATTATATTTAGTGCTATAACTTGAATTGTTTTACAACCTCTGATAAGAGAAGATTCACATTTCCAGATAAATGATCCAGTATTATATTTAACATCGAAATCTAAATTAAATCAGAATATTTATATAAATTTTGGATTGATCTACAGATACTTCAATAATTTGTATATCGTTCCGTTTCAAAGCTCATATCTCATATCTTACATAATTTTAATAGATAAGCCTTAAGGATAAGACTGGGCTGAATTTTGGAAAACATTTAGAACATTTTTTTCTAATTCTATTACGTTATCATATCGGTATTTCGTTAATGGCCTATTATGTTATATAATATAATAAATGTAAATATGGTTGAAATGAATTAAGATCCGCGATTCAATTTCTTTTTAATATTACATATTTACTGCTTTTCGTACGCATCTTAGCTGCTCGTATTTTAGTATCTACTTATAGCATATTAATAGTAATAACTGGAATCAAACCGATTATTGTTTACTCTTAACTTACATAAAATTTACGTGATATGTTATTACTTGCATCATTAAGTGAGCAATTATCTTCACGTGGAAGATCCAAAGCAAAATTATCTGTAAAAAATGTTATAGAAGACGAGTAAACTTCCTGTTTAATGACGATGCTTAACGGAGCTTCGAATCATTGATAAAATAAGATACAAATTCCAATATTAGTGCTGAGTGACCGTAACCTGTGCAAATTAATTTGAATTCTTTTCGCATATAAAAGTTTACATACTGTAAAAAACTTGATGTTATAAAGACTAACTACTGAGTTTTTTTCCCGATATCTTCTCGGTAGAATAAAGCTGCTGAACCAGTATTTTTATTTCCAAGTAAGTTTGTTACGTGGTTCGCCTAGGTTATGAGAGATTCAGAAGGAGGGACGCCATAAACTTGTTTTTTTTTCCAAATACTGTATATAGACGCACGAATTATAAAAAAGAGAATTAAACCAGTTCCAATGAAAAAATTAAGTTGGTGCTCTGATCTTTTTCATCAATTTATTAATTCACGTATCATTAATAAGTAGTATAGAGATGTGAAGTCTGGTTACAGGTGTCCCAAAGATGAATAAATTTTTTAGTAATTTTAAGATTTTGAAATGAAAATAGCTGCAATTTCATTTCAAAATCTTTTATATATTTAATATCATCGTTTTTTAATGATTTGACATATTCCTATGGAAGGTAGTAAAGATACATAGCTACATTTTCTCTCACTTAGAGTTTTTTTCAAACAGAAGAATGATAATTTTGTTTTTTTATTGCTGTATTAACTGTGATCCCACCTGATGTTACGTGACTATACAATCTAAGAAGCTATTGCTAACGTGGTAACAATTTATGTACCCCACATTATTTCTACACAGCATCGAACCCCAAACAGCTTTTTGCTTTGCGGTTCCCTCGTACCAGTCTAGATTCAAACAAATTAAAAAATCGAACCCAGGTACTCTGCTGGCGAAGCTAGTATTCGTACAAATGATTTAACGAGGCCCTCAATTGTCCGAGCGCCTAAAAATTTAGTTTAGCTTACCCATACATGTTAGCATACACGGAATTTTTTATCCTTGAGTTTCGGAAAGCAAATATTAGTATATTTAAAACAGTTGGAGTAAGGAAAATTAGCTTGGCAATATTTATAAAGTGCCTACGCCATAAAATGTTTTATGTGGTAATTGTGATGGGAATAATAATATCCACGAATACAAACAATTTGTGTAAAGTGTTCTTTTAATACAACTTTTCCTTTTTCATGTCCTCGTAACGTTGGTCTGTTTATTATTGTTACAGAAAAGCATATAAAATATTATTAAATGAAATCTTATAATTACTACTTGATTTAAGAAAAAAACATTGCCATTTATTAATTTTATCGTCATTTTGAATTAATTATTAGAAATTCCAACACAATGTAGTAACAAAACCTATAAGTGTTGTCCATGTTTGATTGGGAAAATTTATTATTGTTTACGTATGGTGAAACAGCATTTTCTAGTGATATTTTTTCATATCGTGACTGATATTGAATCATATAAATTTATTCAACTTATTTAGAGATTGAATTTAAGTTCAACTGTTTCTGTTGTTGAGATATTCCTCACCTGTATAATATATACCTGGGAGACTACTCTTTACCTGTACTTATATTAAGGTAATTCAAAGATCGATTGTGGTATTTTATTTAATGTACATATGACCAAGTCAAATAATGATTTTTGGACTTCAAAGTAAGACACAATGTCAGAAGGTTATTTTTGGGTATTATTAGAATAGTGTAGTACGCTTCATTTTCTATATTAATTGCAGAATAACTTTTCATCGGGTTTTACCGAAAGAAGTGTAATATATTTAATTTAAGTTCATAATGAACCGAAGTTTCATTCATTGCATGTTCAATTCTACCTAAAACAATTTTAAGTGTTCAAGTGATTTAAATTAGAATGACATTCCGTAAAAGATATTACCACTTAAAAGAAAACCATTGTTATTTTTGACTTTAATAATAAAAACTCCACTTTAATGTATGCTAAAATAATTACATTGTTAAGCGAAGTCCTACGTGAAATAATAAGTTTTTAATTAGCAAAAAATTTGGACTGGAACTCGAACAATACTTATCACGTATTGGATATGACCTTTACACCTGCATATGAATCATAACGGTTCAAGTTCAACAAATAAATGACATGTTCAATAGAAACCTTCCTGTTTGTCCTTACTGGGAAGAAAACGGGACAAAATCAGTCAGAGTAGCCATCTGTCATGGAAATATCAAATCTATGTAGATAATTTTAAAGTAGTAAATAGATTGCAGGTAAGATTATCAGCGACCCTTGTCATTCGCTTCCGATGCCGGTCACGTATAGAATTATAGCAATCAACAGATTAGAAAGAATAATGTTTAAAGGTTTAAGAAGACGTGAAGCTGTGTCGACACTGAAGAATACGCGACTGACAATACAAGAAAACGATATTTTAAATTAAGTTGTATGTTAACATATACCTATTATCTAGATATTGTAAATCGACACATAATTTTTATTTGAAAGAAGATGATCGAAATTTTAAGTTAGAGTTGATTGAAAGATTCAAGTGATCATATCTTAAGGTGACTTTACTTTATAGAACAAAATCATCTGTCTTGGTGTTTTATTAAACCTGCCACTTTGTTTTTCGATGAACGATAATGTCGTAAGAAAACCTGCATACTTCGGAAGCAACTCTGATTTATTTGTATATTGGGAATTGCAATTGAGCAGCGGAGTAGATCTCGACTATCTCTCTCTCTCTCTCTCTCATGATTAAAAAAAGACTGACCCCGTTAAAATATTTTATTACTTACTATTTGCACTAATTGATCTATCTCTATGTATATATAAAATCCGGTGTCATTAATTTGCCAAATCACAGATTTTAATGACTTATTCTTTTAGCCAGACAATATCAGTGATTTGCTTATATGGAATTACAGCTAATGGACTGTACTAATGCACGCAGACCCACAATACCCTATGGAAATATTAAGAAGAGAACTATATATGGCAATAAATTTATTTTATTTTATTTATTTCATCACATTATTGAGCCACACCACACTTAATATACATAAATAAGGAGCTAAAAAATAAATATTAACGAAAAATCCTGTGTAAAAATATTTTCTTACGTTTTTGATTAACCGTATTTTATCGCGTATTTGATTAAAAGCGTTTTGTTTTCTTTTTAACCTTAAATAAAATTGTTTCAAAATATTTAACAAAGAAAATTCCTTTAAAAGTATATAAAACGTTTTAACCAAATGCGCAATGAAAACATTCTTTTATCATTTTAGGTAGCTTTTATATCAAAAATCAAAATGTAGAAGAAAATGGTTTCTAATATGTATAAATATATATATACAAAAGCTAAATTAATATCTGAAATAAGGATTAAAACAACTTATCAAGTTAGCTAAATTAAAATGCTGCAATCTGCATTCTCTTTGTAACATTTACTTTAAGATATTTAAAATAATATATATACGTATGAAAATTAGAACGCGGAAACGATAGCTGTGACTGATTAGGTAATGTAAGACACAAAACCGAGGAAGGAAAGTAGTCATATTTTTGCAAGGCTCAAGAGTACTCGTAATGCGGAAGAATAGGTATATAGTAAATGATCATAATAATTTTAACACTGCACGATAAATCTTGGAAATTTCCTTGTAGTGTTTTTCACATGTACATAAAAATATTTCGCGACGCATTACTTCCAATCTATAAGACAAGAACACCATACCCTTTATGTGACGGGCTTTTGGATTATCTTGCGAGTATTCGCGTAACTATAAGAAGTACTGTTGGGAAATATACACGAAATTCTATTAAGTAAGCAACAATTATTACATAATACTCTAAGAAATACATAATATCTAAATAAGTTTTTGATAATTATCGTTTTTTTTCACGTTTAAAAACTTTCGTAGGACAAGACCTCACAAATGCAGTAGTACGAACACTCGTTGCACTAGCTTAAGTCCCGGGTTTTTGTTGGATCTCAACATGACAAATTAAGGAAATTTCATTTTCTTAAAAGCTTCAATTGTTTGAAAGCTATTGCCGTGGCTCAAAAACTAGCGGCAAGTAATTTGCATTTTTTGAGTATTAAGGAGTAAAACATCTTAAACTGTATCTTCATTTACCATGACATGAGATCACAGTGAGGCGCTACGAATAAATAAAATTATTATATTAATTTGTAGAACACTGTAATAAAATATTTGAATTTCACCAGACCTTACCTTCGTATTGGCGAGTTTTCGATAATGAAAATATGCTATGAATGTTAAACAATTCTTTTAATCGTCATCGATTGGTAATACATTAATGATAAGCTATAGTGTGTCATGGCTAATGAGAAAGAAAGTTATATAAAATAATGAATTTAAACCTTTTATATTAGCTTTAAGAAAAAGGCGATGTATAATTTTTCGCGAATTAAACTCAATTGATGAAATAATATTTGAAAAAACTGTATCAACAAATGTTATCCATTAAAAATTTTAAATATGGTGAATAAAAAATTGCTTTGTTTAAGACGGAAAAGAGAGTGCGAAGTAATAGTATAATTCCTAATTAAAAAAGCAATACTTGATTGCAGCATTGAGACGACCAACGTAGTCAATGTAAAGACAATTAACGCCCTGTACAAATAAAACTGAATACTCAGGAAACTTGTAAACACATCACATGATTTCAGAGCATCTATTAGACCCGACGTTAACAGATAAGTTGTTGCAATAAAATCTGATAAGGAAAAGGTTGTTAAGTATGCCAATAAACTGGCTAAGCATTCGTTACATTTTGGTATGCCATGATTTGATGATACATTGTATGTGTTTTATTACTTTACTATTTAATGGCATATAAACTTTAGCTCTGATAGAAATATTTACTATAGGAATTTACTGTACGTGCTTAACAATAATCGACACTTTCAAGAAACAAACATGATTGCACTTGATATAACATAAGAACACAAAATAAAATTGTTATAAGTTCTAACAGGATACACTAAATTAGCAATTAGTTTAGGGGTAACGTTTCTGTAATACACTCAGAGAGGATTTTCTACAAAATGTCTTAATTAACATCATCATTCATCAGTATCATTATTTCCCATTTCCGACTTTTCTGAATTCTTTGGCAGATTAGTGACATAATAAAAATAAAGTGCGTGTGTACACGCGTTAGAAGTGAGACTTCTGTAGCAAACTAATTTTTAAGTCTTCATTTATTCTTTATTTATTCAAATCAAAAACTATAGATTTCCAAGACTTAGAGGGAGGTAAAAATTTAAATGTTGAAAATGAATACAAATAATTTATTGAAATCTCAAATGATGAAGTGTCTTTGTCAATATTAGAAATAATTAATTAAATGTTGATTTTGAATTTAAAATTTAGAAAGAGAATTTATGAAACATTTTTATTTTATATTTTATGAAAAATAGTATATTAAATTATGAAATTACGAGTGGTGAATTAAAATGCTACATGTTATTTATAGATATTAAAACTACTTAACCATCAAACGAATTAGCATAAAAAAGCTGCACATGTTCGTGACAATTATCACGCATTTTATCCGTAACAATTTTACCCTCATACGCCTAAAGAAGCTTCACTTTAAAATGTTAATTTACAGAAGAGCAATTTGAAAACTAAAGAAATTGCTTGAATAAACCAATATCGTAATGATATTTTGTAATGACACTGTCCTTTTTGGCGATTTGTATATGAGTTTTTGACGCAGGAAAATATGGCCTACTATGAATTTTGTTGCGTCATTAATCAATCTCTTGGATTATGTAATTATTTATCCAAATAGTTTTGTAAATACTCCCAAAACGGACCTGGGATATCAGTTAACGAAACAAGTATACAGAACATTATGTTTTAACTTTGTAACATAGTACTATTTCATTGTCAATGCTCTGTGACCGTTACCAATGTAATCTACACCATAAAATTGTAGCTGACGATAAAAACTATATTTACAGTATTGACGCATTTGCTTTATCTCTGCCATGATTGTTACATTTAAGGCTTGAAGAATTCAAACGTTCGCTTGTTATTCTTTAAATCACATACTTCTGTAAGTCCATGTTTATTTATTAATACCTTATTTTATCTCTTGCAAAAAGTTGCCATAAAAATAAAGGAAAAAACTGTATAGACAATTTTTTGATTTAATAGTGCCTTAGAGCTTCGCTAATCTTTTGATCGTTTTTAATTTTTTTGGTTTTAATACTTATCGATACCTCCTTACTTTTTACAATTATTTTAAGGCATATCTTTATCATCCCTAAAATAACAGGTCATTATAAAATAACTAATCGTATACAAAATAGGATCAAACCAAATGGTTTCCCTAGCTTTATAATAGTATAGTATAATGTTTCATTACATTGATACAATAAAGCAATTAGAAAAAAAAGGTATCAGATTTCAGACTCACATTTGTATAGACAGTCATAAATCTAATGAGGTATATTTAAATTAAGATACGAAGTACAAATTTTACTATCCTATTTAAAGAGCTTTTTGAAATAACTTTTGTCCATAACAGAGTCTTACGACAAGTTTACCGACTTTTCTCTTATCTATATCATCTTAGACTGTATCATTACTTGCTAAAAAGTAAAATGACAGTACTGGCACTTTTAAGCCATCGAGGTACATTAATAGACAAACAGTAAGGTAAGTAGCAGCCCATTCAGCAGTCACTCACAGGAGGGGTGTTTTAGGGTATAGACCCACCATGCTGCTCCATCGCGGAGTCGCAGGCATAGTACACAAGTGCACTCTCTATTCCTTTACTCTCGTAGTTCGATCTGACGGCAATCCGACACGAACGACAGCTTAACGTGCTTTACGATGCACGGAGATGAAGCACACCGCCAATTTCTCAACTTTGTAATATTGCCAAAATCTTTTTTTAATAAGCCTCACCCGAGACTTCAACCCAGAACTTCATGTCTGTAGACCACTACGCCAATGACACATCCAGTACACAAACTTATTTACTTAATATAATTAAGTACAAATATTAATCGTGACGTAATTGTAGCTACTATGTTATTATTCCACGAAAAAAATATCTTGAATGTTACCAGGAAAATTTTTACGCAGTATGGACGTATAAAATATTCCTGTTTTATGGGGTCAATTAGTGAAATGGGATAGGCACTGTCGTAGAGAGTCAAGGTTGTTTGAAGCAAACGTGGGCGGTGTCATCACTTAGAATATTTTCTGGGCGTGAAAATTGATCGCACTAAATAAAGAACCACTATCGTATTCAGAAAAAATAATAACCTTCACGTAACTTTCCTTTTTGCTACATAAATATCTTAATAACAGTAGCTATTTTAAAGCAGTAAAGTAGGTAGAATTAACCTTTTGAACCTGTGGTAGTTTCATCGAAGATTCAAAATAAGTTATTAAGCCTAGATTTTACAAGAGAAGTGTAAAAATGTCACATGTCTATTACTGCTAGTTGCGGAGTCATAAGTTATTTAATAAGTTATATGGCTCGGAACTGCTCTAAAGTTTTAGGTAAGTTAATATTATGATAAAATTGATATAAACACTAGCTGTTTCCTATCTCTACGCACGCAGTTAGCATTCCCGTGAAAATATGGGATCACATTGTGTAAATAAACAGCACGGTAACTCTTGAATCCATCAGCCGTTAATACGATACAGAAAAATTATAAATAACAAGAATGCCATACCATAGATGCTTATATTTATGTTTAAAATTAGATTCGAATACATTTTATGCATTTAAATATATCTCTTGAACATTTTTCTTCAATTTTTCGCGAATATTTCATTCAACGAATGAGCAAACGACGAAGTTTTTTTTCAATTAAAAGATAATATTGTAAATGTAACAATATATCATGTTATAATGTGTCATTAAACCACGAAAATTTAACGTAATATAAAAATCAGAGCTCATTAAAATCTGTCCCGTTTTTGTTTTATAAATCTATTGCTAAAATTAAAATCAAAATATTAATTATACGTACAGATACATGTTCGTAATTTGATCTTATGATTCTTAGCAAAAACTCGCACGTCTGTCAACTCACGGCCAAACTTTGCCTTTTAAATACGAGTATATAGGTATTCGTATAAGAGTGATAGGTAAATAAGAAAATAAGTAGAAAATATACTTGTGTCTTTTAAATTTATACAAGAAATGAAATCGTAATGATACTATTTAATGCATGTAATGTCTCCTTTTCGCACTATTTCACAACGTTGTGTAACAAATTTTATTAAATGCATTTACATCTAATGGATTTTAATTAACAATTGAGATTGAATCTTGGTGGAAATGTCCAAGAGTTGAATCCATGACCGTTAATAAGAATCCACTTGCCTTTGCTTTATGTCATAACGTCTTTAACTTTATGTATACAGGTAATATACTTCGACGCTTTCATCATCATCATCATCATCATCTCAACCGATGGACGTCCACTGCTGGACATAGGTCTCCTCCAAGGATTTCCACAATACACGGTCTTGTGCGGTTTGCAACCATCGGCTTCCGGCGACCCTTTTCAGGTCATCTGTCCATCTGGTGGGGGGTCTACCAACGCTGCGCTTACCGGTACGCGGCCGCCACTCCAGTACCTTGGGACCCCAACGTCCATCGGTTCGCCTAGCTATGTGCCCTGCCCATCGCCACTTCAGCTCGGCGACTCTTCGAGCTACGTCGGTAACTCTTGTTCTTCTGCGAATCTCTTCGTTTCGGATTTGATCCCGACTCGACGCTTTACTTTTTAATAATTGATGATTAATCTTTGAAATCATATAGATATTTATGACTGGTAACAGTTATATTCAACAAAAATATATTTCAATGTTACTTAAAGTTATAGTGATCTAATCCACCCGAAAGAAGTGGTAATTTATGGTTAAATACAACTCACGATAGGAACAAACTTTTATGAAAAAAACAATTTTTTTCACATAAACACGCAAATGTTATGAAATATTAACAATATCTTTCCATAATATACTCGTACCTCTTTTTTCAACTCGGAAATGCCTTTATGCACTAACCCCGGTCCCTGGGTTTCGACGCGCAAGACGGCCTTGCAATATCCACTAAAGCTAAGCGGATCCCATGAATAAGGAACCAGGGGTTCAAGTTTCGCATTCATGCATTCAAATTTTAATTAAGTGATATTTCTTTATAAGTTTATATCGCATTTATTTCACTTTCTTAAAGATTATGTCCACTAGGACATATTTATTGGATTTTCCTTATTCGCCACAGATGAATGACTTTACTATAAACCGTAATAGACTTCACCAACCTTGTACGAATTAAATGTTTACGTTCTTAACGGAGTGCGACGCAGTGACCTTGTCAATACGTCTGAGTGAAGATAATGCCGGATGAAACAATAACGAATGTTCGTTATCGTTACGCCTCTTTCTACTAAATTATTGCTAAATAGCAGAGATTTGTTGTGATTTTTCCTTTGTTTTTCTTTTCAAGGAAAACCAGTTATATTCACATTTGTATTATTATCTATTTATAAAGAACGCATCTATATTCTTTAGAAAATCTAAAAATTTCAGCATTTATTAAAGAAGAAAGCAAATTAAACTGAATGTATGAATATGGGTATTGAAATATACTGCTATGTAAATGAGTTTACAAATATAGTGAAATTTGAGTGCTTGACTGTGTGCTTAACCGAATTAAGCTACAGAAGTTTAATACAATAACTTAATGGTACATGAGATTATCTATCCAATAATTGGTATGTTTATTTCTAATTTCAGAGCGAGCAAAGGAAACATAATGTAAGAACAAAATATTTACTCCTAAATTTATTACATTAGCTAAAAGTTTTTATATCTATCTGTGCCCAAAAATTGATAGTAATTTTTTTTTTAAATAATTGTATCAGCTTAACTTTATAACTAACTCCGCCAGGATGGCCCAATATAGTAGCGTGGATATTTGTTCACCAATTCGAATCTTGGGCACATACTACTAACTCTTTTTTAATGTTATATAACAAATTGTAAAATTTATTATTGTGATATTCGGTGAAAGAAAACATCGTGAGGAAACCAGCCAGAACCCGTGGATGTCGATTCTGGGAAATTGAATTGCTCACAGTTTAGTAGCGTGATGATGCTTAAAACGTTTTTGCTAAAAGGAAGGCTGCCTGATGCATTTAGTTAATAAGCAGCTGATTATCTTTTATGACATCTGATACCAAACGATTTAATAAGTTTGTATAATGACAATATACCTAATATACGTTTCTCTATAATAATATGTCATTTGGAGACAATGTTCGCCGCGAAGCCCTTGTACTTTAAACGATTGCTCCGGAAACGAAAATAAATTATATTTAATGAATTTTAAATTACTTTATATAATAAATGATCTAATAGACACTCTTCAAGTAGTCCTTGTTCTACTTACTGGTTTTCCACTTATGTTATATACAGAAATTAGGTAAGTAGAGGTTTTGTAGAACCAGCCATTTAAGAGAAACTGAGAACTGATCCAACAGATTACCAATTTTTATAGAATTCGAAGCATTTTTTGCAAGGATATAAAAACAATCCGATATCCCTCAAAGATTTTATCATTTCTAATCCCTAAATTATTTTAGCTGTAAAATCAATTTATAAATTTGTGTAAATGCACGTATAATAATGATATACTATACATTTACATCAATTAGATATAATAGAAAATTTTATTAAAAACAATTGCTTTTTACCGTTTCCATATAATACGTTTATTTCCTAGGTAAAAGTGTTATTGCTTCTATTATGCGCAGAGGTTATAAAAATTATATCATTGACTTAAAGTAGTTGCTGCAGTAATTAGAGTCGTGTATATTAATGAAGGGGAAGTAGAGAAAGGTTCTCAGTCAGTTAGTAAAACAATTAATTCGTTAAGCTAAACTTTTTAAACTAATATCAAAAATATCAGTTCCCGCAAGTGAACTGTGAAATCAGAACACCTACTCTGTATCTGTTTGTTAGAGACTTTTTATACCCTTAATAACACATGTCCAAGTATAATATTATGAAACACTGGTATTATAGTACCTGCATAACAGTATCTATCACTTTAATGGCAACAACGTTACAAGCACACCTAATAAAAATATTAAAGTACTTTTAATGCAAGTTATTAACACTTCTAATAATGTGTTGTCACGATGACCTGTTTATTATTATATAATGTATATATCATTAACGTTTCGATATAATAAATTATACAGGGAGGTTGGCTTACTTACTTTGAGCTAAATTAAAGTTTCTTATACGCTTTTGGAACATTCAGAGTTACTATAGTCTTATTCTAAGGTTTTATAATCAACGTGCTACTTAGGACGTTATAATATAGGTATATTAAATCCACGATCCAAACACAACATCTCTAAATTATTTTATGTAAAATTTATAGTCTATTTCTCTGATTTCTCTCGAAATACAGGCACAAAAAGTACCTTTAGAGTAATGGACCTTTCTCATAATAGGACATCAGATATTTATACTCATAACGGCTATAATAGCTGGGAACAGAATTCAAAAACGCTGGGCCGATTGATGTAATAAATATAAAAATACTATTTTCTATGACCAAATTTTCTAAATATGACGAAGGAGGATTAATGGTTTTAAAAAAGTGGTAACGACAAGCCAGCAGACATTAATATATTACAAAATAAATTTCAGATGTAGAGATAGTCATTTACTATTATCAAATTTAATTCAGCGCAATAATGAAAACTCGCTTCGCTAGCTAGAGATTCTGGGTTCGACTTCCAGTAGAGTTAATTTATGTAATTGGGTGTTCTAATTTGCCTAAGATCAGGCTGGCGGAAGACTTCGGCCGTGGCAAGATACCACCCTACGAGCAAAACGTACTACCAAGAAAAAAAATGCGTTCCAGTTCTATGCTCTGTAAAAACGAGAAATTTTCCTCATACTAAGTTAGTACGCTTCAATCTTAGACAATATTATCAATCATCATCAGGTGCGATCACTATAAAGGTAACTTGTCAGTAATAAAAAACGATTCGAACCATTTGAGCATTACTGCCTTCAAATCGAGGCACGGAATCAGTTACAGGTAAAACAATTAACTAAAACATTTTTTTACGTGACGACGGATACCGGCTGCACGCGGGAAAAAGCATGACTCATGGTTACGTGGGCTCAGCCCAACGTGCAAGTGTGCACGCGGAAGAAGCGATAGATAGGCGCAATCGGCTTAGGCGTTCGACTTGTGACGCGTCTCTCTTCCATCGGATACATGCGAGTATAGCGGTACAGCGGCAGCACATAATCTTCAACTCAATGTAATTCAATTCATAAAAGTATGCAATTTTTCATCCATGTATTTATCACGTTATCACGCAAAATTATAGCCCGTAAAACCGCCTTTACAGACAACGTATTTATTAAATATTAGAAGAAGAATGCAACTATATAAGAAGTGATTCCATATACTCGTATTTAACAAATTTTAGTGATATTACCTGATGGTGGTATAAAAAGTTTAGCAACACTGATATTAGGTGACTTTTCATATAGCCTGTCGATAATTACATTCAGAATGACATGTAAGTACGCTAAGTCATTTACTAATGTCACAAAAAACGTCTGATTTCATTGACGTCTTTGTTAAGCCACATTGATGTCAAGAAAATAGAAGGTGATGTGAATTTGAATGAATTGTTTATCCTAATTCTTAGTATTTGTTCACACTCTCCCTATATATCTTGTTCAAATTTTTAATACTTTTTTAATTAAGTTCAAATACACGTTTGGAAGTTTTAGTACTTAATGTTAAAATAACTTTTATACAATTTCATTAATTACATTTGTTTTGAGATTGTAAAGTGGAGTCTTTTATAAGCTCAGGCAAAAAGTTCTAACGTTTCTTTATTTGTAATGAGTTAAAGAATTTCGTGCTAAATGGCGTAGAAATTGACTATACTTTTTTTATAATACTAGTTTGATATACAGTGTAATATGCAGTTTGATGTCTCTAAAAAATATGGAAACATCACTTTTATTGAAATCCTTAAACCTTGTAAAAATTTTAATACAGTCAAAGAAAAATAAACTTTTCACCAACTATAACCCAAAATTTCAGACTTTATTATAATTAATCAGCTAGACGTTTAATACAAATCCGAAAAAAAAAGTAAAATGTTAGTCAAATATCATCAATAAGTATAAGGCACAAAAAATGAGGAAAATGCAATTAAAAATGAGTAATTAACTGAATACAAGGAGCATATTTTATCGGGTATATACTTGAAGTATTTATGAAATTATCGCTTACTTTCATTTGTACTTTGTTTCAAGAGGCAATACATAGATAAGAAAATATGTACTTAATAATGACGGACAAAATTCTTTTATCTAATAAATATTACTTATATATTATAACCATGAACTCATGAGAACTCGGAAAAATGTGTCTAATTGTAGTTTAAAATACGCGTTTTGTGAGAATGTCGAACGGAAACAGGTATTAAGTGAAGGCTTCAAATGATGGATTAGTGTGGTGGAACTTTTTTTTAATAAAGGGACTGGTGCCCAGACGAATTATATTACTAGGATGTTATTTACTACCTTATATTGGCATTGGATGAAACAATTGGATAAGTAAAGATTAAAACTGCATTTTTTTACAATGGTATTTAAAATGTTGTAAAGTAGAACTTGGTCCAAGTCTGGAATATCGGCTTTTTTAAAAGTATATAAATGTATATGTATATTAATCTCACCATGGAATACGTTGTCATTATAAAATGTACTATTACTGACCATAAATAAGATCAGAACAAAAGCTTAAGTTGTATAATAACTAGAGTAAATTCGAGTGTAAATATTTTGTTTGAAAACGAAATTAGAAACATTTTTATCAGGAATTGAACTCAACTCATCTAATAGAATAGCAATATTCGCAATTTACTCAAAGTCGCCTGTTTTCCGTATAGCCACATTTTTTCTCATAATCAAAAAATAGATAAAATATTTAACATTGTTAATGTAAACGCAATATTCTCTACATATTCATTTTAATTATCAAGTAATTAATTTACTACTAGCAACTAAGAGTGTTATTAGATACATAGTGTACTCATCTTATAATGGGTTTAAAGTTATCTCATTGTTTTGCATACCTGGTTGTATATGACATAATTACAATTTCTATTACCCTACATTATACGCTTTCAATTTTAGATAATACAGTATAATACACTTTCTAGAAATGGTTTTAGAACTCGTGTAATTTATAAATACTGCTAATAATGTAAATGAGGTATTTAACAATATTATTAAAAATGGTAATAAAAAAAAAAAGATTACGAAAAAAAATTACCTAAAAGCACAAAAAGGTGTCAAATAACCAATAACATGAAACAAAAATAAATCAAATTTAATTCTTCTGCCATCTAGCACGAATATTTACAAGTTACATTGAAATCAATATCTAGTGTCATCTACTACAAGTTAAAAAAATGTATTTAAACTTAAGTGAATAAATGAATATATTATTGATTAAAAATTTAAATTTGTACATATTTTTGCATAGGGAGAGATATGATTAGATATGATCTATTAGTAAGAAGTGAATAAAAAGCACTCCCAGATTCTGTCTTTCCTACTTATAACCATTTGGAAACTCTTAATATTAGAATGAAATGAAATATTTCAAAGGTGCTTCCTTTCTGTCTGTGCCTCCTCTATGTCTTAAATAGAACTTAAAAAAAAGATCAAATATGATATCATTATAATAGTTTCTTCCAAAAGCGTTGCCTCATAATTACAATATGATTTCTAAGCAGTCATACATCGCAATCTAAGTGTTTTCATGTTTGCTAAAATGGACTAATTTCAGGAAAATCTCAGAAGATTACAAGAAATTTTCAATCACTCGTAGGCCGCATTGGTATTAGTAATGTAGCATCATTTGTTTTGCGTTAAACAACTAAAAGGGTTTCGTTCATCTTAATATATATGTTATTCTTTAGTAGGTGTATATTTGAATGGACTTCTCCTCAAGTCGGTTTTGATAAAAAAAAAATTTTCGTTCAAGAGGATTCAAGAAGGAAGTATTTCCCTATATTTCCACAAGATCAGGAATTAGTCGGTTAGTTAATATTATATTATTATAGATAGGATTTATCTTTAATTTGTATAAATATACTCAAAGAGTATGTCGAAGATATCGCAATAAAGGTATTTTCCATTTCCATATCCAAAACCCAGACACACGTTTTTAATTTAATATACATAGATAACATTGTCAAGCTGAGTACAATGAATTTTAAAGCATGCTGATGACAGCACCACCAAATCGGTTACGTATTGGTTTGTACGTGAGTTTAAAATAAAATTTTATCCCCAGTTATAGGCAGTTCGAACAAAGGTATTATTATATAAAGGACATAATATTAATGAATTTCTTTAATTTTGCAAGACTTGTTTTATTATTTTCTATATATATATGAAATATCCAGGTATCTATAAACTCAGAACATCCAGGACTCATCACGATATCTCTGGAACCATAAGACGTAGACACTTAAAATTTGGTAAGAATATTCCTTTTGTAGAGGTCAGCTAAGAACGTATTTTACGAAATTATATTTGCAAGGGGGGTTGCGGGGGTGTTAATGAAGAAAAATTAAAATTTCGACATTTTAAATTATTTTTGACATAGTGGAAATTTCCACTATGTTAAAAATAGTACCAAAAGTAAATATTAGGAAATTCCACTCTCAAAGGACAGTGCGGGTATGTTTCATGTTTGAAAAACAATTTGCCTAAATTACTAAAAATACTACCAAAAAAACATTCCACGCAGAGCTTTAGGCTTCTTGTGGATAAAATATTAACGGATGAAACGCGTGATTAGCGTCACGAAGATCTGCAGCATTTTTTTATGCTAATTCATTTGAAGGTAGTTTTAATATTTACAAATAACATGTGGCATTTTAATTTGCTACCTGTCATTTAATAATTGAATATACTATTTTTCATAAAATTTTATTTTATAAAAATATTTTATAAATTTCTTTTCAATTTCACTACTTTTCAAAATTCAAAATGAAATTATTAAGTTCTAATATTGACAAAAAACACGTTTTTATCTCAAATTTGTCTCAATAAATTATTTGTAATAATTTTCAACACTTTTAATGACAACTAAATTCCTCACATGTCTTCCTTTTCCTCTCCTCTAAGTCTCGGAAATCTAAAGTTTTAGATTTGTATAAATATAAACAAGACTTAAAAAATTGTTTGCCAAAGAAATTTCACTTCTGACATGTGTACTTTGTACGCACGCAATTTTTATTTTATCCATGTATGGAAACGAAATATTTGGCACTCTAATCACGCGGTCTCCAAAATTATTTACCCGACTGACTTAAATTTTCATTTAAAATTACTGTAAATGTTTATGGGCGATTAAAACAACTTTAGGTGTACCGTATACACATATTTAGTAAATAACACAATGCTCTAGCTATGTTAACACAAATATTTGACAAATTTTTATTAGTGAAACTGAAATGTAATGATGTCAATATAAAATGTTAAATATGCTTTCCGGTACCGGTAGACTGTCTCATCACTTACCACCAGGTAAGATTAAATTCGGCCAGGATATGCAGGTTTTCTTACTGTGCTTTTACTCAAAGGCACAATAGTCGATTTTAAATTAAAGTTAATTGTTTAATTTCTTTTAGAAAGAGAGCTTAATATAAAAACAAAAATTTTTAAACTATCAATATATACCAGGAACTATTATTTAATAATTTTTTAATCACTGGTTATTTTCTAGAATAAATAATATGAAAAAATTAAAAGATCATGGTTAAATATAAAATGATTTCACAAAGTGAAGGGAAATTTTGTAATTTATCGTATTTTATTATCAGGCATTCATATTTAAAAATAAGTAAATATTTCAAATAAGAAGCGTACGACATTTGACCCAAAAAGCATTCGATATTGATGTCCTTATTAACTTAATCCTGCAAGTACGCGCTTTGCAACTACAATTTGTTGTAGTTTAGACTTTGGAAATTGTATAGTTTCGAAATAAATGTTGGTAATTTCCACATAGCCTTTTCAAAGCAACTTAAAAATAATTCGTGACGCATTACTTGCAATATATGAAATAATAACTCTATCTGTACAAGTCTCGTTAACGAAATAGTGTGAGATCTCGCTTAACTGCCGGGGACAGCCTGAAGAAGCCCAAGGATTAGGGATTGCTTCAATGTCATAGCCTTTGTAATTGGCAACGCATTGGCAATTCTACTGGACCTGCAAATATTTATGGACGACAGGATTCACGTAACATAAACTAAGAGGTATGGTTATTTTTAGATTTCTACTATACACGCAGTCAATGACTAATTTACAATATTTTGTTGCAATAAAATTATATGTACATATAAATAAATCTTAATCGTCGTCGTCGCTTTTTATATAAATATTCAGGAGGTCTGAGATTCGACTACTATCTATTTTTCATACAATAAGGGTTGACCACCCCTAACGTTTTTTTATTCTTAAAAGATACATAGATACACATAAATTTTCACGGTTCTACCACCATTTTTAATAGAAATATTAATTATTACATGGCAAGATAACGTTTGCCGGGAATAGTATATATATTAGCTGAACCCGCGACTTTGTCTACGTGGAATGTTTTTTGGGTAGCATTTTTTAATGAACACCTCCACAACCCCCCTTGCGGGTGGAATTTCTTAAAATCCGTTCTTAGCTAACTTCTACTCGGCAAAAGGAATATTCCTACCAAATTTCAAGTCTCTACGCCATATGGTTCCAGAGACATCGTGATGAGTCAAGAGATACCAGGATATCTCTTATATATACGAGTATACGAGTATATGCTTAAGAGCGCTAAACAAACGCGAAAATTACAATAATTTTTTGATCTATATTTATAAAGTAATATATGTTCTTTAGGAGAGAGTGTTGTTAGAGAATAGGCTCACAGGTTGCAGGTACTATAGCTGCAGGTTGGCTGGCATAGTACACAAGTGCACTCTCTATACCTTCATGCTCATAGACCGATGTGATGGAAATCCGACACGGCCGGAGAGAGATTAGGCGCAACTCCGACGGCTCAACGTGCTCTCCGAGGCACGGGGTGAATCACACCGCCAACTTCCCTCTCTCCTATGAGTGAGGAGACCTGTGCCCATCTGTGGGACGTCAATGGGCTGCTACTTACCTTTATATGTTCTGTAATGTTTATTTGTGTAAAAAATATTGAGATTTATGTATTATCAGTATTGTTATGTGAAATAATTAATAAAAATAAAGCAGTCGTCTGTACACTCTCGGCCTTTTAGTCGACAAGAGCTGACTTTACGCGAGCGTTACATAGCCGAGTATGACGACTCAGCCTCATTTAATGCCCACAATATAAAGGACAAAGTGCGCCTACAGAAGTATTCATTTCCAAAGAATAAATAATAACTTCTTATAATAAGCATTCGACACTAAGAGTTAGAATCTTTGGATATATTGATGTACGAATACGTCCGTATTTGTACCTCGTATACATGTATTGGAAGTATTTGGATGAGACATCGCATACCTATTTTCGTAATTAAGTCTACACAAATCAAAGGTTCCCTTGCAGAAATACTTTGTCAATAATAAAGCTTTATTATTAGGCAGCTGCCTATTTATACCATTTGCTTAAAATAATTTATGTACTGCTTATTTTTTGTCTCTCGTTTAATTAAAAGTGTGTTTCATCTATATATTGATATTGTAGTGGAAACTTACCTCCTTCAACTGGAATAACATCTGTTGTCAGCTGGACGACAACTGACGTCTCATACGTCTCGCCCTCCAGTTTTCCTCGTCACTCAGAAAAGGAACTACCGCGACAAACACTCGCACAATATCATCACCACAATCACTGTTTACAAATGGTCGAGGTTCGTTTTACATACTTTTTTTAGATTGCCGACGAACAAAGCAGTTTTTATAGCGAGCCTTAATTCTCCTCTTCCGATTATTTAATCGTTTTTGGAAAACATCCGTTCTATATTAAATAGAAACTAAAGCCCCTAAAAATACACAATTGTAGATTAAAATATTTTATGCAGGAAAGGAAAATTTACTTTATAGTTTTCAAATTTAAATGAATAAATGCTTGAAATTATTTAAAAACAAATTTATGAATAAAAATGCAGACCATGAACTTCAAGTAATTAAGGAATTTCTGAGATCATTAACAACAGAGGCAAAACGTATTTAAAACAAAAAATTAATTTATTCGCAAGCACAGGTTCCCTTCGCTATACGGCTGTGTAAAATATGTTTCAATTTTAATACTACTTGGAATTACTATTATATAACAACGTTATTTGAGATCAAAATTATCGTTTTACTATCATAATCAGACGCGTCTCAAGAGCACCTATCTTCAACCGGTTATCTTGTACTTGACATTAAGATCTAAATATAACGAAAACCTGGCTTGTTTAGTTTTAAAAGAAACTTCTAGAAGAACGCTATTTTGAACTTCGTTATAACAGTCCTATGACTAAATATCGTGATAAATATTTTTATATTATGCAAACTAAAAAGGTCATTTAAATATTAAATAAGAATGTAACAAACACAATTCCTGGATCCGTTTTCAGAATAATAACTTTTTATGGTTGTATAATATACGTAACTAATTATAGCTATTGAAAAACTAGCTAATTAGAGAATGAAACACTCAACAAAGATCTAATACCTTTCTTACATCTTTTAAAAGATAATTATTTAACGGCATATTACGTTCAAGTTCACATCATCAATAACTAATGCAGCGAGCCGCGAACGCATCGCCGCACGTGACCGGCAGAAAATCATTGCCAACCTCTCCTTGAAAGGGACAGAAAAAATACCAACTTAACCTCCTCAGAACACATATACACGTACATATCATATAAAATATTACACGCAATATAAATACTTCATAACCGGAGCAAGGGTAAGTATGTTCTGTCACAAACTGACATTAGTTCCACATACTTTAACCGCGTGAATATTATTTAACGCGACAATAATTGAATAGTTATTTCCGCTAATCTTTACACGTATCGTAGTATATATAATTTACTAGCCACTTCACTCACATCTCCATAACAATGGACCCAAAAACAATAAATGCCAAATAGCTAGGTTGGAGACGCTAACACTGAAAATTTTATTTACAAAAACTCTTTCGACTCACGGATAAATCTGCGAAGTTTTTTCGGGGGAATTCAACGATAAGATCACGCACGAAACTGCTTTGATAAAGTCGTTACTGTCACTACTCTAGCCCTGTACAATGAATATAGTTTTATATAGTTGTGAAAAAATCTAGGAAGTGTAAAAGATTGCCGATAAATTTAGTACCTGGGCAGGTACAGTCGCGCGTGCGGTTGGCGCGGTGTTCGTCACACGAATGCCGCCTTGCGTCTCTTGCATTGTTTACATCGCTAATTACATTTTCGTTTCGATCGAGTTTGCCTGCTAAGGCTCTGGCGGAAAATCTGGCCGGTGTCCAGTGCACTCCACCGTAGAAAACTTGCTATTGACAGCTGATACGCGCAGCTAATAAATCGCTTCGTTACAACAAGTAAGTAGCAGAAGAATAGATAGAGTTTTTAGAGCTTAGATCCACCTCGCGTCTCTACTCCACTGAAATCAAATCGAAATATCTTTATTCAAGTAGGCATATGATAGCACTTTTGAATCGCGAAATAAATTTTTTTCACATTCCAATTCTAATGTACAACTGATGATGGTACTCAAGAACGACTTAAAATCTAAAGTTACGAGGGTTCCTTCGCGCCCTGATCTGAGAAGAGCCCACAACAAACTCAATCGAGTATTTTGTTTTTTGTTACCATCATCATTACAATATCATATTAGTTTAATATATTTCAATTCTATTTGAGCAATTCGTTCATTCCCACGCGTTTCTATCATCTAAGTAATCTTGCAACTATCTTCTTTCTATCAACTTTCTTTTAATAAAGACATTGAATTTATTAATTGACATCTCTAGAACGTCTTGTGGGAGTTTATTATAGAAACGTATACACTAGAGATGAAACACACTTTAAAGTATACTACAGACAAAATATAACAAGTACAGAAATTATTTTAAGCAAACGGTATAAATAGCCAGCTTTTTGTTGACAAAGTATTTTGGCAAGGCAACCATAGATTTGTGTAGGCTTAATTACGAAAAAAGGTATGCGGTAGCTCATATAAACTTATGTACATGTTAACGCAACAAAATACTGCCAATTCATGTGTACGAGGTCCAAATACGGACGTAAATTTGTATATCTAGAGATGCTTATTCGTATTAAAATAACTAAGTATCAGCCCATTATCGTCCCACTGCTAGGCACAGGCCTCCTCACTCGTACAAGAGAGCATTATTAGAGCATAGCCCCACCACGCTGCTCCACTGCGGGTTGGCAGGCATAGTACACTAGTGCACTCACTATTCCNGGGGGGGGGGGGGGGGGGGGGGGGGGGGGGGGGGGGGGGGGGGGGGGGGGGGGGTAAGTACAGCACACCGCCGACTTTCCAACTTCGGGCAAACATTGAGAAAATCTTAAAAGAAAGCTTAACATCTAGTTTTGAATAGGCCCGACCCTTAACTCTAATCCAGAACCTAATGTCTGTAGTCGATCATGCCACCAGATAACAATTGCTGGATAAATAATAATAATAATAATAAGCCACCATAAATTTTTAAGTTAAAATGGCACTAACTTTGACATTACTTTCATATCGTTTTGACTTATCTCAGAATTTGTACTCGCACATTGTGGTTTACACCCTGTTCGCTTATTGTTTGTTACAAATTAAGTAATTCATTAAAAACAAATTTATTAAATTTATAAGAAAGATAGTGTGTATTAGTATTCTTTAGATCTTTAGATCTTTCAAACATGATTAGAAATCATTCGCGTTCCCTCTTTTAAATTGTGATGATTTGATTTGTCGATGAATCAAAAATACTAAGTTACTAATAAAAAGTTTCTTCAGGAAGTTACTAAGAGGCACTTTTCGTTATAAACGATTATTTAAAAAATACCTTGGTTAAACAGTTCTTACATTCAATACTTCAAATGTGTTCACAAAAAAAATGTTTATATTGTAGCAAGTCCAAATACTGAAAAAAATTGTAGGCTATTATAGATTGTAGTTTTTGTGAGATTACGATACGATAGGGCTGCCAAGATCATTAGTCATTACAGCCTCTAAACAGTATCCACTTAACCTGATCTCTAATTTAATAAACTAAATTAATTATTAAAAATACTCCAATGACGATCACTTAGAGCTGTGCAATGTAATTTGAATTACTATAATATATTATTACTTTTATTAAATGTATAGTTTAATAAAAAAAAGTACTATTTTCATAGTAAAGTTGCAGCACTAAGGTGTAAGGACTATTTCGTTTTACAACTTAAGTGTCATTTTCTCATTTACGATCTATTCAGTTTTAGAACCGTTTTAATATCGTGGTCAGTATAAGAGCAGATAGCTGGTTTGGTAACAAAAATGAACTAGGAAAACCCATTTACTCATTTGAAAGTCCTTTCCTTAATGTGTCCAGGGCTTGTCTATGTTTTCCTTATAGTAGTTTCAATTTTATATTGAAAGATCTAGACATATTTGCGACGGGAAATTTCCTACGAATAAACATTGAAAAAATTCCATATTAATCTGATGACCAGTCTCTAATGTTTTTAATAGATATCTAAAAGTACATCAATCTACATTTCACCAAAGGAGAAACTTATGAGGAACTGGTTAAAAAAGCGCAGGTTTAAGCTTCAACAAACATTTTTTAACGATAGCATATATTTAATAGTAGGGCGTTATCAGACTATTATTTTCACTTCTTACTGGCATGAAAAGCTAAATGCTTTCCTTTATAATGTTTATATACACTATATGTGTATATACACTATCAAATGATTTATTAAAGCTCAGCTACGACAGTACACCAAAGATAAATATTTTTCATAAGACCTCACAGAATTAACTACCCCACAACTGTCTAAATAGACTAAAAACGAACACCTTACTAGCCGACATGTGCTTTCACCCAAAAGCTGCCGTTCCGCATGATATTGTTTAGATGCTTTATAAAGATAGATACAAAATAGTAATGGAATCTGAAATTAATCAATTATTAACACGAGAAATATTCATTTTTCATTTTCGAAGTGTAATAGGAAAGATTTGGCAAAAATATGGTTTCCTATGTAATTGTAACCCTTATCAGGTTAGAACATAGGCTGTACCAATAGATGATAAAGTTTTGTATTTGCAGCATCTGTCATCCAGAAATACTGTTATTAGATATTGTGGCCAAAACATTTAATAGGCTAGATCCAAATAAATGAAAAAATACACTTATACAATCCAACTGCTTCCTATCTGGAGACAGCCCTCCGAAAACCTTCTTTTTATTCCTGAGAATCGTATTTACTTACCCCAGAAATTATTACTTCGAGCAAAAGCATGATTTACTCAAAAACCCCAAAAATCCTAAATCACAATAATATCTCGATCAGAATCGTGACAAACAGATTTAATCTTTATTATGTAGATATTTCTGTGAAGCATAGCATTTATAACGTATAAATATGTTGCGCACGACATTCATATGAGTATATATAACAACTCTGTTAGTTTTTCATAAATGCTAGAAAAGATTTGAAAATGTTCTTAATGAATATAAAATAATATTGTTGGTGGTCTTATTATTGACCTTTTTTTTAAATAAATTTAGCTTGAATTAAATTTAATACGACGACAACTTAAACGGGAAATTATATTCTATTCTTGTTAAATATTACGTATATAAATTATCCAGTTTCACGAAAGCCATCTTGACGGTGCATAAATATACAAGAATGAAAACAAAATCGACTGTTCATGACGAGTAGTACACTAATATAAAACGCGTTTTAATACGTGTATAATAAAAAGGGACTTTATTAACCATGCATTTCACGATTAGGTAGGTAGGTAGGTAGAATGAAGTAATAGTAGGTATAAAAATAGTGGTAGAGCCCAGCTGTAGTCAGTCAATGACTAAATGAAGTACGTTTAATAAGTTTTACTGTGTGAGAAAAACCCAGAAATTGTTGAAAGGCGAAATGGTTGACAAAAAAATCATAATTCTTAAATATCCGACAAAGCCTTAAAAATTACTGAGGTGACATATTTTTTTAACAAGTAATATTATTTAAGTCAATTCCTGATTATAATAATTACCAGAGACATCCAATACGATATACCTATACCTTTACATGAGCTTTCAATAGAATATTATATATCAAATCAAATCAAACTCAAAAATATCTTTATTCAAGTAGGCATATTACAGCACTTTTGAATCGTCAAATTATATATTTTTTCCACAGTCTGATTCTAATATACGTCTGATGATGGTACTCAAAATCGGCTTAAAATCTAAAGTTACGAGGGTTCCTTCGCGCCCTGATCCGAGAAGAACCCACAACAAACTCAGTCGGATATTTTTTTTTACCATCATCATTACAATAATATATTAGTTTACTATATTTTAAATTTAGAGCAATTCGTTCACTGCCAGGCGTTTCTATCGTCTAGGTAATCTTGCAACTTACAATAGGATTTTTCTATCAACTTTCTTTTAACAAAGACTTTGAATTTATTAATTGACATCTTTATAATTTTTCACTATTTCGAAATTCACGAATTAATATTTAAAAAAAACTGTATTAACATCAAATCAAATATATATATGGAGAGTGAGAGAGAGAGAGAGTATGAGCTAATAATAAATTAAACTTAAAGGTACCGGTAAGTAATGAAAATTATTGAACTTAACACAGTTGGTAATAAAGTCACGTCTAAATGCCTTTAACCTATTTCAATTGTTTAAAAAAAACCTCTCGAGTCAAATATCCATTATATAATATTTTTCATATATATATAATTAATCTCTACTTGAAGTGCTCTTGAATATCACCTTGTCACCGTTTGTGTACATAAAAACATACCAAGAGCTGAACTGATTTATTGTAATAACCTTTAATCGTGATATCTCAATCGAAAGATGTGTACAATTCAAATGAAATCTTTATAAAGATTATTTTAATGTTTGTATATGTTTTTATGCTAACAATTTCAGTAAATAAAATAAAATGCAGTGTACTTCACAGCAACGCAAATAATGAAAAGACTTTAATAAAACGTACTACAAGTAAACGTACTACGACTTGTGGCATGCTTAATCAATTACATCTACGAACAGGTATTTGTTATTAATGCTGACATACTAATCGTTTGACTGTAATATCACGTGAAAATACAAGTCAGGAATAAGGGACTCTGAAACATATTGGAACCCTATTCATAAGTGAGACACCAGGTATTCAACTTTCGCATTCGTCCCTGGTGAACATAAGATAAACCTGCTAATCTACTGTGGTTTCGACACAGCATTGTATCATTTTCGCTAGCAATGACCTTGAATTCGATTTCCCGCAGAACTAAAGTGCCTGATTCTGGACTGGCAACATCGTACTGCTGAGAAAAAAATTGCATACCGTTACGATGTTATGTAGAGACCGTAAAGAGTACATTATCTCTTATCTGGTAAGAAACAATTTACCGCTTAAGGTTTCTACACGGCATCGTACTGGAATACAAATATCTTTGTTTGGCAGTACATCTTTGCTAATTGGGTGATAACTAGCCATGGCCGAAGCCTCCGACCTGTCTAGACTCAAACAAATTAGGAATTTTCTTGTCCTCGAGATTGAAACCGGAACATATGCAACCAAACCGAGCACTCGCACCACAGCCCAAGCGAGAACGAAGAAATAACAGCCTATAAAATATTACACTATACTAAATGTAAATCGAAGTTCGCTTTGTAGTTACTCGAAGTTTATAAATAGTATAAATCTGTTATAAATCTAAGGATATCTTGAAACAGTGACTCACAGACATCAACACTCATGCTCTTCAAATAAGACGAAAGGAAGATTGACCGCGTCTGTACAAATAAATTGTACACAAGCTGAACTATTTATATCCTGCAAGTACTGAGTCAACGAAGTTAATTAGCAAAACTAAAACAAACTAAATGCTTTAACATAAACTGTACATTGCTATAGTTAGTAATTTTCACACTATAATTATCCGTACATACATCGTATTATATTCGAATAGTTGAGCCCAATAACTTCGCCTGCTTAGAGATATAGAACAAATTTGATTACCATAAGGAGTTTAATTTGAGTCAGCCTTAGAAGCTCCATATATGTTATCGTGGACTGTTACTTAAGGTAAGTAAGGTAAGTAGCAGCCCATTAAGGTCCCACTGCTGGGAACAAGCCTCCTCACTCGCATGAGAGAGGGTTTTTGGAGACCCACCACGTTGCTCCACTGTGGATTGGCAAACATAGTACACAAGTGCATTCTCTATTCCTTCACTCTCATAGTCCGATGTGACGGGAATCCGACACGACCGGAGAGAGATCAAGAGCAGGACCACGGAAGCACGGGGGTGGATTACACCGCTAACTGCCCAACTTCATGCAAATATTGGGAAAATCTTAATCGAAAACTCAATATTGATTTTTGAATTGGCCTGACCCAGGACTCAAACCCAGACCTCATGTCTGTAGTCGAACATGCTAACTACTAGACCAATAAGGCAGGTCTTTTATTTACAACATTATAAATTCAAATTCTTTATACAACTTAGACAGTTACAACGCCTTTGAATCGTGAAATATAGGCAATTGGACAATTTAATTTCAATGTTAACTGTTGACATTATTAAAATCTAAATTTGCGAGGGTTCCATTGCGCCTTGTCCTATGAAGAGCCTACGATAAACTCAGTCAGGTATTTCTTTTATAATATTAATTTATTTTATGTAAAACATCTTCTGGAAGTTTGTTATAGAAATACAGGCGATCTCATAGACACACACACACAGGTGACATCATCATACACATATATTTAGAGAATTGTATTTCAATTTTTAAAATGTAAATAATATTTTTAACATAGATAAACAAATTAATGTAAATATGAAGACTGTTATATTTGAAAATGAAATATAAAAAAAATATATCTAAAAATTATGTAATCAAGTGGAACTTTACAACGTACTTAAAAAAAAATAAACAAAGAGGTTTTAATATTTAAATTTGTACCGAAATCAATCAATCAATCATATATAATACATACAGAATACATTTTATGCAAATATTTTAAGCAAAGCAGGTACATTATGACAACGTGAGACATAATTCTATTGAATACTGGGAATGTTCAAGACGAAGTCATCTGCTTTTAGTAAAGTGTACAAAAGCCGGTTTTAAACACAATTAGGTAAATTGGAACATTTGTGTAAGAATCTTCCACGCTATGTTTATTTCGCGTTTGAAACTATATTTAGAGGAAAAAAAAGTCTGGTATGTATAATTTTACACGTATGTAATCATTTTACGTGAAAAAGGATTTCAGTAGTACACTCAGTTGTATTTACTAGTATTTGATCAAATTCAAATCAATGCTTTAAATTAATAGCCACAAAATACATTTCCAAAATTAAGGACAGAACAGAATTCAGAATAGTCTATAACATTTTTTTGTGTCAAAATTTACTATTCAGATCGAAAAAGTAACAAGCAATCAGATATCCAGGATATCCTACAATATCAGCTTTTCAGAATTGTGTCACTATTCTACCAATGCAGTGAAATGTACTCGGCAGATCTCTGACAGAAGATTAGCTAAACGAATCATTTCTTTGCAATTTATTATGTTGATATTATTTAAACTACTCGGTCATTGTTTAGGATAAAAAAGAAATATATAGAAAATGTATGTGCATAATACAATAAACCTTTAAAGTTAATGGCACTTGTAACAATTATTTATTCCTAAATTTACAAAGTTCGATCCATTATAAATCTATAGGCGCAGCCTCGGATGAGGCGTTACAATCTTGGGTTTTATCTGCCATATTGTGGGTCGAGGAGATCAACGTTGGGTATTTCAATAAAATATTCCACGATACTATTAGTTCCTTCTTTATTATTTTCTATGATAAATCAATACTTATAATTTTAGATGATTAACAGTGTATAACAAGATTTAAAACATGCCACGAGAAAACGTACGCGCGTGCGTACTCTATGAAATCCGAACCAATAATGGCCACCACCCCAGAGCTCGGTGTTATGTCAGCTGTCAACTTCGAAAATGTCATGTCCGATTCGATTGTAAATCGATTAACATAATCTGTGCGTAAATTTAATTTTAACAACGGTGATACAACAACTATAAACATAACAAACACAGTATGTGTTTTTTATAAATAGTTTATATAATATACAAGGAAAGAAATTACATATTTTCGTTTGTCTTGAGTCTTTTATTCCCACTTAGATTTGATTGTTAGTTATCTTGACTGAAAGTCCCGCACTGGCCCTTGAAAAGTACATTAAAAAATATATACGTGTATTATATTGACCACACTTGAGGATAAAACTGATAAATATTAGCAGATACTTGCGATTCAATTATCAATAAACCTGTGAATTTAATCGGTGAGTCCCCTTTCAACAAAACAGATTAAATTACTAGAGACATGTTTCTTTATAAATATAGCTTAAGGAAAAATATTTATCTTTATATTCTTATGCAATGTGTTATAAAAATTCTCATTTGATAATGTTGATTGTTTATGATGATATGTGACAAATGTTTTTGTTTTCTTTCAGTTTTCTGGTACCGAGATTTTTTGAGCAAAGCCGTGGACATTTTGGCCTCAGATTTTAGAATACACAACAAAGCTTCTAGTTTTTATTTCAGGCAAAGATGTTATGGATATGTTTTTTTAATAAATAAATTATTTATGGGTACATACCACGATTGCGTAGGTTTAGAGATTATTCGTCGATATTTCGGCTCAATTAAAATATATCAATAAACCACGGAAACTTTATTATATAAAATAAAATTTAAAATATTTGATTATGGAGATCTATCATGCCCTACTTATTCGATCTTTTTACCTTTGGTTTAAAAGATATTAATTGACATAGAGTATTTTTGTTATATATTGGGAGGTCTTACCGCTAGTTAGTAATCTCTTTCAGACAACCCTTAGGATATGGCCCCCATGATAGAATGGAAGGGAAGAAATGTCGTTTTTGTATATAAAGAAATACAAATAACGTAAATACATAAAGTAACTAGCATAGGAGAAAGGGGTTTAGAACACAGAACCACGACACAACTCCACTAGACAACATCCAGAATGGCTCCTAGAATGTGCAGGTTTCCTCACGATACTGTCCTACAAAGAAATTAATAATGATAGATTTGAAAAATGAATGAGCGTGTTACTTTCTTTATATAAAGAGAAACATGTCCTGGTTCGATCCCGTGGTTTCTTAAAGAGATTTGTAAATATATACAAATATTTAATAACAAGAAAACTAAAAATGTTTTTTACAAAATATAGTATGCCATATTTTCAAAGTCAGATAGAAGAAGAAAATTATGGAATCTAAGCAAATAATAAAAATTTTATACTATTAGAGTCGTTGAAAACTCAGACTAAAAATCACACCTGGTTTCTTATTTACACATAGGCGCAAATATATCTTTATTATCAGACAATAAGAAGCGTGACTGGAATTGATCGCATATAACCAATCTCAGCCGCGGCTATTTGCGTCATATATTATTGAGGAAAAATCGTGATTTACTACTTAGAAATTCATGTCTTTGAACTTAATGTAACTTGCAGTTGATTGGGCCTTGTTTGTTGAGCTATTTCTACATATTATCTATGGTTACTAGTATCGACAGCATTGAAGAAGCAATGAGGATTAAAGTGACGTACTCACTTATATAACATGCAAATTTAGGACGTTATAAATTCTAGCTTTGGCTCGGCGGGACAACTACTAGTTACAGTCCTTCTAGGTATGTAAAAAAAAATTGAGTACCAGCATGAGACAATAATAACCATAACCTCTCACCGAGAGAGCACATTACTGTTATAGATTGTATTATATGCTAAAAAATAGAGTGGAAATTTGTAGATTTTGAGAGTATTTTTCGAAAGGGTAACTAGTGAATTCATAGTATAGTAAAACACATATTGACGTTTTTTATTGATACTCTTTTATAACGGAATATTTCAACATAATTTTCATCAACTTTAAGACGGCCGATCCTCGTGAAAATTTACACACGTATCAAAGCCCGATGACATTTCAAAAATTTAAAAAGGTCGTCCTCCTATTATGACCAATATCAATATAAAAAAGAAAAATTTTTATACATTTACAGAACAGTTGTAAACAATGCATGCAAAGATGATGATTAAAATGTAATGTTTTCTTGTAAACATTTGTCCTGCTGAAGCATATGTAGAAAATAATTGCAGGTGTTAATTTTTTGAAAAAATAAATTATTTTTCATACTATAATATTTTATTTCCCAAATCCAAAACTAAGGTGGAGCAGAAACTTTTTAAATTGTACTGTATATAAAGATTACGTATTTTAGAAATGTGTAAATAATTAATCCGTGTAAAATAGCCAGTCCAATTTGACTTTTCAGTAAATGTCATGGTATATTGCATGCATACTACTTACATAACCATAGTCATTGTAAAGCGGATTTTGTATGTACCTGAAACAATAAACCAATGATATAAGAAAAACAGATATAATTTTCCTCATGCAATCTTATTATGAGAATTAAGGACGTTATTGTTCTCAGAAATAATTAATAATCTAGTTCAACATTACGCAGTTATAAAGGCTTTTGATGTCTATAAAGGGCAGTACTAGTTGACTGAGGGCTACTTAATCTAGTTTGGATACCTTAAATAAAACTATTCTGCTACTATGCGCAGACCAAAAGAATAGACGAACGGATGAAATTATAACTCTATATACAAGGTGACAAGAGACTGCTCCCGAAAACGATTTTTTAGGCGACGATTTTTTTTTATGCTTGACTGTGATCTCACCTAATGGTAAGTGATGATACAGTCTAAGATGGAAGCGCGCTAATCTGGTAAGAGGCGATATACCCCTTATGGTTTCTACAAAGCATCGTACCGGAACACAAATCTCTGTGTTTGGCGGTATGTCTTTGCTGGTAAGGTGGTAACTAGCCACGGCCGTAATCTTCCACCAGTCCAAACTCAGACAAATTAGAAAATACAGTTTCCAAAATCGTCCTACCGGGGATCGGACCCGGGACCTCCGCTAGCAAAGCGAATACACGCACCACTGCGCCAACGGGGCCGACGATTACAGTACTAACGACACCTTTGATGATGGGACGGAAAAAATACCTGTTAATACAACATATATTACTTTTTAACATATATTAACAACTTAAAACAACCAGCACTGAAACACAAAATTAAAAACAGCTGACGTCTCAGCCCGGGTCAACGAACTCTAACTACCCGCGCGCTCGCAGTTTAGTAATGTATTTTTTTATGAAACTGTCGTTTTATTTTGCTGTATTAATATGATGGAGCGTCAATAATGCTAATAAAGCGTTTTAAATCTTCGATTTTTTAAAATCAAGCTGGATATTTTTCTGTCCCATTTTCAAAGGAGTCATTAACTCTATCACCTGTCTTCGTCTTCGGAAGCAGTCTCATAAGACCTTGTATATACAGAATATCATGGTCAGAAAAACTTAAGAATTGACCAAATCTACTTTGTTAAAAGTAGCTGTTTGCCGTGGTGGCACCTGCGATCAGATAGTTTCCAATCCCACGGGAATATGGAGAAATCCGTTATTTCAGTGTAATCGCAAATAGTTTTAGACATCTCTTGATGGGCTTATTACCTTTCTAACGAACCCGGTTCGAAAAAAAATATTCTTTTTTATATACGCATTACTTTCCCTTAATACTTTGCCATTGCTTTTAGCTATTAATAAAGCTTCTTTATTTAACATACAAGTAAGACAAATAAATCTTTTATTATTTGCAAGGTGTTAATTGGAAACGTACAAAGTGTTTTAAAGTATTACGATTTATGTTCAAATGAATCTGTCAGGTTTTATTTTCATCAAAATATTGACATTTCATGTTTTCATCATTACAATATGGAATTTAGCATCTGACACTTTATTTGCATACTTTATTATTTTATTACTGATATATTAATAAAGAAAGCGATGCTTGTGTAATTCGCTGCATGAAAAGAGGCCTCGTGTTTTCCTTTACGTTGTTGCTTTGAAATAATAGTTACACAATTCGAAATAGCTTAAATAACTAATAAAATATTTAAATTAACTAATGACATGTCTTGAATAAATGTTTTGGCAAGAAAATAGACTATTCCGGATTATCTGGAAAATTGGTGACGTATTTAAAAAAATAAATTAAAAGTGCGTGCGTACATATGTAAACATTTCGAAAATGAACTTCTTTGGCAAACACATTTTTAAGTCTTGTTTATATTTATAGAAATCTACAATTTTAGATTTCCGAGACAGACGGAGGGTAAAAGAGATATGTTAGGAATTTAATTGACATTAAAATATTAAAATACATATAAATTATTGAAACGCCGAGTGTTTTTTTTTTCAATATTAAAAATAATTAATTAAAACAGAATTTTATGAAAAATAGTATATTAAATGATTAAATGACGATTGTCAAATGAAAGTGCCACTTGTTATTTGTATATATTAAAAATACCTAAACTTCGAACGAATTAAATAAAAATGTTACCCTCATGCGCCTAAAGAAGTTTTACTTTAATAATTTTACAGTAGAACCATTTGAAATTCAAACAAATAGTTTGTATTAAGTTATTCAGCAATGACATTTGGTCTTGCCGCAGTGTCACTTTTTCTGATATGAATTTTTACACTAGAAAGTGTAGACTTTTCTGGATATGGATAATTTTGAGAGTAGCAACCTGGCTTATAGGTGAAGGCTTAATTAAAATAAATATTCGATATTGTAATATGCTTTTTGTTATAAGTGTAGTGACAAATTCTACACAAATTGATATCTTATTACAACTGGGTAAGCTTAACCGGAAAAGTCATTTCAAAACTTTAAATTATTTGAAGTGAAACTTCTTAAGCGCACGAGGGTAAAATTTTTACGGATGAATTGCGTGACGAAGATGTGCATCGTTCTTTATGCTAATTCGTTTCAAGGTTAGGTAGTTTTAATATTTACAAATAACATGTGGCATTTTAATTTGCCACGCGTCATTTAATCATTTAATATACTATATTTCATAAAATTCTCTTTTAATTAATTATTTTTAATATTAAAAAAAAACACGAGGTCTTTTTATTTATATTCGTAATTTGAGATTTCAATAATTTATGTGTATTTTCAACACTTTTNCATGCCCTACTTATTCGATCTTTTTACCTTTGGTTTAAAAGATATTAATTGACATAGAGTATTTTTGTTATATATTGGGAGGTCTTACCGCTAGTTAGTAATCTCTTTCAGACAACCCTTAGGATATGGCCCCCATGATAGAATGGAAGGGAAGAAATGTCGTTTTTGTATATAAAGAAATACAAATAACGTAAATACATAAGGTAACTAGCATAGGAGAAAGGGGTTTAGAACACAGAACCACGACACAACTCCACTAGACAACATCCAGAATGGCTCCTAGAATGTGCAGGTTTCCTCACGATACTGTCCTACAAAGAAATTAATAATGATAGATTTGAAAAATGAATGAGCGTGTTACTTTCTTTATATAAAGAGAAACATGTCCTGGTTCGATCCCGTGGTTTCTTAAAGAGATTTGTAAATATATACAAATATTTAATAACAAGAAAACTAAAAATGTTTTTTACAAAATATAGTATGCCATATTTTCAAAGTCAGATAGAAGAAGAAAATTATGGAATCTAAGCAAATAATAAAAATTTTATACTATTAGAGTCGTTGAAAACTCAGACTAAAAATCACACCTGGTTTCTTATTTACACATAGGCGCAAATATATCTTTATTATCAGACAATAAGAAGCGTGACTGGAATTGATCGCATATAACCAATCTCAGCCGCGGCTATTTGCGTCATATATTATTGAGGAAAAATCGTGATTTACTACTTAGAAATTCATGTCTTTGAACTTAATGTAACTTGCAGTTGATTGGGCCTTGTTTGTTGAGCTATTTCTACATATTATCTATGGTTACTAGTATCGACAGCATTGAAGAAGCAATGAGGATTAAAGTGACGTACTCACTTATATAACATGCAAATTTAGGACGTTATAAATTCTAGCTTTGGCTCGGCGGGACAACTACTAGTTACAGTCCTTCTAGGTATGTAAAAAAAAATTGAGTACCAGCATGAGACAATAATAACCATAACCTCTCACCGAGAGAGCACATTACTGTTATAGATTGTATTATATGCTAAAAAATAGAGTGGAAATTTGTAGATTTTGAGAGTATTTTTCGAAAGGGTAACTAGTGAATTCATAGTATAGTAAAACACATATTGACGTTTTTTATTGATACTCTTTTATAACGGAATATTTCAACATAATTTTCATCAACTTTAAGACGGCCGATCCTCGTGAAAATTTACACACGTATCAAAGCCCGATGACATTTCAAAAATTTAAAAAGGTCGTCCTCCTATTATGACCAATATCAATATAAAAAAGAAAAATTTTTATACATTTACAGAACAGTTGTAAACAATGCATGCAAAGATGATGATTAAAATGTAATGTTTTCTTGTAAACATTTGTCCTGCTGAAGCATATGTAGAAAATAATTGCAGGTGTTAATTTTTTGAAAAAATAAATTATTTTTCATACTATAATATTTTATTTCCCAAATCCAAAACTAAGGTGGAGCAGAAACTTTTTAAATTGTACTGTATATAAAGATTATGTATTTTAGAAATGTGTAAATAATTAATCCGTATAAAATAGCCAGTCCAATTTGATATTTCAGTAAATGTCATGGTATATTGCATGCATACTACTTACATAAGCATAGTCATTGTAAAGCGGATTTTGTATGTACCTGAAACAATAAACCAATGATATAAGAAAAACAGATATAATTTTCCTCATGCAATCTTATTATGAGAATTAAGGACGTTATTGTTCTCAGAAAGAATTAATAATCTAGTTCAACATTACGCAGTTATAAAGCCTTTTGATGTCTTTAAAGAGCAGTACTAGTTGACTGAGGGCTACTTAATCTAGTTTGGATACCTTAAATAAAATTATTCTGCTACTATGCACAGGGCAATATCAAATTAAGACCAAAATAATAGACGAACGGATGAAATTATAATTCTATATACAAGGTGACAAGAGACTGCTCCCGAAAACGATTTTTTAGGCGACGATTTTTTTTATTGCTGACAGTTCAGCGCTTAATTTCAATTGAAATATATTAAACTAACATGATATTGTTATGATGATGATTACAAAAAAAAACAGAATACCCGACTGAGTTTGTTGTGGGCTCTTCTCGGATCGGGGCGCGAAGGAACCCTCGCAACTTTAGATTTTAAGTCGTTCTGGAGTATCATCATCAGACGTGCATTAGAATTAGAGTGTGGAAAGGAAAAGAAAAAACAAAAATTTGACGATTCTGTAATGTAAGTGTTGTAATATGCCTACTTGAGTAAAGATATTTTCATTTGATTTGATTTGATTTGTATTAACTGTGATCTCACCTAATGGTAAGTGATGATACAGTCTAAGATGGAAGCGCGCTAATCTGGTAAGAGGCGATATACCCCTTATGGTTTCTACAAAGCATCGTACCGGAACACAAATCTCTTTGTTTGGCGGTACGTCTATGCTGGTAAGGTGGTAACTAACCACGGCCGAAATCTCCCACCAGTCCAAACTCAGACAAATTAGAAAATACAATTTCCAACATCGTCCTACCGGGGATCGGACCCAGGACCTCCGCTAGCAAAGCGAATACACGCACCACTGCGCCAACGAGGCCGTGGAACACAAAAAATACATGTTAATACAACATATATTACTTTTTAATATATGAACAACTTTACTAAAAAAAAACAAACAGCACTGAAACACAAAATTAAAAACAGCTGACGTCTCAGCCCGAGTCAACGAACTCTAACTGCCCGCGCGCTCGCAGTTTAGTAATGTATTTTTTATGAAACTATCGCTTCATTTTGCTATATTAATATGATGGAGCGTCAATAATGCTAATAATACGTTTTAAAACTTCGATTTTTTAAAATCAGGATGGATATTTTTCTGTCCCATTTTCAAAGGTGCATTAACACTATCACCTGTCTTCGTCTTGCTTCCGAAGACTAAGGTCTCATAAGACCTTGTATATACAGAATATCAGTGTCAGAAAAACTTAAGAAATGACCAAATCTACTTTGTTAAAAGTAGCTGTTTCCCGTGGTGGCGCCTGCGATTAGATAGTTTCCAATCCCACGGGAATATGGAGAAATCCGTTATTTCAGTGTAATCGCAACTAGTTTTAGACATCTCTTGATGGGCTTATTACCTTTCTAACGAACCCGGTTTGGAAAAAAGTTTTCTTTTTTTATATACGCATTACTTGCCCTTAATACTTTGCCATTGCTTTTAGCTATTAATAAAGCTTCTTTATTTAATATACAAGTAAGACAAATAAATCTTTTATTATTTGCAAGGTGTTAATTGGAAACATACAAAGTGTTTTAAAGTATTACGATTTATGTTCAAATGAATCTGTCAGGTTTTATTTTCATCAAAATATTGACATTTCATGTTTTCATCATTACAATGTGGAATTTAGCATCTGACACTTTATTTGCATACTTTATATTACTGATATATTAATAAAGAAAGCGATGCTTGTGTAATTCGCTGCATGAAAAGAGGCCTCGTGTTTTTCCTTTACGTCGTTGCTTTGAAATAATAGTTACACCATTCGAAATAGCTTAAATAACTAATAAAATATTTAAATTAACTAATGACATGTCTTGAATAAATGAATAGACTATTCCGGATTCTCTGGAAGATTGGTGACGTATTAAAAAAAAAAAAAATTAAGAGTGCGTGCGTACATATGTAAACATTTCGAAAATGAACTTCTTTGGCAAACACATTTTTAAGTCTTGTTTATATTTATACAAATCTACAATTTCAGATTTCCGAGACAGACGGAGGGTAAAAGAGATATGTTAGGAATTTTATGAATTTAATTGACATTAAAATATTAAAACTGTCGAAAATACATATAAATTATTGAAACGCCGCGTGTTTTTTTTTTCAATATTAAAAATAATTAATTAAAAGAGAATTTTATGAAAAATAGTATATTAAATGATTAAGTGACGATTGTCAAATGAAAGTGCCACTTGTTATTTGTATATATTAAAAATACCTAAACTTCAAACGAATTATTTATTTATATTTGTAATTTGAGATTTCAATAACTTATGTGTATTTTCGACACTTTTAATGTTTTAATGTCAATTAAATTCATAAAATTCCTAACATATCTCTTTTACCCTCCGTCTGTCTCGGAAATCTAAAATTGTAAATTGGTATCAATATATACATACTATGTCATATAATATTTCATAAACTCTCTTTTCTAAATTTTATATTCTAAAACAAAATTTAAATAATAATTTCTAATATTGACACAAAACACATAGCATTTTTATTTACAATTCATAATTTGAGATTTTAATAAATTATTTTTATTAATTTCCTATACTTTTATTATTTTAAAGACAATTGGATTAATTAAATTCCTAACATATCTTTCTTTTTCCCTCCCTCTAAGTCTCGGAAATCTAAAGTTTTAGATTTGTATAAATATAAACAAGACTTAAAAATTTGTTTGCCAAAGAAGTTTCACTTCTGACATGTGTACGCACGCATTGTTTTTTCGTTTTTATTGCTTTTCTAATTCTCACATTAAAATAGAGTAGATCTCTAAACTGTGCAGTGCATTGAAATCTAAAACTTTGTATACTTGTACTTTTTTTTTATTACTAACGGGTTCTGCTTATGACTGTGATCTTACCTAATGGTAACTTATTATACAGTCCAATATAAAAGATCGCTGACTTGGTAAGAGGTAATTTACCTTTCATGGTTCTTAGACAATGTCGTACCGGAACGACCAAGGTATCCCACAGATCCAGACAAGTAAGAGAACCCTGTTAGCAAACCCTGTACCCCAATACCTAGTAACCTATTGAGCCATAGAGGACATCAAAAATTTACTGAAACAGAGTTCAGGCATGTATACTTTCGCTTTAAAACTAAAAAAATAATTATTTCGTTATAAATAATATTTGTGTTTTACTTCATAAAAGGCCTATGCAAAATTACTTTAATGTCCTGTAGTTAACAATAAAATGATATTTTTTACTGAGAACGATTTTATCTCATTTATTATGACCATTCAAGTAAGTCCTTGAACATTGGTCATATGTTATTAATTACTCTTGCTCGTATAAAGAATTGAGAATGAATACATTATTATACAATAAAATTTTAAACAAACAATAACCCTATGAATTTTCACTCTTTTTATTTGGATATGTATGTTTGTAACCCGTAGGAGCTTTGTAAAATATCAATCTTCTTAAGTTCTTTCTTCTATGTAACCTTAATAAGACGAGCCTCAATTTAAGATATTGATTTGTTTTAACGAATTTATCAAAATCCCCTAGCTTTATGCATTAGAGCTAATGCAAAATTCACCTTTACATTATAAATGCATTTATCAAAATATTCCTGTAATGAATTTATAATCATTCAAAGTATTGTTATCCTCTATACCCTCTTACGTTAATTTGTAACCTTTTGTAATATATTCTATTAATGATTCCCATTTAATATCATAGTTTTGTCTTCCTAGGTACAGAAGCTTTAAATTATCCGTAAGATAGTATTATTGTTTCATGCCAAGTACAGAGTTTCTTACTTTATTAAAAGTAATCATAGTCCATCCTAACCTTTTCATATCAAAACCTTATTGTATGAAATTAGTATAATGACTATTTTCAAAGTTAATTAAAATATTGTTTTATGAAATTGCATAGTCTAGCTCTGGACTAGTAGCCTTTGGCTGTGGCAAATTTAAAACAAAACTAAATTCAAGACTAGTATTTTATGTTCACTATAATTATATATTGAAATGTACAAAAAAGGCTGTCATAAAATAATCCGTCAGCAAAATACATAAGTTGGAAATTACATATAGCACGCCATACAACACAATATATTATAAATCATAATAATTTGACGATATTTCTTACTTAGAGAGACAATAAATAATAAAAATAGAATATACTATTACATTTTAAACACAGTGCAAACGACTGCAATGGGAATATAACTTGCAGAACATTATTGCACGTGGTATTTATATGCTTATTATTGAAATCAGTGCTTGATCTCACTTTATGGTAAGTGATGATACTGTCTATGATAGAAACATGTAACAGGTAATTGTTTCTACAAAGCGTCTTACCGGTAACCAAACTTAGCGTAGTGACTTTACTTTTAAGGTACTAATTAGCCAAGAACGAAACTTAGGCCCAAATTTATATAATTACTCTGGCTAAATTCGTATTTAGGACTAATACTGTTACACCATCGAGAACTGAACTTGTTTCTTAACTGTAACATCTACATCTACATTATATTATCGTTACATTGTTTATGTTATAAACTTTTAGGACGTCAGCAGTAAATGAAAATGATTTGTGTTCCTTTATTTGTAATAAATAATATTTCCGGATTGTGTTAAATAAATTCAAACATAATAAGATATATGGTCAACATTATATTTATATACTATTTGTAGAAAAATATTAATAATGATAGATACAAAAACTCGATTTTACATACATTATCAAAAATTTACTAGTCTAGTTTACTATAATCAATTACTATGATGTAAAAAAATTCAAGTAACCTTTATACCTTTTACATTCGCTTTACATATACGGCACTCTACAATTTTTCGCAAAATAAAATCAATTACTAATCTGATATTAAAAATACTGTGGTAAAGTCAAGTGTCGTCCGTAACAAGTTAAAAAAATGTATTCGAACTTTAGTGGATTTATAAAAAAGTATTTTATTGACGCTTGAAAACTTTAACTTGTTATATACGGTGTTATATAACACTAAGTTTATGATCTCAACTTTTCCATTGACAAAGAAGAAAATGACGTCAATTATTCAAAGTTATTGTAGAATTATTCGACGCTTTAAAATTAAATGTTCACGATTTATAAACCGTCTAAAATAAAGGATATTTTTAATGTATAATCGTTGATTTTGTAACGAAATCTTTCGGATAATTTTTCTTCCGTGCTTTGTTTGCTTAAAAATGTTATAAAGAATTATTAAGTGGCTTCATTATTTTTTAATATGTAAACCTTATAACGTAGATACCTTTAGTTAATTTAAATATAAACAGGAACAGAAAAATATCTCTAATTAGTAATAATTATATTTATGAATATAAATTATGAACGAATTTATCATAATTACTATCAATAAACGGATAACGACATTTAACCTACACATTAATAAAATTTATCTTAAACTTATACTTATTATGACGAGGAAATATTTCTGTTTTTGTATATAAGTGTGAATGTATGTTTGTAACGGTTTCACACAAAAACTACGGGACCGATTTCAAAAATTTTTTTACCGTTAGAAAGCTGTATTTTCACTGAACGACATAGGCTATATTACTTTCTCAAAAAATAGGGATCCCTAACAAAAATGCATTAATATAACCCAAGGTGTAAAACAAAAATTCTGTTATCGCGTGCGCTGGGGAAACTATTGATGATAGAACAAAAAAATGTTCTATAATATTATAGAACGTAAAAATATCTACAACAAAGTCCAACTATTGCAGTTATGCCTCTATAACTTTTACTTTTTTGATTTCAAAAATTAATAAAAGTGTCGACAATAATCAAACCATATTATTTATACCTTTGTATAAATCTTTATCCTATTAAATATTTTATTAAAGACCGTTTTAATACCGGTAAAATACTTTATAAGTTTTTAAAATCGGTCATTCCATTCCATTCCATATTAGTTAGATATATATTAGTTGTAAAGTAAAATCTCTATATTGATTAGATATATATAAGATTTATTTATTTATTTTGATTATGAATGTAAGTGTGTATCTAATAATCTCAATGGATTAATTTGGACTTGGACTTTCCACTGCTACGAGATCGATATTTACGCGTGTGAAACCGCGGGGAATTACTAGTTATTGATAAAATAATAGACATTCTAATGTAATATACATTTGTAATTACTAACGCAGTAATTGGTTTCACTAAGTATTGAAATTATTAAAATTAAAAAAGCGCGTAATGTACAACCAGTGTTTTCTTTCATTTACAAAAAAAAATGCGCTACCGATGATCTGTATAAATAATACATGAATAAAGTCAATATTAGTCACGATTACCTTGGTCACAACTCAATTGTTATGTTAAAGCATGAATGCGAGGTGCAGACTTGCTGAAAGGAACTGAACAGATGTAACGCTGACTGTTAAAATATCGGGCGCTAATTTATTACATTATAGGGAGAGGTAGAGAGAGATAATACTTTATTCTACAGTATAGTATTAAAACAAAAAAAAGGTATATAGTAGTTTAAATTATATAATAAAAAGGTAGCCAAATGGATGAATTAGAGCTTGACTGTAATCTCATCTGATTGTAAGTGATGGTGTAGTCTCACATTGAAGCGCCCTAATCTAAAAGAGGTAATTTATCTCTTCTGGTTTCTATACAGCCTTGTACAAGGACGCAAACTTTTAAGCTTGGTGGTACATATTTACTGGTACGGTGGTAACTAGCCAAAGCACAATAGACCGTGTATTGGCTTCGCTAGCAGAGGGCCTAAGTTTGATTCCCGTTAGGGCAGGTGTAAGAAATTATATTTCGCAATTTGTGCCTGGGACACACTTCTACACAGCACCGGAACGTAAATGTTCCGGTGCTGTGTAAAAACGTAAGAGGTATATTATTATCTAATACACGCGTCCATCTTGGATTGTATATTATTAGTCAAGCACTAACTTATCAGTAATAAAAAATATAATTCGAAATTGAAGAAAAAATTACATATTTGTCTACCAACTTTCATACCACATTACAAAAATTATCAACTGAATTAATGGTAAACAATTAGAAGTTTATTTTAAACGCATTAATATCATGTAAATCTTAATGAGGAAGTACAAACGTCAATTAATCCCACAAAGGAAACAACTGAAGTAAAATGAGGAATTCATTCATTATTCTCACAATATAATGCGTCAGTTCGCAAAAGTACAATATAATATTGCGCGGATCCTTTCGCACGGTCTAGTCTTGGCATGTGAACACGCATTTTAATGAATGTTATACATGTAATGACAATTATGATAATAACACTTGAACATCCTCGCCTCGCTGGCGCATTGGTGCGACTACTGGCTCCACTTCATTATCAGAGGTTCTTAATTTGATTTTCAGCAGGAGAAATTCAGAAAATTACATTATCTAATTTTGCTAAATTTGGACTAATGGAAGCCTTAGGCCCTGGGTATTTACCACCGTACCAGCACAATAAATAAATATTCCATTACGATGATTTATACAAAATAAAATATAACTGCCTCTTTGGTCTAGTGGTTAGCATGTTCGACTACAGACATGAGGTCCTGGGTTCGAGTTCCGATTCGGGCCAATTCAAAATCGATATTGAGTTTTCTATTAAGATTTTCTCAATATTTGCCCGAAGTGAGGAAGTTGGCGGTGTGATCCACCCCCGTGCCTCGGAGAGCACGTTAAGCCGTCGGTCCTGCGCCTGATCTCTCTCCGGTCGTCTCGGATTCCCGTCACATCGGACTATGAGAGTGAAGGAATAAAGAGTGCACTTGTGTACTTTGCCTGCCAATCCTTATATATGCTATTCTTGTGAGATGATTACAAAATACACTTTACTTTGTCAATATCAAATCAATTAATCGCGAGGAGAGTTTTTCTGATCTCGTGATGGGTCAATAAGTATACATTTTCATTACAACAACGTCTCTCTCATTATGTATCATATGTCCCTAGTAAATTATAGACAACAAATATTTATAATTCAATTGGCGAGTATTATTATATCACAATAGTAATACTTATTGTTAATTAATAGTAATTGACGCTTCAATCGCTGGGCGTCCACAGCTGGACATACAAGGTCTTGCGGTACTTGGACTTTAAATGATTACCATAAAACTGTTATAATATAAAGTTAATGAGACAAATAGAAACGACTGACGTAACCTTGTACGCATTTCAAAACCGAAATGGATCTGTTAAGACAAACAAACATATATATGCCCAATAAGCACGTCTTAACGAGATTGACCTAGGATAACTGTTCGGAAGTGGTCGATTGTGTTTCATTTTCCGTTTGACTCGCAGAAGGCATAATACGAAGATGTAAAACTGCTAGAAGTATCTCATTTATTTCCTCTAAAGATTAAATTACATCTGACGAATAGAGAGAAAGGAATAATACTTTATTTTACACCACAATAGTTATAACAAAATGCTGAATAAATAACATTACAAAATGGCGGCCTTATCTCTAGGTACGAAAAATTATACGCGACAGGGAATAAGGGGAAATCCAGATTGAATTGTCAATCTATGCCATTCTTGAATACAGCTGAACACATAAGAAATTACAACAAAATTGGTTCAGCCGTTTTGGAGGAATTTAGTGACATACAATTATAATTACATAGATACTTACATTTTTATATTATTGAGAACATGTAAATGTACCTTTTGCATAACATCAAATAAATGCTAATCAAGCAAATAAACAATAATGAATTCGGTAAAGTGTCAATTAAAAACACTTCATTTTCTTAATATAAACATCTACTGTCTTGACACAATTTAAAAAAAAAAAGATCAATGTTAACCACAAGATTAAAACTAATTCAACGAGATGTCACTCACATAGCAACCGGAAAGAACCTTGTACCGTTTCCTGATATATTTCTTTCTTCTTATTTACATAACAAGTTTGAAGTCATTAATGAGTAATCGTTCTTAGTTGTGCGTCAATGTCATATATGAAACATAACACGTCACATGTCACAATTATTGGTCTAAAGTGTTTGATTTTTAATATGGAATCTACTTAATAAATAATGTAACATACGTAGTTCAACATAAGTACGAAAAATACTACTAATATTTCGTGTACGGAAAAGTTTTTAGAGACATGAATAGATAGTATTTTTTAACTTGTAATTCTAGTTTTTCTTTGTATTGTATGAAATGTATATAGTTAAGTAGCATGAGTATTGACCCACCACGCTGCTTCAATATGGATTGCCAGGCTCCACGTATCCCAGAATTACTCGTGATATATGCAGCTTTCTTCATGTTTTCGATCACCGAAAAGTACAGTTTTGGATTGGAAAATATAATCAAGCATGTTCGCCGGCCTCGCTGGCGCAGTGGTACGAGTACTCCATATGCTAGTCGAGGCCCTGGGTTCGATCCTCGATAGAGTGAATTCAGAAAATTCCTTTTTTAATTTGTTTGAATCTGGACTGTTGGGAGGCATTGGCCCTGGCCAAACAAAGAGATTCGCGTTCTGGTAGAAGTAAATTGCCTCATAATAAATTAATGTACTTCCGTCTTAGATTGTATAATCACTTACCATCACTATCAGCAACAAAAAAGTGCGTGCTTACACAGTACACATGTCAGAAGTGAAACTTGTTTGGAAAACTATTTTTTAAGTCCTGTTATATTTATATTTATATTTGAATTCAATTGTCGTTAAAATACTAAAAGTGTCGAAAATTAATACCAATAATTTATTGAAATCTCAAATGACGAATCGTAAATAAAAATGCCACGTGTTTTTGTCAATATTAGAAATTATTACTTAAATATTGTATTTGAATTTAGATTTTGGTAAACAGAATTGATGAAATATGTTTATTTTATATTTTATGAAAAATAGTGTATTAAATGGTTAAATGACGAGTGGTAAATAAAAATGTGAAGTTATTTGTAAATATTAAAACTACCTAACCTTCAAACGAATTGGCATACAGAAAGCTGCACATCTTCGTGACGCTTCATTCGCATCACATTTCATTCGTAAAAATTTTACCCTCATGCGCCTAAAGAAATTTCACTTCAAAATCTTTAAAAAAGACTTCAGTGCTGAATCCATTTAAAATAAATATAATTATAAGTGTGAGTAAATTATTGGAAGTAATTTTATATTTATTTATATATATATAAGAGATATCCAGGTATCCATTGACTCATCACGATATTTATTGAATCATAAGGCGTAGAGACTTGAAATTTGGTAAGAATATTCCTTTTACCGAGTAGAAGTCAGCTAAGAACGGATTTTACAAAATTCCACCGGTAAGGGAGTTGCGGGGGTGTTTGTTAAAAAAATCAAATTTTCACGTAAAAAAAAATCAAACTTCACATTTACAAATTAAACCTTTTATTGTATGTAAAACTTGATCAGAATTTTGTTTTTGACATGATGGAAACTATCAAAAGTATATTTTAGGAAATTCCACTCTCAAAGGGCAGTGCGGGTATGTTTCTTATTTGTAAAACAATTTGCCTTAGTTATTGAAAATGTTTCCAAAAAAATAAAACATTCCCCAGCAGACGAAGTCGCGGGTTCAGCCAGTAAAATATACAAGAGCTGATTTTAATCGAACGAGCGTCACACAACCATGCGTAAAGGCTCACGCTAATTCAATCCCAAATTAGACATCCATAATGCGCTTAATGAAGTCTTTGACAAATATATATATATTTCTGTTATGAAGTGTCACTTCTAACATCTTTAATCCTTGAACCTTTCGAACGTTCGAGGTAGTCTTTGTCGGCCGCACCCAAGGAGAATACAGTGGATGAATATTAAAGTGCTTGGTGCACTTAATAAACCGCATCATACTGTAATATTATTCAATTAGAAACATTTTTCTATTATGCAATTGTTTTGATATCAGTACCATTAATCATTCAAGGAAAAATTTGTATTTTTGTATGTAACGAATAAGCTCAAAAAGTACTGGACCGATTTTAATAATTCTTTTTTCAATAGAAAGCTACATTATCACTGAGTAACTTAGGCTATATTTAGTACTACATTACTATAGAAATCTTTAGAAATTCCTATTAATACCAACCAAGGGTGTAAAAAAATTAGCCATAAAATGTGTTTCATCGCATGCGCTGTGAAGAGTATTAATGAGAGGACAAAAAAAGATTAGACAATATTATAGAATATATCAATCTCTAAAAACAACTTCGCGAGACCATATGTCTAACTATTGTAGTTACGTCACTGTAACTACTTTTTTACATTTAACAAATTGATAGAAATGCCGATGAAAATCAGACCGTGTTATCCATACCATTTATAAATTTTTATCCAAATAAGTAATTTCATATTCAAGACTGTATTAATACCTGATGATTACTTTTTAAATTATTAAAATCGGATATTACATTCAAAAGATATCATGAAATTAAAATAAAAATACTAACTCGACGTGAGAAGGGCAATGCGGGAGAAGGGGGTGCACCATTATGAAGTATGAACTAGGTAGCCCGTCGGCTTACGCAGGACGCAAGCGACATTGAATATTTCGAGTTTTTTTAACACATTTTTATGCTTAAAAAGTTCTTTTCAGAGCTACTTAGTTTAGTATTAGGAATCACACTTTTTCATCATATTTGTCAAAGTTCTTTTCAGAACTATCTCTTTGAATTCGAATAATTTCTTTATTATCTATATTATTAGTTTATTCTTAATTTAAAATAAATATCCTTCATAGCAATATGCCTAGAAGAAGAAGGTCGCAGCTATCTAAGAATAGTGCCCAAGCGAGATTAGCAAAAGTTCGTCGTAATGGAGGGTCTTCTTCACATAATGTACAGGGAGGCTTTAAGATAAGCATACAATTTTATTCTAATTTAGTGATTCATAGTCGTTTTAATTATCATGCTTATAACTTACATATCTGTGCCTATTTATGTCTGCCCGTGCGAAGCCGGGAAGGGCCGCTAGTAATAAATAAAAAGACAGAATTGCTTCGGTTTTAAACTATTACTTTTTGTCGACAACTTTTATTTAGTCATTTTAATACAAAAGGGTTATTTATTTATTTTATTTATTTATCATCAGACATACGGTATTGTTCTTACTAATGATCGATGCCTACTGAACAAGTAGAAACTGTGTTTCATTAGTCATTTCCTTCCTAATTTAGTAGCAATTATAATCAACATGGATTTATATAAAGATAAACATTTTTTAAATTTACATTAAAAGCATGCGATTGTATGTGTTGGTGTATGTGTGTCTGTGTTGTATGTGAATTTGTGTGTGCATGCGTGTACCTAAATTAAATGATTTTACTAAATAAATTTTCAGTTTCCTTATAAGATAGACCGATGAAGTAGTTTTTCACTTGCATTTAACATTTCCTGGTTGTTGTTAGATCAATATTCAGCGTTTTATTGAGAAATTATACAACCTAGACCCAAGAACATAATATTAAAGGTCCGCTATTGTGCTTCATATGTAGATTTAGTATAATTCTTACGTTTCACTTCATTCATTACATCAGATTTAAAAGTTAACGATTTGTGCTTTCGCAACTTCGAACTTTCAAAATGAAGATTTTCATTGTCGTTATCCCCTCACAATCCATGTATATAAGAGATATGACATACCAATAAGACTTTCCAAATATCATCTTTAGTATTGCTCTTTGGGCCTGTTCTATTCGTAATAATATGGTATATATATTTAAATATGATGTAAAGTGTATATTGTAATATGAATGCATTTTTAAGTACAATAGGAAATCGATCTTTTTTAAATTCCTTTTCCGAAAATATCGCAAAATTCTACTTTATTATAAGCTAAATAAATTAATAACTTGAAGCAAAATTTGAATCCGGTACGGATGGAAATGTCCGTCGAAATTTATTACTTTTTGTGGATTTCCCTTTTATTCCCCGTCCGGCATATATTAGACAATATGTATGTATATATGTACTCGTATACATAACTAATAAAGTTGTTCCTTAATTAGTCCCTGTTTAATTGTTTTAGTAGTTGAGGAAATAATCATAATTATCTTTTTTATATATAAAAATGAATAATTTATTGTTTAACTGCTTATCCACTATGTAATTGTTTTATTTTAGGATTACCCGGTATAGAATCTACTATTCGTTTTAAGAGATTAGACTAGATATTCCCAGCACAATTCTTCAGCCCGTGGAATTATGGAGAAATCAGCAATTACAGTGACATTAAAAAATGAGACCTTTTGGTAAATAACAAGTAAATCGCGAAAGATTTTATAGTCCTCGTTATGTGTGGGTGGTCTAAAACCATCCTTGCATTTTAGCCATTCTAATAAATCCTAATTAAGGCAAAAATGACATTTTATATCTTCATAATAATATTGTGTTAGATATCAAAGCTAAATACACATTTTAATAAAAGAAATAAAAACAAACTTGCAACGCAATGTTCGGAAATCATTTATTGGGTTTAACATACGTATTTTTAAAATAATTTTAAGAGTTGTGCCAAAAACAAGTAAATAAATAAATCTTTACTCAGTCAAAAATCACAAAAACATATATTTTTAACTAAAACAAAGTTAGAGCAAAAAAATCTAAATTTTACTCTGCGTTCCCAAAACAATTAACATTAAAGGCATATTGTAATGCGGAATATTTTTAAGCCGTAAAAATGTTTGGACTTGACTAGTTGCACATGGTAACTAAATACTACAAGTCGTAAGCTACAACACTATATTTAATAGAGCAACAACTAAATTTTTTGCTGGTGTAATCAACTTTCCGAACCGGTGACAGATTTCTTACTAACGGACTTCAATAGAGCCTTTTGAGCGCACGTGGCTAAAAAATATTTTGACTTTGAGACGGAACTTTACACGACATGTACAAGTAGATAAATCATGTTAAAAATGACTACGTTATAGTGACCAAATGAGGCCCACTTTTAATTACGTAATAAGAAAATCATGACTGACTTTTGACTAAAGTTCTTAGCAACTATATGTTGGGCTACAAATAAAGTAGCCAGGTGTAGTTATTATTACGTATTTTTGACTAGAAAGATTCTTCGGACATAGATACAAAAATATTTCTATTTATGTCATGGATGCTAACCGCAATATTATGCCATGTACCCCATAAGCTTAATCAAAATTGTGGTTAATCTAACGATTGCAGCCCGCTGCAAGCAAATTTCCAAGCTCTTATTGCTCTTAAAAATGCAATGTTAGAGCTGCAATCATATGTAAGAGTATCACAGATAACAGTTAATCCGATTACCATACAGTTTATGCGTACGCGCATAATATATTGCCTACAAGGTTCACAACCAAACAACCGCATCGCTATTACGACTGTAAACAAACTCGAACGCACTTCGAATACGAAATGTGCAATGTTACGGTTATTAAATAGTATTACACGAGAAAATCTCTTAGTAAAACAACAGCAAAAGATAACGGTGTCTTCTAGCTTTTTTATATTGCTGACCGGTCAGTTTGACCGTGATCACACATAATGGTAAGTGATGATACAATCTAACATAGAAGCGCGTCAAGAGGCAATTTAATTGTTATGGTTTCTACACAGCATCGTACGGGAACACAAATCTCTTTGCCAGTAAGCAGGTAAGTAGCCAAGGCCGAAGCATCCCACCAATCCAAACTCAGACAAATTAGAAAATGCAATTTCTTGAATTCGCCCTACCGTGGATCGAACCCGGGACCTCTGCTGGTAAAGCCAGTACTCGCATCTTTTAAATAATAACAAAAGTATGTGAGTACTTATGTACTCGTACACTAACTAGAAGTTATACTTCTGTGGCCTAACAAGATGAAAATCTTTTCAAACAATGATATGCATAAACTGTCTTGGAGCTTTTAAATTATCAGTCATCATCATTAGATAACACAACTTTTAGCGCGAATATTAAATGTGTTATTGAAATACACGCTTAATAGCATAAAAAAATGCTAAATAATATATACAAGCAACGGTTAGTATGTTCGATATTTTAACCATAAATACACGCCGTAGTTTTTGTTGTTTGTCAAATCAAATACATCCATCATTCGTTTATTCCATCCAAAGATTAAAGACGAAAATTATAAATGTAAACTAACTTTCACTGGATATAAAAAGTCTATAATCTGTTATTTAAAGTTGAGACTGAATGTTATAATTTTGATAAGAATGTTACGTTGATATGTTCAATGTCACAATATATCTAACAAGTAATATATTTAAATAATTAGGGTATTATATAATTATAAAATGTAAAAAAAACTAAAATGTTGACTAAAGCTTAGGGGTGTCGGTTTTTTGTGACGGTGTGCGCCAAAAGAAGTATAACTTCTGATCTGTAAATTAACAGCCACTTCCAGTGTGACGGCGCTTTTTAACATATGATAACAATTTTTTATTAGTATTTGTTTTTTATCAACAGCTAAGTATCTATTGTTCCACATGCGCATGAAATCAAGAAATATGTAGGTAACTTCATGGAGAACAGCTAGTAAGAAGTAAATTCAGCATTAAGCTCCATCTCACTAATAAAAGTTTCATGATAATAAAAAAAACTCCATTTTTTAGATAAACTAGAGCTTTGAAAGTTTAATTTTACATCGAAGTTTTAATATTGTTTAAATTACGATAAACAAGTAATTACATTAAAAAAACCTATTAATTAATTTCAACTTATTTTATTAGCTTAGCTTATTAAATATTAAAATCAAAATCAAAATTAAATTTTTATTTCCAACATAAGTTTCATGTTTTTGGTTAGTGCAACTAGCTAAACCAAAATTTCAAATACTAATAATAAAATATAGCTGTTTTATATATTATTAAATTTCCTTATTCCATTATTTATTTTTTATAACCTTTTTATAAAACTTTATCTACCAGCAAACCATTCTGGTGTAAAAAAAGTAGTTGGTAGAGGAATTTATTATAAATGAATGTATGATTTTTTTATAAATTTCAATATTAAAACACACATTTAAGTCAAGTATTTAAACAAATTGATTTAATGCAGTTAGCTCATAGTTTTTACGATAACTTAACTACTTTCGAGCATGTCTCTTTATCTTATTTATTTGTATCATAAAAGTTTTTTTTTTGTATAATTGTAAGTGATAATATAGCTTAAAATGTCAAGGTTCTGATTTGGTAAAAGGTAATTTACCTCTCTTGGTTTCTACACAGTGTCAGCGTTTTGTTGAGAATAGTAACTAGCCGCAGTTAAAGCCTCCCACGGGTCCAGAGTTAGAAAAATTATATAATACATTTTCCTTAACTTGCCCTACCCCAAAGAACCCAAGACCTCTACTAGCGAATTGATAACACACCATTGCGCCAACAATGCCGTCAAACATATAAGGAAAGACAAGTATAATGCTATACGTTTTTGTTCATATTTCAAGGCGAACATTCTAGATAACATTCGGTTTCATATAATATTTTAGTACTTATTTTACAATTCAAATGAGTATATTTAATTTTATGAACGATTGTTCTAAAGTGTTGCTTTCAAAATGTACGTTACTCGTTCAATCGTCCAATGCAAATCAATGTTATTTAGTGACGGTACAGTCTATAATGGTATGACATATAGATCTTCATGTTTTCTACACATCGTAACACAACTGTACAAAACTACAAAAAATATGTTTTTGAAACATTTAACATCTGTGTTTTCGTCAGATAACACATATAATGTTATAGTTGGGATATTTGAAGTCATAACTGCTTTAGCTTCGTTGTGATTTGAGAGTCGATGTAAGCGAAAAATGTATGTATCGAAAAATCTATGTAACGCAAAAGCGGTGTAACTAAAAAGCGATGAAACGAAAAACCAATATAACCCAAAAGAAATGTAACGAAAAAGCGATGAAACGAAAAAGAGATGTAACGAAAAAGCGACCGTCGAAGGAGACAGACACATAAATTCGTAAGATTTAACGTGGGATGGGAAGTGATGATGCAGTCTAAGATAGTATCGCGTTTACCTGAAGGTTGTTTTAATTGGTAACAGATTAGCGCTTGTAATCTCACCTGGTAATAAGTGATGGTACAGTCTCAGGTGGTATCGCATTTATATAATAAGAGGTTTTTTACTTGGTAACAGACTAGCGCTTGACCGTAATCTCACCTGGTGGTAAGTGATGATGCAGCATAAGGTGGTATCGCGCTAACCCGGTAAGAGTTTCGTAATCTCTGTAATCTCACCTGGTTGTAAGTGATTATAAAATCTATGGTAGCGCGCTAAAATTTTTGAAGATTTCAAATCTACCACATGTGAATTGCACGCAAAATTTATTTCATTAATCTCATTTTAACCTTTTCCTTTTTTTTAAATAATATTTCTATAGGCGACATGAGGTTTTTCCTTATTTTTGACTAGTTATGACAGAGCTATAATTATAAAGTTATTACGAGTGCTATTAAAGTTAACAGACCAAATAAAATACAATACGCAATAAATTTAATAAATTAAATTTTATACATTCAATCAACGGCCTAATTGGTCTGGTGGTTAGCATGTTCGACTACAGACATGAAGTCCTGGTTTCGAGTCCCAGGTCGGGCCAAAACAAAAATGGATATTTATATATATAGTTTTCTATTAAGATTTTCTCAATATTTGCCCAAGGTTGGGAAGTTAGTGATCCACCCTCGTGCCTCGGAGAGCATGTTAAGCCGTCGGTCCTGCGCCCGATCTCTCTCCGGTCGTGTCGGATTCCCGTCACATCGAACTATGAGAGTGAAGGAATAGAGAATTCATTTGTGTACTATGCCTGCAAACCTGCAGTGGAGCTACGTGAGTCTGTGCTCTATAAACTCTCTCTCCTATAAGAGAGGAGGCCTGTGGGACTTTAATGAGCAGCTAGTTACTTTTTTACTTATATAACAAAACGCCAATCCGCAGTGGAGCAGCGTGGTGGGTCTATGCTCTAAAACCCTCTCATATGAGTGAGGAGGCCTGTGCCCAGCTGTGGGACATTAATGGGCTGTTAATTCCCTTTTACATTCAATCAGCTTCAACTCATTTAGAATTTGCTTTTTTTTAATTCTAAAAAAGCAGCGGGTATTAATCAATGTTTCTTAATATTGAACGACCAAAACTAGGCATTCCGCGTGCTTTCACTATATGAATGTTAATCCAGTATTAAATATTGTCAGCTCAAATAGTAGTGGACTTCACGATTTGCTAGTATTAGCATTGTAAATCAGAGAACGTGCCTAGTTTATGTTGAGCAATGGGGTAGGTCAGACATGAGCGTTGATTTAATGGGATACAAATACCTTACAGACACATAAAATGTAGCGCTTTAAATTTCTTCTTAAGGAAAATTAAAACAAAGAAAGAAACATTTATGAGTATAAAGAGTATGAGAGTGAAAGAATAGAGAGTGCACTTGTCTACAATGCCTGCAAACCTACAGAGGAGCTACGTGAGTCTGTGCTTTATAAACTCTCTCTCCTATAAGAGAGGAGGCCTGTGGGACTTTAATGGGCAGCTAGTCACTTTTAACTTATATAACACAACGTTCTTTTTACCTATGTTCATTATAAAAAAACATAGAATTTCCAATAAACTATCTTTTAAGTTTGACTCAGTATAACCTATTTTTAGGCTAATCAAAGTCATTCTTTGTCTTATGTTACGCAGACGAAGTTGCGCGGATTTGGTTATACATACCAAAATTCGCTTTGTATGGTCGTAGTATATAACTATAAACTTTTATGATTAACCTCAATTGCAGTTAATGCTCGACTGCAATTCTACCAGTTAATTGATAATGTTGCACGAGAAAAAACAAGTTAAACTAGAAATTGTAATTAACTTTAATAAGCTTATGTCACACGTTAAATTGATTAACAAGTAATATAAAAAAAATCAATTCCTACGCCGAATAGCACGAACTTTTTTCTTTATAAGACAGAAACCCCATAAAGCTTTAAATAGACTACTACAATTTATTGCCATATGATCAACATAAGGTATAATACGATTAGTGTTTTAAATTTCATTAATGTATTATTATTTGAAAGTACTTTTTCCCTTACAAGTATAATCCCTTACAAGTTTATAAAAGCATACAGTTGAATTTGAATGGTTTACTATAATAATACACTTGCCTCGTTGGCCTAGTGGTTAGCATGTTCTACAGACATGAAATTCTGGATTCGAGTCCCGGGTTGGCCAATTCGAAATAGATATTGAGTTTTCTAGTAAAATTTTCTCAATATTTGTTAGTTGGTTGTCAAGTATGCTCCACCCCCGTGCCTCAGAGAGCACGTTAATCCGTCGATCCTACGCCTGATCTCCGGTCTTGTCGGATTCTCGTCACATCAGACTATGGGAGTGAAGGAATAGAGAGTGCACTTGTGTTCTATGCCTGCCAATCCACAGTGAAGCAGCGTGATGGGTCTATGCTCTAAAAACCCTCTCTAATATGAGTGAGGAGGCCTGTGCCCAGCAGTGGGACATTAATGGGCTGATACTTACCTTACCTTTACAAAAAAAATGCAATAAATTGTAAATACAGTGTTTCAACTAAAAAGAATTGAAAATACCACTTCTAGATTCCACATCTTAAGCTCTAATCAGGTCTTAATCTATATTAACATAAAGTCTAATCTCATAGTAGTAACAGCCAAACTTAAACCGGTAAACATTTCAAAATATTTGGATTAGTTTACTTTTGATAAGAATTAATTAAGATTTATTTAATTATAAAATTTACAAGTTTAGGTAGAAACAACTAGTGAAGTACTTTAAAACGTTATATATACATTATAATTAATACTAGACTAAAGTAACGGGTGCTCTTTTTAAAAACCTACAATTGGAATAAAAACCAATGTATTCTATGCAAGAAAATAAATTAATGAGACAAAATGCATGGTAATTCAAAGACGTAAATAGTTTCATCTCGCGATTTATATGCGATTAAGATAAAGACAGTAATTTTCTTTTACATATATTATGGATGATCGAAAGTCGTTAAAATATCGTATTGAATCTTGCAGATGAAATAAAAATTCATATTCTGAATGGACTAAAATAAACATTTAAAGTTTTATGAGAAAATAATGCTAAAGTATTCAGATCAATTGGATTGTCAATTAAAGATTCTTATAATCTTTTAAACATGTTTCCTTTTACAGTCGCCTACGTTAGTATGTCGGTCGGTATCAACTAACGACCCACTAAACATCCAAGTAAGAGCATTTGGATCACGAGGACTTAACCAATTTCACTCGCAGTCCGACCGACATTCGTGTTTTTCAACGAAACAAGTTCGCAAATACATTCTTATGAGTTGAAATAATCCGTAAGTCCAAGCGAACTAGTGAAAGTATTTATGTAATCTCAGTCCAGATGACTTGCGACGAGCTCCGTTAAACAACTATACAAACAAATCAAAATCACGCACCACTTAAGATATATGGCACGACACGAGTTCCTTTGTATCGTTTCTTACCCTGTGTAACCGCGACCTTGTATGGCTTTGTATAGCAAAAAAATATATCCGATTAACATAGTTGTGTCGTTGACATTGTCATTGTCTTAATGTGGACCGCTGGACATAGTTATACTAGATATACGACGCTCCCAAATATTTCCACAACCTTAAACCAAAACGACTTACTTCTATACTTATGCAGCAGCTATAGGCGGTTTTTGATGTCATATCATATGGGATTGACCGTCACTATATGACTCTCAATTTTACGAGCTCCCTATAGACTACAAGACCATGGAAAAAAATCATAAGTGAAATAAACCAACGTGATTAACGCTTAGAAGGCTGTTACTATATCATACAATAACTTTGAGCGCTATGTCGTCATTTCTGAGCGGTACAGGTAAGTACACGAGTAAATAATATTTTTTTAGCCTAATATTCTTATTTTTACCATTTATAATGTACGGCTATAAGGTACAACGTAATATTTTATAACTTTATACCAAAAAAAGTTACCGTCCGTAAATTTATGATCTTACACAGCAGTAATCTCTCTCGGTAACTCGGTAAAAAAATAAAGTGTAGGTTATTGCAGTAAGATCATAAATTTATATATTTATGTTTTTTGATCACATATTAATAAATATTATTGTTGTACCTTATAATAATAATATCAGTTATGTCAGGCTAAAAATCTATATTACATGTTTGAAAAGTTTAATAAAATTAAAGATTAAAATAAAAATTAACTTAAAATAAAATAAAAAAATACAAATAAAATTCAAACTAAACAACAAAACTGGGTGTGAAAACAACAGAGCCCCATCGTTGTAAATGTGGTGAGTGGGTAAATCATCTCGGTCACCACGGTCTGCGTTATCTTCGTAGTGCTGGCCGTCTTCCGAGACACGCTGGCATCAACGACATCATCGGAAGGACTCTTGTCTGCCGACTATTCTCGAGCCGAATGGAATGGCACGTGATGATGGTTAAGAGACCTGATGGTATGTCGTTGATGCCTTGGAAAAAAGGAAGGTCGTTGTGTGGGATGCTACATGTATTGATACGCTTGCACCATCTCACATGGACGCTACCTCCAAATCAGCGGGAGCCGCGGCGTCATTAGCTGAAAACGCCAAGAGGCGCAAATATGAGAGCCTTCCTTTAGAATACATATTTATGCCTTTTGGCGTGGAGACATTGGGACCGTGAGGTCCTGTGGCTAAAAGCTTTTTTAAATAAATTTCATCTCACTTAGATGTCACCTGTGACCCTAAGGCCGGGTGGTACTTCGGAAAGCGTATGAGTATCGCTGTCCAAAGAGGTAACGCTACCAGCCTTCTGGGCACCCATCAATTTGCTTCTGATGGCGTATTTTAATTACTTTTATTTATTCTGTATTAATGTTAAGGTTCGATATAATGTTATCATTGAAATTTAAAAATATTATAAAATATAAAATAAAAAAATAAATTAAAAATTAAAAAACATTTTTATTATTATTTCGTGTCTGATTCCTATTATGACGAAGTCGTTCCCAGGAAAATGCAGATCCCCACCTTATCGTCGTCGTCGTCGTCGCTTCAACCGATGGACGTCCACTGCTGGACATAGGTCTCACGTAATGATGTCCACNATCGCTGTCCAAAGAGGTAACGCTGCCAGCCTTCTGGGCACCCATCAATTTGCTTCTGATGGCGCATTTTAATTACTTTTATTTTTTCTGTATTAATGTTAAGGTTCGATATAATGTTATCATTGAAATTTAAAAATATTATAAAATATAAAATTAAAAAACATTTTTATTATTATTTCGTGTTTGATTCCTGTTATGACGAAGCCGTTCCCAGTAAAATGCAGATCACCACCTTATATATGATAACAAATAAAAATATAATTATTTATTCGTGTGCTCACCTATACCGCCCAGAAATGACGACATAGCGCTCAAAGTTATTTTATGGTATAGTAACAGCCTTCTAAGCGTTATTCACGTTGGTTCATTTCACTTGTTAATATTATCCATGGGCTTGTAATCTAATAGGGAATGGCAACGTCATCTGTCCACCTAACAAAGGTCTGCCATCATTAGGCGACTCTCAATTTTTATAAAAGGCGTATAGTTAGTAGCCATATTTGGAAATGTCATTGGCAATATTTTAGCCATATGTGTCTTTACAATGAAACAAGTCAAATTAACATTGCCTTCTTCATGATTAGGTAATCATTATTGTAATTTCAACCGTTGGATATAGGTTTCTTCAAAAGATTTTTATATACTAGGATATATCCAACTACTGTTCTAGATCTTTTAAGCGTAATTTGTACTATTTATACCTTTATCTGGTAATAATATAAATGTTTCGTTCAGATCGTTTCTATGAAGAGCCGAATAGCAACATTCAAAGAGGTCTATTTATAATGTAAAGGTCAGTAAATAGTCTAATATTTATATAGTAATTATTGAGTGTATACAAATTATCATGTAACTACTACAATTTGATGAGACGGCAAAATGTTATCGCGAGAAATGACAGGGTCTCTTTCTATTAACTTTTAAAATCAAAGATACAATATTATATAATCTCAGTAAGACTACATTTACCTACAATTCATTATTTATTAGTAAAATGTAAGGCTATAACAAAGCAGACAAACCAGAAAACATTTCATTCCTTTCATATCATATGTAAAGTTTGTACTAAACGAGGGAAATTCAAGTTGTCATCCGATAATAAACCAGTATTCATGTTGCGGCTGAATAGTGTAATCATTTCAAAGGTAACAAACGTTAGGTAATATTTAACTTTTTGTGTGAAAAGAAACGCAACAGATACTTATAAAACTGGACACTTAACATACTAAGCGTGAATATTGTATAAGAAGTTTTTGTTTTTGTAACCGAAGTCATTTCGTCAAATGTGGTCATGTACATTGTTACAGGTTAACGTAAACCAATCTTAATTTAACATGCTTTACAGAAATGGTTCCACATTTTTACGAACTGAAACCATTAAATTTATTCATAAAATTTCTTGGATTTAATAATGCTAACTATTTGCTCGAACCATGGGTTCATAACTAATAACAATCCTCCTTGAAGATAGAAGACGTCCATTGAAAGGTTATATATGAAAAAACGATGTGTGACGATTCAAAAATGCTGTAAAAGCCTACATAAACAACAAAATTGAATTTGAATTGAATTATCCACGCGTCACAACACAAGACCATCACAGCTTTATCGGCGTCATAACTTACAACAACTGAAGCCTCCCACAATTTCAGAGCTATAATTAGACAATACAATTTGATAAATTTACCTTGCTCGGAATTGAACCTAGGAAAAAGCGTAATAAAGTGAATACTACATTTTACAGTAGATTTAAATTGTAGTATAAGAATATCGCTTGATATACTTAGCAACGACTCCAATTGCCATTTTGAGAATATATTTATATTTTTTTATTCTCATATGCGAACACTGTACGTTATACTTAGCAACAAACTAAATATTTATATTAAGAATAGATTAATATACGATTGTATGTAAAGGCATATAAAAACGAATCCAGGTGGATTAAATTTAGAATGATTGATAGCTTCCATATTGACCTTGGAATTCATAATCCAGTTTCAAACATTCACTGAAAAGTAAATATAGGTACTACGTATAAGTTACAAGCAAAATCGTCTGTATATTATTGCTAGATAAATAAGTTACTGTATTTATTATATTTTGTGTTAGTTTGTAATATGATACACTGAAAACTTAATAGACAAATAAACATGATTATACCTACCCTAAACCAGCTAACCAGGATGCCTTAATATTGTATTGTAATTAACCAGGATGATTTAATATTAAATGAATGCCGGCGTTCATAGACTTTTCCAGAATACTGTGGCACAATCTCCAGCTTGGTGACACCATTACTCTCTGATATTGCTTACTTAGCAACGAGATTGGTTGAAGGATAGTCACTTCTGCGAGAACCTGGTCTTGCAGAAGGCATCGGAGAGGGAAACAGCAGCAGATGTTACCTTTGTCTGAAGGAGGAGAGAGGGGCCATGAAAACGCTTTTACACATCTTTTGTCTTATGAATTGTCGTAATAGATAAAAACCGGAATGTTCCTGATGCCCCCAGGATGCGAAGGATTCCATTGTTTTTAGTGGTTATTCTGTTCTGTCAGGAGTACGTAAATGTTTTATCGAGCGAAAAAACAACGGACCAGTAATAATCCCAATACTATTTATTAATACTAATTTAAGCAAAATGACTGGCAAAATCGAAAAATCTCGATTTTCAACAAAAAGAGACTTGTTACAGCTATAATCTTCCCCATCTTCCTTTATGGTGGAGAGGCATGGACGATCCGGACAACAGAGAGGAAAAAGATAGATGCATCCGAAGTGTGACGCTGGAGAAAAATGTTGCGTATACCATGGATCGCGAAGAGGACGAATGAGTCTATCTTGGAGCAGCTTCATGTTGATACCAGACTCTCGACCAAGTGCTTCCAAACTATTCTTAGCTACTTTGGTCTCATTGCCCGACGCCAGCCTAACAACCTAGACAAGTAAATAATTACTGGCAAGGTCCGACGAATTGGTCCGACCAAGTAAAAGCAATTACAGGTTTTCCATTTGTTGCCACTATAAAGAAAGCCGAGGACCGAACAGTATGGAAAGCACTGGTGAAGAAAGTGACGCAGGCACCAAAGTACGGTCACGACCTTCAAACATGAATATACGACCGGGAAGAAGAATAAAAGGCCTAGATAATTTGTTAGTCCCTTCTTATTATTTTTCGGCTTCTACGCAACGCAGTAATAGAATGTTAGTATTTTACTCTGCAGTCAGCTAACTTCAATTAAGCTTTACTACTTTTGATTCGTTTGGAGGTGTTTTCTAAAAAAGAAAATGTTGATTTGCTTATGAGTTATTTCATAACACCGTTATTAAGGTCCTGTTTTTGATGTTGACTGATTAGGTTGTTAGTCTACTCTCAACGCCGTACGGATGTGATCAGCAAATCAGCAAATCGCCGTTTTCCTGTTGTCTACCGTCGCTTTACCTTTGAGTATAATGATGGTATTGTAGGCAATGTGTTTTATATCACTGTAGATAATCAATAAGTTTGTGAAAAGCCTTATTCTAAATTACTTAATGTACGTTAATAAAGTTGTTACTTATTAACAACTTTATTAACGTACATTACGTGTTTAAAAATATGTATTAAAACTTGAGTGAAGAAATAAAAACTGTTTTATTAACGATTGAAAATTTATACAATAAGTGAAATGGGAACTTGGGTAGGAAGTGCAGTAGGAAATATAAAAATTCCTATTCAACCCCTAAACATCTGGTTATCTGTACTTAAATACTTTTTATTACATAATCGTGTGTATTACTTGATAATACGTGTTCACATTTTTCTATACATATCTGCAATCAATACCATAAGCATGAGAAGCAAGACGTAATAATTACTGAATAAATTAAATATACGCAATTCTGTAATAATTAATTGAGTAAATCACGTGTGAGAAACATTACTTACGCAACTAGTGCAATCTGTAATAGTGATATACGTAGAAAATGCACAAAGCAATATATTTCGGACGTTTTTCAGAAATTACATTGGATTTTAATTTATACGCGTAGCATTGTACTACGAGTTTTCTAATTTAACTCCTAAACCGGTACAACTAAGATTCTTTTTAAAAATAATGATATTCCTTATTGATATTTAAAAGTATACGATTGTGCTTTTCGGTGAAGAAGAACACAAGGAGTAAGCCTGTATACTCACGGAGCAATTCTGGAATATATAGTAAGTAGCAGCCCATTAACGTTCCACTGCTGGGCACAGGCCTCCTCACCCCGAAGAGCGAGGGTTTTTTTAGAACATAGACCCACCGCGCTGCTCAACTGTTGATTGGCAGGCATAGTACACAAGTGCACTCTCTATTCCTTCGCGCTCATAGTCCGATGTGACGGGATTCCGACACGATCGGAGAGAGATCAGGTGCAGGATCGACGGTTTAACGTGCTCTCCGAGGCACGGCAGTGAAGCACACCACCAACTTCCCAACTTCGGGCAAATATTGAGAAAATCTTAATAGAAAACTCAATATCGATTTTGAATTAGCCCTACCCGGGACTCGAACCCAGAACCTCTTGTCTGTAGTCGAACATGCTAACCACTAGACTAATGAGGCAGTGCTGGAATATATGTGATTTGCCAATTCATTTTGTAATAGCGTGGTGGGTCTTAAATACAAAAACTTTCGCTTTTATATGCAGGTACGCCTATTCCCAACTGTTGGATGTTTTACAAATTATATCAAATGTTTGTCGCTATTGTACGTCCGTGCTAATTGAAAATGTATAAAGCATAGCACAGATTCATTGCCCGTATTATTAAAACGAGCGATGATTATCGTATAAAACAATTAGGGGTCTATTGCTGTACAAAATATTATATCCTAATCATTAAGGAAGAAAAAATTAAACGTATTTATAAACGTCATAGAATTTAACACCCGATTTTTTCTTAATTGGAAACTTAGGTTTAAAAGTATACACATGCACTTTTATTGGACTTATTCAGACAGTTTTTATAAGTGAAATTAAAAACGAGGAATTATAGAACCGCCTGAAGATACGTGTATTAATATGAATCTTGAGGATTGTATATACATAATCGACAATAAGTTGATGACGGAAGGAGCCGTTATTCTTGCACAAGAACTTGTAGTTTGGGCATCACTTAATAACTCGCGAAAACGAGTTAGGCAATATAAAGAAAACCTGTTTATGATATAAAATGAAAACAGGTATCATTATTGGTTATCCTCATTAATTTAATATTCGACTTGAAAAATTCTGTACTTTGAAGCAATGTGGTATGGACTTTGCAAGTTCAAACTTCGACTAAATAATTATAAAACAAACCTGGACACGTCTCGCTGAGTCAATGTAATATTATGTGTCTTACGTGTTTTAATATATATCTTTTTAAACTCTAATAATTTCTACTATATTTTTCTCTTCGCATTGCTATAAACAGTGGAGTGTGCAAAACATCTGAATGTCTTTCTTTTATCTTCCTACAGAACTGGAAAAACTTTGATCAAATTATCTGTGTTTATTCTGATGGATTTAAAAATCGTTAAGATTGAAAATTTGCTCTCAATTTCCCAGGGAACTCGGACACGGACACGGCTTCTGGATACAACTAGTAGTTTACATAAATTGAAATTATTTTTTAAATAAACAATGTAGTAATTTTAATATGTACGTGATGAAAATCCTTGTAAGTTTTATCCTTGTAATATTACTTGCAGGATTTAAGTTTTCCATTGCTGTGTAGTTATCTGGATAACTTATAACAAACATTATTCTTTATAACATCAGCTATTTGCCAGTATCATTCTTAAGGTTATTTTTATATAATTAAATAAAACTTAAAAGATAAAAACAGTAAATGTAACATTCAGACAGATATAACAGTGTTTAAATAGATAAGTAGATATGTATGGTTATTTTTTTTTAATAAACCACTTAATTGTTGTTTATTAGATGACATTTTTGTGTTATATGAAGTCACTTAATTTTTAAAGATTCATATAAGTTTCAACGCCTAATTTCGTCGATTAATAATATTTCATTTTCATTTATTGGTATAGATATTTTCTAAACTCTGAACTTTTGGGACTTGAGAGACTTGATACAAAGTCATCAGCCGATAATAACCATTAAAATATCGAAGATTTATTAAATAATCGTAATTGATTATCGTTTTGAGTATGTTAATCGTGTTGATTACTTACTAAACAATACAGCCTCGGGGATCCAATTTATTAAATAAACATGTACGTAAAAATTGTTAATAGACACTACCAGTTTTGATATTATATTCCTCCTTCACCTTTTACTAAGAAGCTTGTAGACCCCGCAAGGTTATTCACTTTTATGTCGTTGACATACTAAGTGTTCAATATAAATAAAGTACTTCTTTGTTCAGGTATAATTTCTTTGAGAAAGAATGTTAGATAAAGTTTTGATATGTTATGTTAAGGGTAATTGTAATATAAAGATGGTAGCGTCTCATACTCGTGTAACTTATGTAACAAAACTATAATCAAATCCGTTAAGTAGTTTGGATTATACAGAATTCCATCATTATAACAGGCAATATTTATATATACATATTGAATATACAGTAATATATGGTTAACGAAAGTAAAAAAGTTGCCTTACTAATTTATTTAGCTTTTAATATAAAGTTAGGACTTATTCCCTTTATTTATCTCTCTGTTAAAGTTTATTCATTATTTCGACTTCTTCCGAAAGAAGGCGAAAAAAGAAAATTTTAAGAACACAGCATATTATATAATTTATTTTAGGGGAAACAAAAAAATTGTATAAATAATTAGATTTTTACATTAATTTTCATTAAAACTTAATATTTTATTATAACAACATTGATGTATTTAAAATATATACAGTAAAGGAAATTAATTAAGTGTTGTAAAGTTATTAAGGCTGTAATATTTCAATGATAATTCTGTTTACACTATAATTTTGTATTTTAAATTCTTATAATTACTTCACCCTCACCCTATAAAAATAGCAAAACAATTTAATTTATAAACTAAATAAAACTACGTAATATACTATATATATTTATTATTTGGGCTGTTTATAACAATTCTAAGGTATAATTTTGTTATTGTTTAGCTTAGATTTAACCAGTATTGATTATGTTTCGTTAGATTTTTTTGGTGGACTACTAGACTAGATCGTTTAATAGTATAGTTTTTATCACACTTTTTCATTTTTCAAGTTTAAAGTGTTGTATATATCACAAATAAATCAATAGTAAAGCAACTCACATATATACATGAACCTTAGAAAAATTACAGTCCTTTTATGCCCTGACTGCCCATAAAAGGACTATAACTTCGTCGTCTATAAACATAACTGCAATATAATGGTTCAATAAGAAGAATCAATAAAAAATGGCAACGTGAAAGTATACAATTTAATTTTTAACAAGATAAAAATATTTTGAATCGCAACAATGAACCTTTCGCTTCACATTTCAGTGTTATCGGTGTGACTACCTTCTATTGAAATACTTTATAAATGAATTCATATAGACATACTGTACTGTATTAGGAGACAGATTCCGAAAACGAAGATAGATGATAGTACTTATAACATCTTTATTGATGGGATGGAAAAAAGTCGATCCGGATTAAAAAAAATTAAAAGTGAGTGCGTACAAAGTACACATATTAGAAGTGAACTTCTTTGGCAAACTAATTACTAAGTCTTGATTATATTTTGTATATAAAACTTTAGATTTCCGAGAAGGAGGGAAAAAGGATGACATGTTAGGAATTTAATGAATTTAATTGTTTCATTACAATTAAATTCATTAAATTCCTAACATATTAAAATTGTCGAAAGTTAATACAAGTAATTTATTGAAATCTCAAATGACGAATTGTAAATAAAAATGCCACGTGTTTTTTGTCAATATTAGAAGTTATTAATTAAATTTTATTTCTGAATATAAAGGGTAGAAATTGAAATTATGAAATATTTTTATTTTATAAAAATTATACTATTTTTAATTACTAAATGACGAGTGGCAAATTGAAATGCCACATGTTATTTGTAAATATTAAAACTACCTTATCCGTCCCATTCTCCCATTATCAAAGTTGTCCTTAGTACTATCGTCTGTCTTTGTTTTCGGAAGCGGTTTCCTAGCACACAATATAGAATTCTTCTGAATGCGTATGCATGACACAACGCCTCCTTAGCATCTGGACCGATTTTAATAATATATTTAAATTTCAGCTTGATTCAAGAATGGTTTTATCCCACATTATTTTTATGAATTCAATAATTCTGAAGATTTCATACACACCTTGGGCTCAGCCACCTCTAGGGAAGCCAGTATGCCAAGCTAGTCTAAATTGGCGACACTTGCAAATAAGACTTTTGGCTAAATTTTCCGGAGGGTAGATTGCGTCAATCGATCCTCTGGTGTTCCACTTAAGGATAAGGAGGCTATCGCTGGGTTTTAGTGGGTATTCTGGGTTAGTGCCAGCAAGACCCACACTCCCGTTTAGATTTTGTCTAAATAAAACGCGGAAAAGCATTTCCCAGCGCGTAAAAAAGAACATGTCACCATCTCAAACAATATAATTACTTTGACGTGTAAACCATATAGCAGTGAAAACTCTTCAAGGTGACAGGTTTACAATACTAAATAATATTATTTTCGTTTTGTTCTATATTCATAAAGTCATAAAACTTACAATAAATATATTTTAAATTTTGTGTACATTAATTTTCTAGAATAAATTCAATGGACATATCTATCACAAGACAAATTCCTAAGTGGTTGTTAACTATCGTCTCATTACAATAGGTAATCGTCGTCGGGCACAATGTATGTCTAAACTACATTGTTTATTACTTTCAAGCACATCACACAACCTTGACCTAAAAAGTAACCACTAACTTGATACGAGCACCTTGAACGTAAAATTTATAAATAATAAATTTATCTTACAAGTCCTGTAAACAAAAGTTAAACAAAACAATATTACTTTTATGTCAGTGACTTTAAGATTTATTCAAGGAGATGGACTTGGACTTGATCAAACGTGCAATATTTTACAAACCGTTAAAGAATAAATAACCTCTTAATGTCCTGTAGTTACCGATGGAATAGTTTTTTTTAACATAATTTTAGCTAAGAGTTATTGGGACTAGTTTATTTTATGAAAGTATCTGACGTACCAAATGCATAATTTAAGTTTCTGCTATTAATTCATACGCTTAATAAATTACTTTTTTATTCATTCACTTCAGTTAAGACATTTTCTTTAACTTGTAGCCGCTAACATTTGTTTTTAATACAGATAATTATAGTATTTATAAATGCATTGTGTAGGTATGTATGTTCTTTTTATACGAATAAATGTGTCAAACACACGTGTTTTATAAAATTCTTCTACTTTCTGGGATTTCTTGAAGTAATTTCTCCAAAGGAATAAGGTATCGTATGTATACCACTTTTTTTATTGTGTCCTCTTTCTTAGTGCATATATAAATAAATAATAATAATCGTTTTGGCGAACAATTGTACAACACTATCTAATGAAAGCTCATGTAAAAATTTAAAGTAGTAAGGTTCTTTTCATATAATGAGCTGAAGAAGTTAATGACATTATTTTATTGTGCTTTTTCTTTAGTTGAAGGTGTTTCGATAATGATCTGTTACCTACCAATTGCCGAATCCAGACCAGACTAGACTAAAAATATTTAGAAAGTAGAATATCGTGACAGGATACTTCTTGTATCAGGGATATCGTTAAGAAGTTTCTTATTTTTGAATTCATTTCCCTCTCGCTTCAATTTAAGAGACTATTTCTTAAACAGATTTGTTATGAGAAACATTTTACGAGCGTATAAAACGCGACAAATCTTTAATTTGTTACCATGTGAAGCAACGATAGGTGGCAGTGGTTTAATAATAGTTACATTTTCCATTGTACACAGTTCCGCTTTAGATAATATACATGAATATAAAACGACTCGAGAAGTTTCTGTGTGAATTTGTCTATGCTAATGCGTAGCAAACATGATTTATGAAGTCAACTACGTATTGTATTGCAAATTGCTTTTACTTAGACACTCCTGAAGCAATATTATGAATAAATGGTTCACACGTTTAACCATCAAATCTCGGAGTAACAAAAGACAAAGGGCAATTACATTTTACTTTATTGTTTTCAGACAGACATTTCTGCTTTTTTTGGCAAGCTTATTAAATACTAGAGCCATCATAAGAGTTATTTGATGTTCTAGACGTTTCCGGCGGTATTATCTGCGTATTTCAAGATCCCGAGTTAATATATGGAAATCCGTTAATTATCGGATCGAATTTGTACTTTAAACCATTCCTAAATACACCTGAAAACTAACAAAATTTTCATCAAAGTCGATACAGGTTTAAAGTTCACCGGAACGTCTTAAGTTGACTATTGTTTCAAATTTATTATTGTTGAAGTAATCGTAAGGAAACTTTCATATTCTGCTAATCCATTAAGGAACAGCGTGGCGGGTTTAAGCTTCAAATCGCTCCTATAAATGAGAAGACCTGTACCTGGGTGTAACACGCTCATATAATTAAATTAGGATTATTTTTTTTGAACATGAAAGAAATTTAATGCAAATTTTACTATTATATATATATATATATATATATATATATATATATATATATGAATATAAATCAATAGATAACTTCATTGATTTAGGTAAAATACAATATACACAAAACCAATGATTTTCTGAACTTATTATTACTTATTAGATTAAATATAATAGAATATGTTAAGGCCTAATACCACTAAATTTAAACATTCCCTTTGGATAAAATGCATTTCAATTAAACTTTATTTAATTATAAAATTCTTTATTAAGATACTGTTACTTTTATCGCTAGATAGAGATATTTTCTAAACAAGCCATTTGAATAGAAAGACTGTCATGAAGATAAGATAATTTATACTGTATATTTTAGTTTATTATTAACTACTAGAACTAAACCCGGAAACGCACGCACACACGGTTATATTTGCATAATATGGAAATTCAAGATGGTGTAAAAATATCAATCTATCCTTCCTCTCATGCATAGATGAGAATATAAAATATGTCACATTAAATCTGTATTCAAAATATCAAATAACACATGTAAATTAAAAATAAATTACGTAGAAAGAAATTTTAAAACTTTTATGCCAGCTTTCAGTAGATAGAGCTCTACAATTCTTAGCGAATTAAATGGATGAACACAAAAGTTTTATTAACGATTGAAAACTTCAACAAAAAATTAAATATAACGAGAATATGGCCTAATAGGAATTAAACCAAAAAGTTTAACAGGCCAACTAAACAGTGACCTTCAAAGTTATTATGTTAAAACGTTAAACCATGACAATGCTCTGATTACCCAGAAAAGTGTATTTGTTACGTAAACACAGTCTGATATAACTTGTACGTGAGACTGACCCGTCGACTTGCACTTTCTAATATACTTTCACAGCTATTGTGAACATCGCTGTCTTGGGTTCCGGCGTGTCTAACTGATACAACAATTAGGCGTCCTATCCACATCATAAGATAACGCGCTCATTTTTCCATATATTTACTAAGAACTGATTGCTCTATATTCCCAAAGGATCCAGAGATATGCGGCTAACATCAAGAAGAACAGCTATGCTTAATGATATTGAGATGAATCCATGATTTCTTTTTTTGGTTGCTGGGAAATGCATTTCCGCACCCCGACTTTGAGGTCGGGAGTGTGGGTCACCACGAGCGGGAATAACTCGCAACCCACTAAAACCCAGTGGGACTATCGTCAACCTCGTCACTATGCCTCCGCCCGCTACCCGAAATCCTCCTTCCATCTTCGGATCAAGGCCCTGTTAGCTAGAACCCTGACTCTCCTTATCTTGTCAGCGTCCGGTGATTCCCCTCCGGTTCTTGCGGCTACTCTGCACTGATAAGCAGCCGTGAGAACTTCCGCCCTAAACTCCCAAACTTTAGCTTCAATTGTCTTTGATTTATAAACGAAAGGGTTAAAGATTTATTTTACAAACAGAGGCCGGTAGTTTGATATCCGATAAGGCAAATTTATAAACTCGTATTTTGTAATATGTCTGGGTCTAGACTGATGAGAGACTTCGGCCGTGGCTAATTGCCACTCTGCCAACAAAGACTACGCTAAGCAAAAAAAAATGCGTCCCGGTGTGATTTTGTGTAGAAACCACAGGAGGTAAATTACCAGCTTCAATCCTAAATTTTATCAGTTACTATCAATTGAAATCACATTCAAGGGCTAACCTGTCAGCAGTAAAAAGGCATTTTAATAAAACTCTGTATTTCTTGTGCTGACTGCAGTGTACAATTTTTATTTAATTTCATATTTTAAGCATCACAAGTGTAAAATTTTACAAGTATTAGTCAGCGTATTTCATTTGGAGATACAAAGCCGTCGGCTGTAATGGACACGCTCGGTTGAACGAAACTCAATTGAAAGTCTTATCTCATCAATGGCACATAATGATGTAATTTATTTTTTAACTTACGAATATTATGTTTTTATGAACATTACATTGTTTGATCTTTAAGTGGACAACTTATTTATGTGCCTTTGTTGTTTTCTATTGAAATTTTAACATTGGCACGTTAACAGTCGGCTAAATTACACATTCCTTGTAATAACAAGTTGTTAACAATTAGAAGTTATTTATGCACTAGATAAATAAGGCAAATAATGTAACTCTAAATCATACAATATGAATATAAAACTGTTTCTACCTATATCTATCTTATTATTATATAGACTTTGAAAACAATCAACCCATGGCACAATTACAAGGTTAATCAGAAATTAAAATAATAACGTTGAAGTTGAAGCTAAGATAGCTTAGAGATATTTGTTAAAATATTACATATTAATTGCACTACACAACAGTGTTTGTGAAAGAATCAGTTTGTAGAGTTTCATCAGTAAAACCCATAAAAAAATACAGAAGAGTCGCTTTTCTTGCTTAAAAACTGACACTGCTTACATAAAGAGAATCTAATTAACCAATTTGGTTTGTGATCTAATTGCAAGTGCCTAAGTAGTGTCATAAACGATTTATGCTAGAATATTATCGATTCAGCAATGTTAATCTCGATTAAATAATTACGTGTTTCGGACACGTAATTTATTCCTTAGTAAATATAGTTTAGCAAAATCTATCAGTCCGTTTATTTTTTGTCCGAAAGTAAATATGAGTTTAATTTATTTTATAGTCTTTTAGTTGCCAAAATATTTACTTATTCATCGGATAGAATAGTCAATTTGAATTATAATTAAATCCACCCGAACACATTCAAAATATTTCATTACAATGTGTTGATTTCTTTTTAGGCGAATTCAATCACATATACGTCTAACATAAATATTCTTAAAAAAAATAACGCTTACAGGTCTTAAAAATTATTCATGCAATTGATTTGAAATTCTGCACACTCATTTCGCTATGTAGTCGCTCCTTACGAACGTATATCGATCCCACAGGATCTGGAGCTAAGCGGCCGGTACCTTTTGTTACCAAAGTAAGTAAGTAAAGTAAGTAAGTAGCAGCCCATTAACGTCCCACTACTGGGCACAGGTCTCCTCGCTCATGTGAGAGTGGGTTTGTTACCAAAACGTGTACGTAATTTTCCCAGTAATAATAAAAAAAGTTAAAAGTGCGTGTGTATAAAGTACATATGTCAGAAGTAAAACTTCTTTGGCAATCTAATTTTTAAGTCTTATTTATATTTATACATATGTAAAACTTTTGATTTCCGACACTTAGAGGGAGGGAAAAAGGAAGATGTTAGGAATTTAATTGTCATTAAAATATTACAAGTGTCGAAAATTAATACAAATAATTTATTGACATTCCCAATGCCGAATTGTAAATAAAAATGCCACGTGTTTTTATCAATATTAGAAATTATTAATTAAATGATGTTTTTGAATTAAAAATTTAGAAAAGAAAGTTTATGAAATATTTTATATTTTATGAAAAATAGTAGATTAAAATGTCACATGTTATTTGTAAATATTAAAACTATGTGAAGCTAATCACGCGCTTCATCCGTAAAAAAAATTACCTTGATGCGCCTAAAGAAACATTTAAAAACCTTAATTATAAATGTAGTGAAGTTTCCGAATAACAGTAATATCTACCATATTACTACAAATGTGAATGACCGGTAATGATCAGTTGAATTAATACGCATTTACTTACAAGAATCAGAGAAATATAATACATTTGTTCATCAACGTGGAATTTATAATTTGTTTACATGATGTAAGCGAAACCTTTCATTTTCCAGAAACATTCTACTTTTATTTATTCTATATTTTTCCTTAGTATATTCTATAGGAACAGCGTTTTATGATGCATATTTTACGAAACGTAAATGTATACAAAACTTATTTGTATATGATTTTGTTTGTACATACAAGTTAAAATTATAATTAAAATAGTTAAAATAATGTCGAAAATATATAGTATTTATAAATAAAACTTAACAGGAAAAAAATTTTAAATATTATAAAATGTCTTAAAAATTAAAAAGTCATACAATCCTTTTTTAAATGTATTGATCTTATGGAATTTTCGTACATTCGGAGGTAACTTATTATATATTTTGATAGCCATAAAGCAGATGCTATTATTTAGTAGGCAATTAATTTCTCACGTCATATTTTGTACTACCATTTTACTAATTGTACTGCACATCTATCGACAACTTTCCGTTTGACCCGCCTTTTGAACTTTGTGCAAGAAAGATTATAAATAAAACTTGCTCAAATTTATCGGAAGTCGCATCGCTAGATTCCTTGGATGGTATGATGTCACTGTCTGTGCGATGTTTACGTTTTTTGTTGTCAAACATTTCTTATTCAATTGCATGACTAATTTAAATCGACGTGGACGACTCAACATCTCATACAAAACTGTCGGTGTCCGCCCTCCCGCGTTCACCGCAACTGATAGTAAATAAGTAGTTTTAGATTACTTTGTATCAGATACTAATGACTGGCAACATATATGTAATCTTCATCTACGAAGAAGATTCCTAATACTTAAGTAAATAGTTAGATAGATAAACTCTATATTGCATGGTACGATACATCTGTTAACAAACAAAGAAATATAGGGAACACAGAATAAAAAGCATTTAACGGACTACTATATCAATAAGCAGCGATATTTTCTAGGCAAACCTTTTAAAAAAACCACTCCATAATCTTTAGGTAGCGTATAATATAATATTTAAATAAGGTGTTACTTAAGTAAGGTTCGATGAGAGAACGTTGTGGTGTAAAAGAAGATGTAGTGACTAAAATAGGGAAAGGAGTGCTTAGATGGTTTGGATACTTAGAGAGAATGAATGAAGGAGACAGACATAGAGGATTTATGCGTCAAGAGTGAATGAAAAAGTTGGAAGAGGAAAACCAAGGCGAACGTTCCTGGACCAAATCCAGGACATTTTAAATAATAGCCAGTCAAGAGTACTCTAAACGGATGAACCTGTGAGAAAGGTATAATGAGAATGAAAGAAGCGAAGGAGATATGCAAGGATCGTTGCAAGTGGAAGGATGTGGTCTCTGTCTACTATTATGGGAATGAGGCGTGATGCTATGTATGTATATAAATCAATTATTTACTAACGGAATCCCAGCCACGGCACTCAATATTATGTAAAAAATAGCTATTATATTATAGTGTAAATATGTGCGGAAATATTAGTGCATTCTCTCCTTTCACTGTCACATTTCGATGGCTAAGCAAATGCTGGTGTACCGCAGGGGTTAGTGCTGTCTCTAGCACTATTCATTCTGTTTATCAATGATATGTTACAAATCAGTAATATTCATTAATATGCAGATGACAGTACGGGAGACGCCTATTACAATGGCCATGCACAGCTCTCTCCCACACAATTAGAGGAGTGCGCAATCTGGTGGTAGAGGTTGAGATAACACTCACACAAGTGTTTGATTGGGGTACAAAGATGTGGAACGAACTCCCAGTCACGGTGTTTCCGCAAGGTTATAACTTAGAGACGCTTAAGAGGCAATTAAACTCCTTTTTATGATGTCGGCAACACATGAGTGGTCCCTAAGGTGCTGCAGGTGTCCATAGGCGGCGGTAATCACTCAACATCAGGTGACCCGCAAGCTCGTTTGCTTACCAAGGCTATAAAAAATAGTTCGACACTACCGAAGAGAGAAACGTGCTTTTCAAGAAACTTCTTAACTTGGAATAAATATTGAGAAGTTTCAAAAGAAATCCCAGTATAAATCTCCAGGATATTATCTTTATGATATTATTCAATAATTTATAGTGATTATTAAACATTTATAAATATTATTGTTTTTTTTTTTGGAATTGTCTGTAATTTTCTAAATATGATGGGGCTAAAAATTTTTTTAACCTACCGATATGGATGGAAAAACTCTTTTGCTCTTTATTACGCTAAAAAATAGTAAGTTTAATAAAAAAATTCATGACCTTTGCTAAATATCAATAAGAACTTCCCTTACGATTAAATAAATGTTAAAACCAATATCTTAATAAATCAATGTGTAAAAATGAATAAATACACTGATTTCCCTACAAAGTTGGTTCCTAGAACTACGAAAGTATGGTATTATAAATTATATGCGAAAATGATAAACATAAAAGCATAAACGTGCTTTAAAAGGTGGAATACTATGTAATATGAATTGATGATAATTTTGCCAGTGGTTTTTGCCAAGTATAAAGGGAAATAGGTACAAAGTCCACACAATTATCTGCCAATATGGTAGCTATCAGAATTGTTCCATTACTGACATCCTACGCCTAATTGTACTGTTTCAGTTGCATCGAAGTTATACTCGCAGCCCCTCACAACGGAACAAAGCAATAAAATTGCTTCAACAGAACCGTTATATTTCTAAAAATATAACGTATGACAATATGCATAAACATTACTAATATGAGCAAATGTATTACAATTTCTATTCAATTAAATTCAAATTCAAAAGTTCTTTATTTAAGTAGGCTTTTATAACAATTGTGAATCGACAAAAAATATTATTTTTTTTTATTTGGGAGTATAAACTTTAATAGAATTAATAATAGTATATTACGCACCAAGGGCCAAAAGTATGACATTGTCGCCCTCGTGATAAAAACGTGAGCGACAATGCCGTACTTTCGTTACATAGTGAGTATACAATTTTTCATTAAACCGGGATCGAAAGTTCGATAAAATTTTTATTAATGGAATAAAGTTACATATTAAATCAATAACTCGCATACTTCGTCTCCGTAACGAAGAATCAAGTTGTTTACTTATTTACTTATGGAACCTATTTTATAACCTAAAATAAGTTTAGATATGCAATTAAAAATGCAATAAATCTGTGAAAAATAATATAATATTCTAAATAAATTAAAGAACATAAGTTCTAATGAATCACGTGTTATAAGAATAACAAATTTCCAAATATCTGGACATATAAAACAAGAGTGCATGCGTCGAAAACTAAATTACGCACTTATTTAATCGGAAAATAATGTGGCATTTTCGTCACTCAAAATAGCGCGGAAAGTACGAACTTTTGATACAGGTGCGATGAAAAGTACTTTTTAATCGTCCACACTACAAAACAATATTTTCACATATTAATTCCTTAATCGAATTTATTTTGCGAAAACTTGTACAGTTAACGATTTCTGTCTGAATTATGAGTTTTAGACGTTAATTTTATATAGCCCGTTATATACTTGTTTTGTTCATTCTATATGTTACGGAAATGAGATGACAATCGCTAAGTGCTAAATATGACCTGTCAAATATAAACATAAAACAATCAGTAGACCCTGGTGCAAATAGCGGAAGCATTCTAGGTCAAAGAAGAACAATAACACGTTAGAATTAAATATTTCCATTATTGAAACGAGTACATTTTAAATACAAACAGTTTTGACATATACTCGTATAAAGTACTACACCATTTTTAAACGTGAATATAACACCAATCATTTTCGTTGTGTCACGTTTCCATAAAACTTAATAATATAAAAGAATAAATACGTTCGCAATTAAAAACTTATTTTTGTAGGTCAGCATATGACCTACCTAATGGTTAGTGGTAATTAAGTTATTATACACATTGCGTGAAAAATTTTATCATTGTTCACGCCTTTAACTTGCTCAATTATTAGAAAATACAGATATATAAAAATAAAATAATAATAATTAAGTACATTTCTATTTATAACATGCACTAGATCCATTTATCAAGAATACTTAAATCTAAACTAATATTATAAAGAGGGAAAATTTGTTTTTGTGTGTATGTAATTATGTATGTTCATTACATTTTCACGCAAAAAGTGCTGGGCCGATTTCAAAATTTTTTTCGCCATTAGAAACCTGCTTTTTCACTGAGCCACATAGGCTATATTACTTTCTCAATAAAAATAGGGATCCGTAATAATAATGGTTTAATGTAACCCAAGGTGTGAAACAAAAAATTTGTTATCGCGTGCGCTGCGAAAACTGTTGAAGATACAACAAAAAATTCTCTACATTATTATAGAACCTATTAATATCTATAAAAAAAGTCTATGATGAAAAGTAATTATAATGGCATTAATATAGTGATTGAATATATCGTCAATTGCTATATTAATGCCACTATAACAATTTTTTTGCATTTTAAAAATTAATAAAAGCGCCGACAATAATAATCTAACCATATTATTCGTACCTCACGTAATAATCCTTATCCTATTAAAAGATATTTTATTAAAGACCGTTTCAATACCTTAGAAATACTTCTTAAATTAACAAAATCGGACATTTGATTTAAAAAATAAAACAATTTTAAAAATCTCAATCTAAATATTGCGTATAGGGAAGTTCTGAGACAATAAAGTATTACAAATAAATTCTCTAATATTATTGAAGAAAGCTTTGCATTTTGAATTTTTTTGACATTGCTAGTTATATATAAAATATAGAACCTTTGCTTGAGCCTTTTACTTGAGCTTTCAGATAGAAATTTGCCGCATGATAATAAATAAATGTAAATGTATTATTGTACCCTTTTCTTCTTTCTTGTAAAATTCTTTCTTTCTATTGTATAATCTAAAAATACGAATAAGATCATTAAAACACTTCTCAATCACAATAAATAGGTAATAATCTAAATGGGTATGTTATTATAAAATTATTTCACAACAAAGAACATCAATTATCAATGCATATACAACATTTACATATAATCCTCCCAAGAAGGTTACAAACAGCTTTGTCTATGTACAGATTTCCCACGGTAAGTCTACAAACATTACCGGAAAGGAAACAATTGCTTAAACAAACTACAGAAAGCGCAGTTGTTTTCAACCCTTGTAATAGCACGAGACCTATTCATCAGAAATGCACAACAATAACAGATGGTAAGTGATGATAAAATCTAAAATGGAAGAGCGCTAAAATATTCAGAGGGAATTCACTTGTTATGGTTTGTACACAGCGGGGTACCGGAATACAAAACTCTTTACTCGGTGGTACGTCTTTGCAGGTAGAGTGGTGACTAGCCATGGCCGAAGCATCCCACCAATCCAGACTCAGAAAAATAGAAAATGCAATTTCCTAAATTCGCTCTACCGGCTAAGGTAAGTAGCAGCCCATTAACGTCCCACTGCTGGGCACAGGCCTCCTCCCTCATATGAGAGAGGGTTTTGAGAGCATAGAACCACCACGCTGCTACACTGCGGATTGGCAGGCATAGTACACAAGTGCACTCTCTATTCCTTCACTCTCAAAGTCCGGTGAGACGGGAATCCGACACGACCGGAGAGAGATCAGGCGCAGGACCGACGGCTTAACGTCCTAACGCTTAAAAATGTATGGGAATGACGTTTCATTTTACGATATGTTTCGATATGAAACATCATTCCCATATATTTTTTAATCGTTATCTGACTGACTGACTATTTGAAAGTGACGTAGTTTAAGAGCCAAGGTCTGATAAGAACACATAATTTCAACAAAACTGAAAAGACATTACAGAGAGCTACCGTTGCTGGCTCTTAAAACTAGTTTAACTATCATGCTTAAGAAATTCTCAAAAAGGTACATATACTAAAAAAAATGTAGAAGCTTCTATTGAAAATGTAAACAGTTTACCAGCAAATTTGAATGCATATGAAACATTCGCTCTAAGTACTCCAAGAAGCTGAAAACCGGAACAATATTAATAATCGGTAAAATTACAATAATACTACAAGCTCAAAAGCTATTCGATAACCAACAAGTATTGAAGATTCAAGAAATTAAAGTTGTCCGTACAGTGTGTTCCATTATCTGAACTCGTTAACAAGTGCCTTGCACTTCAAGAACAGGTTATAATGTTTGTTGAGTATCAAATGTAGATCATTATTGTATGTGAGATTTGATCATAGACTTGTATTGTTTATGATAATTTGAAAACCTGCTAGCCTTTGTGCCCTACTGAACTTACATTCATCAACACGCACATGTTTTAGTTTAGATTCATTAATATTATCGTTTTAATACTAGTGAGCTTTTTATTAAATTCGGTACTTGCAAAACTATTAGAACATACATTTGTCTTGATTTGTCTAGTTTCTAAGTATGTTACAAAGACTCTAAGGAAGAAAAGTCCTGCTTAGGATTTGATAACCCGCTTCTCAAGAAAGAATTTGCATAATGCACTATTAGGGAATGATTATTTACTATGTTTGTCAACTAACTAATTTTAGATATGTCAAATAAATTTTCTAGAACTATGAATGCGTAACCATATAAAAGGTATGTATTAGCCTGATTTGGCAGTTCGTACCAAATTTTATACAGTAGTATATAATGTATAAGAATACCGGTAACCAAGTTGGCCAATACCTACTTTTAAAATGGATACAAATAAAATTCTTATCATATCCATGCTCGTTTAGAAATTCGTAGTTGGTGTCCACACAAGTAAATTTAGTGCTTGCCAAAGAAAATCTAGAACAAGAACTTTAATTGCGCATATGAAAGCCAAATTGGATAATTGCCGCGATAGCAGACATGTAAGCTAAAATTTAGGTATAAAATTGCCTTGACTTGTAATTTTTTGGATACCAAGTTTACTTAAGTAGTTTTTAGTTTAGTTAAGTTTAGTTAGTATTTTAGTAGGACATTTTTCTGAATGCTTAAATTCAACTTTAAGTGATACTATATTATTAAATTTAGAAGTCACCTTGTAGAAAATAATATGTTTCCTAAAACTAAATATGCTTTTTAATTTTAACAGGAAAAATGCAATTTAATACAAGTGTGCAATAACAACGAGGTTAATAGTGTGTCGTAGAAGCTATGTGAAACTAATTGCTAAACCAAATACCAAACCTCAGAATAAGTTCTTTGTGTTTTAAATTAATCCTTATTTCTTAGCTAATGGTGGTACGTCAGTAGTAGATTCCAGTTTTACTCAGTCACTTTTTGATAATAAATTTAGGCAAAACTAGTGATAATAAATAAAATACAATATTACCTCCATTTGAAAACTAATAGACTTAAAGGATCGCAAAACTATTACACCTCGACAGAGAACAAGACAGGTTCTCACATCTGATGTCCTACCTCCAGTAATAAGAGATAAACAGGAAGAAAAAGACAGATTATAGAAGTGTATAGTTGTTTAAAATGAAAATATGCTTGAATAATATCAATTAGTGACGGATTAAATACAATTACATATTCATCATTTTAAAATTCTGGTCGGGTACTGGGTGTTTCAAATCATCAGACAAAGATGACTAAAGTATTTTCGAATATTTTATTGCTATTATATTATGACATTGAAATTACATTTCTTTCAAGCCTTAACAAGAAAGGTCAATGATTTCGTTTTCTTAAAAAAAATACGAAAATTTTATATAGCGTAGCAAATAACCTGTATGTATAAAAATAAAAAGTGCGTGCGTACAAAGTACACATATCAGTTAAGTCTTGTTTATATTCATACAAATCTATAATTTTAGATTTACGTGACTTAGACGGAGGGAAAAAGATAGGTTAGGAATTTAATGAATTTAACTGTCGAGTCTGCTTGGATTTCCGGTACCTCGGCTCTATCTTCCAAAACAACGGCGGCATTGAGCGAGATGTTACTGGCAGGATAAATGCAGGTTGGATGAAGTGGAGGCAGGTCTTGTGAACAATTTACGATGCCAGAATGCCCCTCAAACTATAGGGGAAAATTTATAAGACAATCGTAAGACCTGTCATCCTGTATGGATTCGAGTGCTGGGCCACCAAAGGGGGAATGAAAGGGGGAGATGCGAATATTGAGATGGATGTGTGGAGTGACAAAATTCGATAAGATTAGGAATGATATACTCATGTATATTAGGGGAAGTGTGAAAGTAGCACAGGTGACCGCGAAGTTAAGGAGTGACAGGCTATCCTGGTATGGGTATGAGAAGGGAGGATAGCCATTTATGCAAGAGGGCCCTAAATATAATTATAAGCGGCAGGGCCGGGAGAGGGCGACCAAAAAAAGTGTGGATGGACTGTGTGAAAGAGGATATGTGTGTAAGAAGAAAGAAAAGAAATTTATTCTACATTACAATAACAAATTAAAAAAAAATACAATTATCTATAAACTAACTATTATAAATAACAATATAAACTGACTACCTATATACAATGTAGAAAAGGTATGCAGCTCAGCAATTGCTATGCGTCCGAGCTAGGAAGCCTGTAAGGGGTGTGAATGTAGAAATGACAGCGGATAGAGGGAAGTGGTGAAAGGAAACATGCTGTGCCGACCCCACCTAGTGGGATAAGGGCAAGTAAATGATGATGATACCATTAAAATATTAAAGTGTCAAAAATTAATACAAATAATTTATTGAAATCTCAAATGAGGAATTGTAAATAAAAATACCACACGTTTTTTGTCAATATTACAAATTATTGATTAAATTGTGTTTTTGAATTTAAAATTTAGTAAAGAGTATTTATGAAATATTTTTATTTTATACTTGAAGAAAAATAGTATATAAAATTATTAAATGACGAGTGGCAAATTAAAACGCCACATGTTATTCTTAAATATTAAATCTACGTAACCTTCAAATGAATTCGCATAAAAAACGCTGCACATCTCCGTGACGCTAATCACGCGTTTCATCCGTAAAAAAATTACCATCATGCACCTAAAAAGTTTCACTCCAAAACGCAAACGTTGTTTATGATATATACGATTTGCCCCTAATCGATATCGGTGTTAAGAACATTCCATCCACTAAAAACTCAATTTTCCACTTTTCTCATACTTAAATTTGGCCGAATTTTGAAAATTTCTGAATATTAAAATTTTCAAACTATGCAACGTGAAACGTACGAAGTCTGAAAATTTTTGAATCAAAAGTTAAACCGCCATTTGTTAAAACGTAGTAACTTTTAATCATGAAATATTAAATAAATTAGAAATTGATAAAAAAAAAAGCAAGTAAGAAATAGCATGATTCTTTTTTTCCTTCCGGCGAAATCGAGCATGCAAATGGGAGTGCTGAAGGAGCGATAGACAGAGGCAATCAGCCTAATTCTATTGTTAATTGTACATTAATGTTTTCTTATGACGTTATCACGTAAAATTATCGTCCGAAAACGGACTTTATCATTAACCTACTTTTAAGTAACTAGAGAGTGAGTTTTATAGATAACATACTATTGAAGGTAATACGAAATTTACCGGATCATTTACTTTGAAAAATTAAAATCAAAATTATTTGATATATAGTGGTGAGAACTTGTAGACTGTTAAAAAAAACCACTCGCATAGTTTATTCCACTTATTTAGAACGCCACTTACTTTTATCGAGTTTCGAGTCAAGGATATTTAGATCATTGGCATTAATGACTTGTAATATACAATGCGACTATTTAAAAAACAATGAATCCATCTATTATACACCTTTAAAGCTATTAATGGTAATTATCGATGTAATAATCACACATTTTATATTCAAAGCATGTTATTATAGAACGATTAACTGTAACAAGTTCGTACGTCGGCTTTTGACTATTATTTAAAATCTCTCTGCTCCCTGTGGATATTCCTACTTAGTCCTAGATTCGAGTCTTGGTAAAAAACTTATTTTGATATATTACTAGCAATGACCCGCGGTTTCCAGTATGTTTTAGCCTGATAAAAATAAAAACAGTATCGATGGGTATCTTACTTGGAGTATAAGCTAATTCATCGGTCACAGGCCCAGTTATTTTAGTCGCTACAATTTTCTTAAGACTGACATTTTTAAATTCGTTATATCTTCTGAACGGAATGTCCTATTTCAGTAATTTAAAAATTATTTCACAGGTATTAAGACGGTCTTTAATAAATTATCAATTAAAAATATTAATAGAAGAATTAATATGGTTCGATTACTGTCCGTACTTATTAACTTCTGAAATGTATAAAAGTAGTTACAGTGGCATAACTACAGTAGTTGGACATAATATGATGATATCCCGGACATTTTTGTAGATTTTAATACCTTCTGTAATATTGTAGAATACTTTTTTATTCTATCTTCAATAGTTTCCGCAGCGCACACCATGACAGATTTCTGTTCCATTTTTTGCAAGCCTTGGGTTCCATTAGTGCGTTTTTATTAGGGATCACTATTTTTTTTTGATAAAGTAATATAGTCTATATGGCTCAATGAAAATGCAGCTTTCTAATGGCGTAATAATTTTTGAAATAGCTGTAGCAGTTTTTGTGTGAAAACGAAACTAACATGCTTACCTACATACAAAAACACAAATGTTTCCTCTTTATAATATTAGTTTAGATATACATTCCAGATTCCAGTTTAAAAATCGCTATTGAATATTATTTTTATTTCAGTTTCCTTTTAGCTTCAATACTGAATAAAAATGAATATAACGGGAATGTGTGAATATGACGGGAATAAGAATGAATATGACGGGTATGAACTGTCTTTCGCGCTTTCACGCCAAAAGTACTAAACCGATTTAATTTGGTACACAGATAGTCTATAGCCTGAGAAAGACTATAGGCTACTTTTAAAGACGAAAGATGGGTTGATCCAGATGGACGAATCGTCTTTTTCAGAGCTAGAAGATTGAAACTTCTTTTTAGGTTGTTGATTAGATAAATATGAGAGGTTTCTAAAAGTTTTACCCTTAATGGTGCAAAATAACAATACTAATGTTTACTAATATTATAAATGCGAAGGTACTTCTGTCTGAATTGATGTATGAATGTAATTGAAATTTAGTACATAGATGGTCTAGAGCCTCAGAAAGGACAATAAGATCTTTGCAATGAAACATCGCTAATAGCTCATATTTGTCATTAACGCTATGTAATAAAAAAATTAAGAAGAAAAGTCATTAACAACCTGTAAACAGACAGCAGTATAGCAGTTTTTAGCAAAAACTGAATTAACAACAAGTATTATTCCATAACCTAAAGAATATGTATTTTCTTGCAAATAGATTCTAAACTAATAATAGGAAATATATATATAAGTAAGTAAATAAGGCTTTGTGGACGATATAAAAATTATTAATTAACTTTAGAATTTACTAAAAATACCAAGATATACATAGAATTAATAGTAAACATTAAAACCTATATTGAAAAAAACTGCGACAGAAATTACTCGAAGTAAATATTACACGTAGGCGGGTACATAGATAGAACAATGACGTATGTAACGACATTTAATTAATTTTTTCATCTAACATGCCTTAATAGAATTAGATGGGAATGTACAACACAAAAACTCGTGTATTTTACCGCCTCGTTGAATAGTTATCGCAAAACTACCTATTATGTCATTTGATGTAATTATAAGATCACGAACGTGCTAGGAAACGGATAAAATAATTAAAATTTATATTATTGTAAAGCTGTAATTATGTACTAACTTTATTATACATGGCTGGGGCAGAGATTGATTAAAGCAATAAAGCCGCCTTTGCATATAGGTTAATCTTTGTATTGTATACGTTTTAGCGTTAGTTATCGCTTTTTATTACCGAGTGTAATATAGCATAAAAATCTATTATACAACACTATTGTCACTAGCAAAGATTAGGTCCCGTTCTTTTAATAGCATCTACCTATGGGCGCCTCTGAAGAGGACGCGAATCAAGCAAGCTTCTTTTATACAACACGGTATTATTCCTTATCCAATTTAATTCAATACATATGTTGTATAGAAGTCTGCTGATTGCCTCATTGCTCTAGTGGTTATCATGTTCGACTACGAAGATGAGGACCTGGGGTTGAATCCTGGGTCGAGCCAATTCAAAAATCGTTATGGAGATTTGTAATAAGATTTTCTCAATATTTGTCCAATGTTGGGAAGTTAGCGATGTGTTCCATCCCCGTCCCGGAGAGCATCGAATTTCCGTCACATCGGCGTTTGAGAGTGAAGGAATAGAGCGTGCACTTCTGTATTATGCCTGATAATCCGCAGTGGAACAGCGTGGTGGGTATATGCTCTAAAAACCCTCTCTCATATGAATGAGTAGGCCTGTAGAAGTGGAAGTGGAATAATGGACTGCTACATACCTTATATATTTCATGTAGATCAGACCTGCCCTTCATTTCATTAAAATGGATATTAGAGATTTAACAGGCGGAGGCACAGCGGTTAGCGGGGCCGTACGTTTAGTCCCGGTTAGTTAGCCCGTAAACTTTTAACATTATTGCTTAAACATTGTTATAATATTTACAACGCAATTCAAACCCTGTACGTTTACGTTTAAAGCACATTTTAAAATAACAGGACCTATCTGTGATTGTTATAGTAATTTTTATGATAATGTTATTTGAATATGTATGTTCTTTGAATCGAGACAGGCAAAGTATGATTATACTACTGGTATTTAAAGGAACGTCTAACACGTATTTTCTGATGTAGATCAAAATATTTTGTTTTGCACGTAGAGCAACAACCTTTTTTTAGTCTATTTATTTATTATTTAGTTATTTTTCATTAACCTTATAAAAACCATAGAGGTTTGCACTTAGTGTTAATATATTAGATGTAAGATCTATCTATAATTAATATATATCCTGTACAACGTCTATTACTATTAAATACTCATAGTCGTTTGCATTCAATCGAATACGTGTGTTCTTATATATTTGTATGTATATTGCGCAAGTTAAAATCTTTTAGATATATTTTAATAGACACTTTTTCTAATAATGTGTAGGGTAGTTCAATAATAAGGCAAGGAACTAGATAACTCGCTTGCCGTTTTCTACTATCGCTCTTCTTCATAATAAAACAAAGTTTATTATATTTATATCTCGTTTAATATTTAATTTCACTTTAATATCTTCCAATTTTTTTCACAACAGAAACTAAAATATTAAATTTAAAGGACCGATTGATCTTTAAACAGAAATTAAACAACTTGGACACATACTTCAAATTTATTTCCCGAAAAAAACGCTCTACAAATTTTCCCAAAAATGAATAATATTTTTTTTTACATTTAGTTAAACTAAAAGTTTTAAAAGAATTTTTAGTATCTATTAATAGAAGTAATTGATAAAGATAATTAAAGCAGATATATTGAATGCAAAGGCTATAATTTAAATCCCGCTAGGATCAAAGTATAATTAAGTTAATTAGTTTTTTATTTTCTATATTTTAATTCAATAATTACTGATCAATGTTATGCTAACTATAAACTATGATTTATAGTCGTATCCGAATGCTATTTATAAATAAAAGTTAGACTATAAAAAATCGTTATAACCGTCCAGTTGTGTTTACATGGATATATCATTAAAGCAAATTGCGATTTATTTATTTGCCTTCAATTATCGTTGATAACATCAATATGCAATTTGCTTCAGTAAATCTGATTTATATTGATGAATTTATACCTAATAATATAATCTTTTTGCAGACGAACAAGTCGAACTGGTCGATGAATTTTTCATAATTAAAAAACCATTAAAAATCATAATTTTAGGTATTTTATTAGTCATTCGTAAATGTTTTTTACGTAGCTTAGCTTCAGTATTGAGTATTTTTAGATGATTGTGTCATAACGATATCTTTCAACGTATTTTTGAGAAACTTCAAAATGTTTTGAAGTGAAAAACGTACGTACGTAGAATTACATGAAAATTTATATATGTCATTTTACTATTGATACATATTTATAGAAGAATGTTTTTAGGTATTTAAGCTGTACATTACTTTACACACACACACACATATATATATGTCGGAGTGCAAGAGTCTATAGATCGCTAGTCCGTGTGTAATAGTCTGTGGAACGCTGGCGCCATCTTTGTATCGGCGTGGGGACATAGTCAATAAGTGGCAGTCCGGCCCGTCTCTCGGCAGTTCTCGAGCGGCGGTCGGCCGGAGTGGTCGACTATTGAAACTGTCGCGTTCCTAGCTATTAGTGTTAATGAGTTTGTGTAAATTGATATCGGGAACATTAAGTGATTGAACATTATAAACCGAGTTAATTAATAAAGTCTTTGATTGCACCAACATTACCCATGAACGCCCACAGAATAAGAAATTTAAATAATGGCACCAATTCATAACGATGTCGGCGGAGAACCCTACGCCCCTGTGCTTTATGCTTCTCCGTTCTTTGTTATTCTCCGACATATACTTAACAGTGTCTCCTTCCGCAATTTAGATTCTAAGTACCGATATTTCCATATTCCTACGACATCGTAAATTACGCAGTAATAAAGCACAGCATTGCTAGTATATAAGTATCTTGTATTTATAACTTCAGCTAGAATGCTTTGTTATATCAATTTACAAAAGCAATATGTTCTGAAATGCAAATATAATAAGAAGAATATAATCAAAGCATGAAATAATTAATAAGAACAAACATGTGTATTCACTCTCGGTTAAGTTTATAACTTAAGAAAATAATTAAAAATTGCTATTTTGTCCCTAATTATTTTGCCAAATAAAAAATATTTTATAATTACACAAAGAAACTTCAAAACAGTTTGATTGATTTGTAAAAAAAAGTAAAGTAGGTAGCAGCCCATTAACGTCCCACAGCTGGGCACAGGCCTCCTCATTCACATGAGAGAGGATTCTTAGAGCATAGACCTACCACGCTGCCCACTGTGGATTGGCAGGCACAGTACACAAGTGTACTCTCTATTCCTTCACTCTCATAGTCCGATATGACGGAAATCCGACACGACCGGAGAGGGATCAGGCGCAGGACCGACGGCTTAACGTGCTCTCCGAGGCACGGAGGTGGATCACCAACTTCCCAAGTTCGGGCAAATATTGAGAAAATCTTAATAGAAAACTCAATATCGATTTTTGTAGTAACCCGACCCTAGATTCGAACACATGACCTCATGTCTGTAGTCGGACATGCTAACCACTAGACCAATTAAGCAGTTAATCAATTTTAAATCTTCTATAATGATTGAATTGTATACTTAAATTGCTCTAACTTGTTGCGTTGAATAAATTTTCTTCAAAATTTTCAAATATTCAAAGCACAAGAAAATATGACGAAAATTTATGTCAGATATGACAAAAGGGAACAGATTCGTTATGTTTTTAGTACACCTATTTGTAAGGAAAGTTTATTAAAAATAAAAAGGCAGATATTAAACAAACAGTAAACCAGCTTTTGAAGGTCAGACTGGCAAATGGAACGGCAAACTAAAAATAAAATTTATTCATATAAGTAACACGGCTTAAGACTTATGCTTGAAATGTACGGCGCATTTTTAGCCACCAATATTTAAGATAAAATTTTGTGCACTCTTATAATTCTAAATTGAACTCAGAAGTCGGTACGTTTGACTTTTTTTTTAGACTTCATTAAAACCATATCATTAGAGATACTCCTTTTTTGTCTGATTAAAATACACTGGGACATAATTATTAACAATGTTTTTACCGACATTCTAACCGAAACGGCGCGGCTCGCAGACCCCATTGATGTTTTGCTTATTTTTTAGATAATGACTGACAAAAAGACATTATACAACTTATACGTATAACGTCTAGTTCTTATCAATCTATTTGACTACTAGTTGCAAACTACACGGATTTGGGATTTCCCACTGAGTCTAATCTAGTATGTAAAGCCCTAAGTGCTGCATGTTGCAACTTAGGTCTAAGGATTCTGGGTCAATTAGTCTGTTCAACTAAGTGCACTACATTTGCGATTCCAGTAGATTATATTTCAAATGTTCATAACTTGACAAAAATATGTTATAGTTCTGCCGAAATTTCGATATATCTAGCAGAGATGTCATTCTTTTCTTCTACGTTTGAAACATACTTATATGTCATTAAATTACGAACAATTGAGTTTTAAATAATTAGTTCCAATTTAGTGGAGATTAGACTAAAGCTTGCTCAATTGAAACCTGTATCTAAGCTTGTGGAATCTTTCTTTATTTCTTACCTAAACAAACCAAATATAATTATTTTTTATAAAATGTTGGAAAGTTGTATCTTCACGCTAGAAAGTAGCAACCAATGTTTCTTTCTTCGATCCTCTTTAAGCATAAACAGATCTTAAGCCCTCGTTGCTATCGAAAAATCTGTGAAGTGCAAGTGTACCATTTAATATTTTAAAATGCCATTTAAGTGTTTATTAGGCTTTAAACCTCATCTGGCTACAAACATACACATATTGTATGTATAATATCTCGTGGAGTCAAGGTGTTCTATAATAATAACAATATTTTTAATTTTCTTTAATATTATTATCGATCACAATTGTAAAGTAAATTTTCAATTATATACTGTGTACGTAGAACTAAAACGTTTTAATCCTGTTATTCAAATGGATTTCCGTGTCCGGCAGACATTACCAATATGAATAATTAACATACTAGTTACTTTAAGTCAATATTATTGTGTAAGATAAATAAATAATCAATTTACTACTTAATACTTTAAACTTCGCCGCTATTTTAGCCTAGTAATTAGAAACTATAAATTGCATTTCATTTTACATATACCTATGTAAATGTGGGTTTATGACCACGATCTCACGTGGTAGTGATAACACAGTCTAAGATTCTTATGCGTTAACATGGTAAGAGGTAACTAACATGATAGTGTATATTTTTATGACAAAAGTAAGGGGTCTAAGGATCACCTTTTATTATACATCGAAATTAGTTTATAGGGTTCAATTGAGCGACAATAAGCATTACATTTATAATTTATACTAATATCACAAAACTGAACAAAGGTTTGTTTGTGTGTTTGAACGCACTAATCTCAGAAACTACTACTTATAATTTTAAAAATCTTGTACTATTGCCCATTTATCGACATAAGTATCGGCCTTATTATAACAGTAAAAAATGATGCAAAAAAAAAAGTAGATATTTTATTATTTTAGAGATCTTCTGTTTCGTGTGCTGCATTACAGTTAAAGTAACGCAGTAGTCATTTATGACAGAATGCTCGGTAAAAAAGATGTCCTGATATCATGTATCTTTTACGGTAGGTATCTCTTCATTTCCCGCTCTTTCTCACCCTAATGTCACGCAGATAATGTTGCGCATGTCAGTTAGTTTTTATAATTACAAAAATATTTGTATAAATACTCTATATCTCATAAAAAAAAGTCAAACTATCTTTCTTCATCGAACATGGGCGCTCAAGCTTCCAAATTTTACTTTTATAATTAAGTCATTTTTCTTAAAACGAACTTCATTTGTATAATATAAAAAGTCGACTAACACTAAAAAAAAGTGTGACAAATGCCTTTAACGTCTTGCGAAATATTAAGTTATGATGAAACAGCACTCCAAGAAAGTTCATTCGGCTAAATGCATATGTATTGAATAATTAATAAACATGATTTGGAATTTAAAAGCTTACTAAACAAGAAGTGGCATTTGAACTGAATGGTCAATTGGTTTGCGAAATTGTCCATAAATGCATACACCCAAATTCGCGATCGTTACCTAACGTAGCGTCTCGTTAATGACATAACAAGCAATGATGTAGTTGATTGCCGTCTTCCCATTGTTGGACGTTCAAAGTGTATTTTTACCGACTAGGGCTGTAATGATTCCACGTCGAACTCGTACATGGCATACTTTTATAGATAAACTTTTAAAAACGTACCGCTGCTTTGGATGATTAATCACATAATCTAAAAAAAACCTAAATTTTAATTAGACACCACAGTATCCAAAAAGTTAAGGTAAGTAGAAGCCCATTAACAATCCCACTGATGAGCACAGGCCTCCTCACAAAATAAAAACACATATAAACTAAGAGATTTATTACTATGACACCATATGAGGTAAATTGCCTCTTACTAAATTGGCTTGCTTCCATCTTGTATAGTAGCATCACTTATCATCAGGTGTGACTGCAGTCGAAAGTTAACTTGTTAGTTAAAAAAACTAAAGTGTTTCGTCAAACGAAATTTGTAGCCATGAAAATATTATATAAGGTAAGTAGCAGCTCATTGATGTCCCACAACTGGTCACAGGCCTCCACACTCACAGGAGAGAGGGTTGTTAGAGCATAGACCCTCCACGCTGCTCCTCTGCGGACTCTACTCCTTCACACTCATAGGCCAATGTGACAGCACGACCGGAGCGAGATTAGGCGCAACATCGACGGCTCAAATGCTCTCTGAGACACGGGGGTGGAGCACATCGCCATTTTTGCTGGGAAATGCTTTTATGCACTGGCCCCGACCGTGTGTCAAGAGTGTGGGATTCGGCGAACAAGAAGGCCCTGCAATACCCACTAAAACCCAGCGGAACCTACTTCCTCCATAAATGAAGCACCAGGTTCAACTTTCGCATTCATCCCTGGTGAATCCAACTACTCAAAATCGCTTTTTGAATATGCCTAAACCGGGACTCAAATCCAGGATCTCATGTCAGCTGCAGAACAGGTTGATCCCTAGACCAATGAGGCAGAATCCAGTATACTTAATATTTTCTTTCTAAAATGACGCTGTGCTCTACTATACGCTGTGTACTACATGATGTTGATATAAAAGAAATTAAAATTTGATGTACATTTAAAGGTATTCTTAATTTAATTGATAAAAATGTTATGATTAAAAAACATAGACATATTTAAAATAAATCAATAAATTTGCACATTTCAAAACACCATTAGCATAAATAAATATAATTGCAACATCGATGTCGTGTGGAAAATGAGAGCACAGCATTTGCTATCAATATAAAAAGATATTATTCATGAATAGTAATATCAAACAAATAAATTAGCATATACGGTCTGTGAACCATAAACGTCAAGGTTTTTAAGTTATATGCAATTAATTTACTAATAGTCATGTAAATGAAATCCTGTATTTTTTGTGAGGCGTTGTACATGTTTATTTAAGGTATTGGATCTTGAAGATACATAATTTTGAAATCTCTAAGAACTGGCTCAAGCATAAGAGCTACTTGTCCTACCATTGAGAATGCTTATGTATTTGACCTATGCCATCGTCACTTTTTAATTTCCATAAAAAAAACTTAAGTGTAAAATTGTTTTTCAATTCTTTAATGTGATAGGTGATGGCAGAGACTATGTCCTTCCACTTGCCACGGTCCTTGCATAACTCCTTCGCTTCTTTCATTCTCATTAAACCATACAAGTTTGGTTTAAATCTGTTTAAAATCTTGATCGGGCCATTGTTTTAAATGTCCTAAATTTGATCCAGGAAGGTTCGCCTTGATTTTCCCGTTATACCTTTCCTATTCATTCTTGACTCATGAATCCTTTTTGTCAGTCTCCTTTCAATCATTCTCTCTACGTGCCTAATCCATCTAAGCATACCTTTCCCAATTTTAGTCATTGCATTTTCTTTTATACCACAACGTTCTCTAATCATATTCACTCAGTTTCAATCCACTGATACTTCTTATCTCTACAGCATTTATTTTTCTTTTATGCTTCTTCTGCCATATCCCACTTTCACTACCAAACATAAGTGTTGGCTCCAACACTCCTCCATGCACATTAATGTGATTTAAGTTAAAAAACATCTTGAGAAAACCTGCATATCTCGGAAGAAATTTTATACCTGTCAAAAATCTATTGGTTTTAAGCTTTAAATACTCTCTCGTATGAATGTAGATAACTTAAGCCAAACAAAGGGATGAATAGATCATATTTTATCTTACTTTATGCTTATTTAATTTTATTTAATTGGTGAACACATATGAATATATAAGGTAAGTGGTGCCCTATTAACGCTTTTTTGCTGGCAAGAGGCCTCCTGGCCCATAGAGCAAAAGTTATTTAGAGCACAGGCCAACCAAGCTTCTCCAATGCGTCTCTACAAGATACACGCACCTCTGAATTACTTCCGGGATATGACGATTTCCTCTCGATAATTCCATTGGCCGAAAAGAATAATGATATATTTTTAAACATAAATTAAGCAATTAAATTTCCTATTCCAATGAGAAACTTAGTGGGCCTACCCTGGATTACAATCCACAATTTCTCTGAATAAGAGACCGACATCTGTTCACTGGGCCATCAAGCTATCTATATCATCATATACGATAAAAAAGTTGAGAATCTGGCACGCCTTAACGCTTGTCAAAGGATGTTAATTTTAAAAACAAACTGGTGTAGACAAATAAATTCAAATCACCGTTATACTATGTGTGCCGATTTCCCGTTTTGTGCTATTGGAAATAAAAATTTATATCTTTGTCGCGTGGATTTGTGCTCCAAATTATATTTAAAGTTCAGATTTTTCATTGGAAAATTGCACGCACTTCTTATTTGTGCACAATAGTACATCCTTCTAATGTTTAACCGGTGGAAACTCATTGGTGGACATTAATGGTCATTAATCCACAAGGCCCTCTTTTAGACAGCAGCGGCAGTGGAAAACGGCTCCCAGCATCCAGTTTATCATATATTACTAAAGAGCATTTTGTTAAAACCTACCAAATCAAACTGTTTTTAGAATTTATTCTATAGAATTAATTATATTTTTTTAATAAGAAAAATTAATCTCAGTATATTTTGAAGTAAATATACTTGATCTAACTTGCAATAATATTATAACTGTAAGAGCGCGTAATGATATTCATTATAAACAGCATTTCATTTTCTTAAATATTTTTAAGTCAATGAATATTAAATGTTTCCTAAAACACTTAATCCCTTTTTTTGTTAATTCTCCTTTCCTATTACATATTTTACTTCTTGTTATCATATTATCTTCTATTTCTTCTTGATATTCACTAAATAAACTTAGAAAATATATATAAATATTATTCAACTATCTACACTGACACACAATTGATTTTTGTTTATTATGTGTCCGCATTAAATCCTGTAATTGTTACTACTATAGGCAAAAGCATCTGATTTGAAGAAGTTCTTTATTTTATAGAAGGTAAAAATCGTAAATCAAGGTGATTAGCAGAAAACTTGCAACGAAATGAAAACGATATTGCAAAAAGTAAAAACGTGTCTCAGGTTGCCTTCTCCGCCCACGGCAATACAACAATCGCTTGATGAATTCATAGGCAGGGTCAAGTGCGCCTGAACTCTAATGTAATTTGAAGCTACTACAATTGACTCGTTCGTACCGGCTAAATCTCATGCGGACTCACTTCCTTGCAATGTATCATAGTTATTTATAACCCTTAATTTATAGCCGTGTCTTCGTCGACATAACTGCAAGAATTTATTAACATTTTATCAATGTACAATCCTTGCAAGATTATTCTTTTTATACGCGCCTACGAATTCAAAATCGATATTCAGTTGTCTATAAAGATTTTATCAATATTTGCTAGAAGTTTGGAAGTTAGCCGTCAGCCCTGCGCCAGGTGTCTCTCCAATCGTATCGGATTGCCGTCACATCGAATTCTGAGAGTGAAAGAATGAGTGCACTTATGTATCACGGCTTCCAACTCGCAGTGGAACAGCGTAGTCGTTCTATCCTCTAAAAACCCTTTCTTCTATAAGTAAAGCAGCCTGTGCCCAATCGTAGGACGTTAGGGGGCTGCTGATTTTATGCGCCTTTTTATATTATTGAATTTCTACTGTTGCTTAAAATATGATTAAATCTGCAATCGATAACAAAGCAATAATAATGACAAAGTAAAGAGATTGTATATGTATGTATGTATATAATATGTATAATATCTCATATATAAGTAAGTAGCATCACCTACCTAATCACTCTCTACTTTATCTCTTTCCATAAGGTTGTCTGGAAGAAATCGATTCAAATGAATAAGGCCGCCTATTGTGCGACACTAATATTAGTTTGTAGTTTCCTTTTGTTTGTAATTTTTTAATGTAGTGTGGTTCAATCTTTTATGCATCCACTCAATTTCAACACGTTGTTTAAAGTTGTAGAGCATTAAATAGATTTTCTTTAATGCTGACAGGACAGCGCTTGACTATGACCTCACCTGATGGTATATGATGATACTCTTATAGTTTTTATACAGCATCATATTCAGACCCTAGGTATTTGCTTGGTGCCACGTAACGGCTGGTAGATTGGTAACTAGAAAAGGCTGAAGCTTACAACCATTCCACACCCTCAAAAAATAGTACCCAAGACATCTGCTAGCAAAGCAACTGCTCACCATTACGTTAATATTATTTAAATGTCACTTGCAGTTTAAAGAGGTACCTGCTCCGTGCACAGGAGTGGACCTGTTTATATTACTTTTTATTAAAAAGAAACAAAGAAATATTTATTTCATTCTCTACACATATAGAGATTATAATAAAACTTGTGTTGCGGTGTGATTAGGAAAGGTTCACCACTCATTACCATGGGATTGATACTATAATCCTAATGCTGAATTTCTGTGGTCATTTTATTGAATACATGAAATCGGACAGTAGTCGTACACCCTGTTTTATAAAAAAAAGGTTACAAATGTTAACGGGTTAGAATTCGCTAATTGCCACATGTGAGTTCAAGGTGAACACGAATTATAATGGACGACGATCACAAGGCGTACAAAACGACCAATCGCGTAATTTTCTTGCACATTGTGTTACAAAAATACTTATGATGAGGTGAAGGTCGAAGTTTATCACCCATATATCTTATAGTCCTAGAAGGTTTCTGTATTGATCATCGTAAACAAATTACATTTCTGTCTAAACGATTAAAGCTTTAGAACCGTTACGTTTTTAACTGTATATGCAATGTTATAGCCGTAATTAGCGGGCTGTGGTTGATGTAGTAAACTATTTGTTTACTAAGGATCCAATACCGATATTTGAAGAAATTTAATCGTCTATTTTATATAAGGTAGATATATGTCTGTATCTTTTTGTTTATATTTAGGTAACCATAATAATTATTTTCTGTGATAGAATTTATATAAAAATTGTATTTTTAGAAAAACTGACTTCCTCTGGGACTAATACGCTAATTAATATGTAAAACTATGATTTTTTTATAATAATATCATAAAAAATACATATTTCTCAAAGTAATCAGAACTTGTATCAGATTAGCAATTTTATTTGCTTTAACATTTGTTTATCCGCCTTTACTGATTTAACTCTGATTAGATGGAACTATTACCTTCAGAATTAACCAAAAAGAAGCGTGGCCAGATTATGTTTGTTGCAAATAATTTTTAAAGTATGTAATATTGTCAAACAAAATGGTTTCAGACAGTTTCATTTTCGAACATTATAGTCTAGCAAAAATAGCTCACAATAAATTAAAACTTCGCAGTTATATAATCATACTTTTTTTTTGAACTGTAATATTAGTTGTTAAAATATAAAACCGATTATTTATTATAATAATGGGCTACAAATGGAAGCGTATCTAAAATGCGATTTTTTCTAAAATGAATACGAAATTAACTCATCAAACTGGTTAAACACTGAAGCGTGGCGCAAAACAAATTCATTAAGCCTCTACAAAATGCTCAAGCAAATTGTACCAAATCAATTATTTCTAATCGTCTCCTAATCAACCACTGTATCCAATCTCATGCAGAGATTTGCTATTTGCGCAGGAGATGTTACGGTGAATAAGTGTATGCCCAAACACAATTGCACTCTTTATTTCTTCACTCTCATAGTCCGCTGGGACGACAATCCAACACAACCGGAGTGAGCTCAGGTGCAGGGCGAAAACAAATCTTTGTTATAATTAAACAATGTATCTAACAGAGGTTTATGGCGTAAATGGTTCAACCAGATTACATGTTCAGAAAAATGTATAAAGATAACAAAAAGTTATTGAGAATTATTTTAAAACGAATAAAACATAAAAACATCACCAAAAATAATTGTAAAATCAATAAATTAGCCAAATACTTTGTTATAACTTAAATGAAAATCGTGAAAGTCAAAAAACAGACTTAATGCAACGTATACACTGTTTACCTTGAAGTTATAATTTACAAATTTCAAAGTGATAGTATGTCCAAGTCCAAGAGTCTTGATAGTTAGTTCACTTTGTATCAAATGTTAAGCTTCAAAACATTAACTCTTAAGAAGACATTTCATGCCTATAAAAAATACTAGCTTCTTCTTCGTCATCGTCTTCCGCAACTTCGTCTGGGTGGAATGTTTTTCTGATAGCATTTTTTTTTTACAAATAAGAAACATACTCGCACTGCCCTATGAGAAGGATTTTCCTAAAATTTACTTTTGATAAATTCAATGACGTCAAATAAAAATTCCGACCAACTTTTACATACCATAAAAGATATAGTTTAAATGTGAAGTTTGAATTTTTTTAATGTGAAAATTTGAATATTTTCTTCCGGGTGGAAATTCGTTATATCCGTTCTTAGGTGACCTCAACTTGTATGTAAAGTAAGTAAGTAGCAGCCCATTAACGTCCCACTGCTGGGCACAGGCCTCCTCCCTCATATGAGAGAGGGTTTTTAGAGCATAGACCCACCACGCTGCTCCACTGCGGATTGGTAGGCATAGTACACAAGTGCACTCTCTATTCCTTCACTCTCATAGTCCGGTGAGACGGAAATCCGACACGACCGGAGAGAGATCAGGCGCAAGACCGACGGCTTAACGCGCTCTCCGTGGCACGGGGGTGGATCACACCGCCAACTTCCTAACTTCGGGCAAGTATTGAGAAAATCTTAATGGAAAACTCAATATCGATTCGGAATTGGCCCGACCTGGGACTCGAACCCAGGACCTCATGTCTGTAGTCGAACATGCTAACCACTAGACCAATGAGGCAGTTCTAGACCAATGAGGCAGACTTCTACTTGGCAAAAGGAATATTCCTACCAAATTTCAAGTCTCCACAACTGGTGGTTCCAGAGATATCGTGATGAGTCAATAGTTAACCCCCCAGCAAACTCCCATGCGGGTGGCATTTCTAGTAATCCGTTCTTAGCTGACCTCTATTCGGTAAAAGGAATACTCCTACCAAAATTCGAGTCTCTACGCTTTATGGTTACAGAGATATCGTGATGAGTAAATAGATACCTGGATATCTCTTATATATATAGATTAGGGTCATCTCAAAATGACCATAATATACTAAGAGTGAAGAGACAGTAAATAATTCATTAGTCAAATCAATTCATTATCCAAATAATTGGAAAACAATGATATCAGTGAAACCAATTGAAAGTCCTTCTGTAATTGGCAGAAATATAGATAACATTCATAAAATGGGTACCTTGAAAACTATTTAGTTACTAGGCATTAAATAGTTATCTTGTTTAATCCAAGTCAGTGTTTGATTGAATCTAGATTTACAGATACATTTAAAACTTTATCTTGCATTTGTGTTAATACATTATTGTATAATATATAAAATGTATTATTTTTAACTTAATTCCTACGCCATCGAGATTACTATATATATAAAGAAAATAAAACCTAAAAATTTTATGGGACCTTTTAAAAAATTGCTATATACATTTTATTAATTATTTTAAATTACAAAATAGTGTAAATTATTATACTGTAATAGTTTTAAATACCAAATGCCTTTTACTATAACTTCAAAATAAAATATGAACTTGATATTCATAGTTTTAAGTTATTATTTAATGTGGTAGTGGTTATTAATATTGTAACTCTTCTTTACGTTCTATATAATTTGTTTTATATCATGACAATCTATTACCTACATAACATTCAGTCTTTTAGAAAACATGGTAAAAATCCCAAAAAATACAATTTCAAGGTCTTTTTGTACATATATATTTAATTAGGAAATGTCATAAATTTCAGCTACCAAGGATTAGATATTCCTACTAAAACGGTACAGAAATATCGAAGCAATCCTTTCCGTTCTACAATTTTATGTTAATATCTACTATTCATCTACATAATACCTTGAAATCACTTAGAATGAATGGTAATTTCGTTCGATTTGCAGTCAACTAGAGTCACGAGAATATATAAGTTTTACATTACTTGCAATAGTTTATTGATCTTTAATTAAAACGTATTTTAGTTTATTGCAAATGAACCGGATCCTCTGCAACTTTGAACAAGTCTGAGACATAAATTCTTTGTATAAATAGCAAATGATAGGGATTCCATTTGAATGTCTTTTGTATAATACAATTTTATGTACAAGTTAAAAGTATGCATCCATTACAAATGTTAATTAACAACACATTAATATCATTCTTTAATATTTATGGAATTGTATTACCAAAAAATATAAATAAATAAATAAATATGATATATATGTAAATATAAATGTATATGTAAATACATATTATAATTATAAAGAATTCAATAGATTAACTGATAAAGTAACAACACTGATAAAGTAACACATTTTAAATTTGCATATTCCATTTCTCGTGGAGACAGTCTTAGTGATTTTTTTTTTGTTTAATCCTTGTACGTTGCGAACAAATATGTGTCAAAACCTAACCAATTGAGTTGAAGTTTCAAACTTAATGTAAAAGAAATATAACAAGTATTACAATTACAGTATCTTATCTTCTATGCAAAATACGAGATGAAATCTTTTATTTATAAATTTTACTTTATTTATAGGTCTTTCCCTGATCGCTAATTATAATACTTCTTCTTTATATTAGGTGTATCTAGTTCCTTGTTTAGCATACGATCAACTTTATGTTTTGAAAATACAGAAGAATATCCTGATCTTTAAAGTTATTAATCATTTAAAAGATGTGAAAGTTATTTGTAATTACTTCGCTCTATGCAATCTTAGAATTTCTTATCTATCAACAAACCTGTAAACACAAGCAATTACTACAACAGTCTGGTTTACTGCAGTACATTAATGACGTAATATTTAATATAATCATCCGCAGTAACCATATAAAATTCTTCTATGATTATATACGCTAATTAAATAGAAATCTGTTACTATTAGATGTCGTCGGATGTAGATTAACTTTTTTAAATAAAATATTCTTTATTTTACATCCTCTTGTTTATCTTCTACGTTGATTTTAAATCAATTAATTTAAGGCTATAATTTTTTTAAAGATAAATGTCAAAGAATAAGATCTCTGTAGCTTATTAGGTGAATATACCAATATATCTGTTACAAGTGTTTTATAAGTTAATGCTAAAACTACAGTAATAATATAACATACAAAACAAGTTTTTACAAAGTATCTTTAAAGAGACTTATCGATACTGAATCTAAGATACATTTCCTAATTATTTAATGTGTTATTTTTTTAATGTTACTTAATATTGCGTCTCATTGGTTTAGTCCGGTCTAGTCCGAACATGCTAACCACTGTTCGACTACAGTCATGAGGTCCTGGGTTCGGGTCCTGGGTCGGGCCAATTCGAAATTGATATTGAGTTTTCTATTAAGATTTTGTCAATATTTGCCCGAAGTTGGGAAAAATTTGGCGGTGTGATCCACCCCCGTGCCTCGGAGAGCACGTTAAGCCGCCGGTCCTGCTCCTGATCTCTCTCCGGTCGTGTCGGATTGCCGTCACGTCGGACTACGAGAGTGGAGGAATAGAGTTGTGAGACACTTGTATTCTGTGCCTGCCAATCCACAGTGGAGCAGCGTGTTGGGTCTATGCTCTAAAAACCCTCTCTCATAAGAGTGAGGAGGCCTGTGCCCAGCAGTGGGACGTTAATGGGCTGCTACTTACTTTTACTTACCTTACACTGTTTTTCATTTTCAAAATCTATCAAAAGACATTTGGACTTAAATGGTAATATTATGTATAAAGTTTAAGGTTATTTAATTGATATAAAAATGAAATCCAAAGTCGAAACAATAGTCATTGACAGCTATTCGAAGAATTGGACGCAAATTGTTTCCTTACATTCGAAGCATTTATAATTTCCGCGATTGGTCGTTAAAACATAAGATAACATGCGTATATTGGTTCATAATTCCGTAAAACCATTCAGGAATTGCAAATTTTTAGAGTTAGATTACATAATCTAGTGTGAATTTTACTGAAAGTGCATGTCGTATAGTTAATGCGATCATAAACTGACAAGAATAATCAAGAAATACGCAATTAATAAAGGTATAAAGTGCCCCCAAAAATGTCAATAGAATAGAAGCATTTATCAACCAAATTCTTTTTGATATTTTTAGTATCTGTATGATGACACCTAACAGTTTTATCTTGGATTTTAAGTATTGTTTTCATAAACTCTTCATTGCCTTTCGGTGGAGGAAATGGTAAGGTAACCTGCATATCTCTGGAGCGGTATGTGTAGCCTGCCAACCCACAAGAGCGCAACATTGTGAGTTTATTCTCTAAAAACCCTCTCTCCTGTTACTTGAGAAACACAGCAGTGGAACGCTATATGCTGCTAATTAAATTCGTTATTGTAAGATTAAATAGTCGGTCTAAAAGAACTATATAAATATAACTAATATGAATTAGTATTTGTTATAATATATTCACTCTCAAATATTGAGCTCAAGTTTTAGAAATAACCTGTTATCTATTTAGAAAGACGCATATTTTCAACATCCTTAATAAAGTATTATTGAATGCCTCGTTAGTGCAATAGTATAGGAGCTCGCTTAACTAGCTAAAAGTCCTGGGATTGATCCCCGACAGGATAAATTATCAACATGCAATAAGAAAAATACATCAGGCTTATCACAAACTGCAACCTTTCTTTGCCTGTCCTAATTTCACAATGAGAAAAGATATGTGTTTTCTTAGTCATTGCTTTACTATAACAGTATATCGAAATTATAATAAAGTAGAGTATATAATAATTAAAGCCAGTGTCAATATAATCCTTTTGAAACTTTTATTATACAATTTTGTCACATTTTTCTATAATTAGTTACAGATAATTTACGTGCCTCAAACGTAGGAAGCTGTTTCTTTCTAAATTTGTATCCAATAGAATAAATTAATGACAGTCATTAAAAAGTTATAAAAAGGAGGTCTAGGTGATTTGTTACTGTCTTTATGCCATAAATATTATATCTTATAGTTATATCGCATGTTGTTTCCATTACTTACTTAATAAAAATTATATTTAATTAATAATACACGGCATTGCAGTCTTCTAAAGTTTTCTCAAAAATTTATTGCTCGAGATAGCTTTTACAGGAGTTTTGAATTGTCGATTTACTCATAATATTTCCAATGTCAGACTGATGATGATATTAATGACTTCGAATCTAAAGCTATGAGTTCTAGAGAAGAATCCATATCAGACTCGATGGCTTTGGAAGTTAGCTTTTTTTAACATTTTTCCTAAAATATAATTTCAATTTATTTTATTTTGATTAGAGCAATTCACTTAATCGTCTATAAACAAGGTATAATATAATAGTAAAAAAAGACTACCTCTACAGAGCCTGAAGTCCTTCAAATTTTTGAGGGCCACAGTTAAGACGCTTAAACTTAATTACACTTAGTTACGTATTTAAGTATCATCATATATCAAACAAAGTTCTTACTTATATTTTTATATTTTAAATTCAAATGTGTTTACAGTACGTTTTAATTATGAGATATAGGTTATTCTTCACATTATTTCCTATATACGTCTGATGATGATATTAAAGAATGACACGACGGTTCCTTCGTGCTCTATTCTAGAAGAGCCCACACCAAACTTAGTCGGGCATCAACATTAGAATGTCACATTTATTTATTATATCTAGATTACAGCAATTCATTCAATCCTACGCTTTTTTATCGTCTAAATATTCTTTCAAATTACAACGAGTTGTTTCAATTAATCTTCTTTTAATAAAGGATTTGAGTTTATTAACTGATATCAAAAAGTCTTCACAGAATTTTTATTGGAACGTTTACAGTTACCCTTAAATGAATTATTAGTTTTATGCAGGCTACTAGAATTTATAACAGTTTCTTATTTGTTTTTTATGTTATATGGGGTCCATTCACTTTTTTTAAGAGAATATATTTATGGATGTACAGTCTTCTAATATGTATACCCTTTACCAGTGTACAGTACGCCATTAGGTCTATACAAAATGTGATAAACATATCACCATTACAACATAAAATGTCCTAAGTGTAATAAATTTATCTATTGCCATCACATCAAACACAAGTCACAAATCATTATCTTGCGAATAAAATAATGATAAAAATGAGCTGTGTGATGCAAGATTTATGTTATTGAACTTCTTACATGTGATACCGATATACATCGTATACAAGATAAATATTGCTTAGAAAAACTATCCGTGACAGATTATTTGTGTTTAAATAAATATACAGATATAAAAACATTACTTTTACATATATAGATGTATGATTTTTTACAAACATCAAATCAAACGGCTCTCTAAATGTACAAAAAAAAATACATGATATATAAAACGCCCAAATAATTATGAAACGATTGTAACAAAGAATTTGTAAAACGCTTTATTCTTTAATTGTTTTTTTCTAACAAAACTAGGAAAGATTCAGTCAAACAGCTTGTATATAATATATTAGGAGACCGCTTCCGAAAGCGAAGGCAGACGATAGTGCTAGCGACACCTTTAATGATGGTACGGAACAAAATTGATCCTGATTTAAAAAAAAAGTTTTATTACACCTAAATGAATGCACGAGTGCTGCGCAGCGGTTATTATACACGCACACCGGCGTGCGTTCGTTGATCCGAGCGTCTGTGTTTCGATTTTGAGTTCCATTGTTGGTTTTTTTTTAGTAAAGTTATGTATTTTTTATACAACTTTTATTTAGCTGTACTAGCATGATGGAGCGTAAGGAATGCTAATGAAAAGTTTTACATTATATTTTTTTTTAATCAGGACTGATTTTTTGCGTCCCATCATTTCATCGCATTCTCATCATCATTTTTCATCAAAGGCGTCATTAGTAATATCGTTTGTCTTCGTTTTTGGAAGCTTTTTAAGAAAATCATTGAATGTTAGACCAAAAACTCACACACTCATCGCGGGATCTTCTAAGCTATTCCCGTTTTACTTGAAATTTTACAAAAAGAATTTCGCAATATAGACGGACCGACATTCATAGGAATAAATTAATAAAGCAAGTGGTGTAATATAATACAATTTATAAATACTTTAACGTTTACTACAGGAATATAAGTTGTAAACATCCACATAAACATTTAAAAGAAACCTTCTTAGGATTCCCTTTAAGGTTTTAAAAGGAAACTTGACTTAACTATCTAAGAGTCAATAACGTCATTACAACTAATTGTATACTATCTTCCTTGATAATCGCGCGATTATGTTTTCATCAAGAATTAATCTGTCTTAGATTTTAAACATTAGAACTTTAACTTGAAAATAAACTCAGCATCTCATTTAATTTTATGTACAATCTGATGATCTAAGCACTTATTTTTTATTGCGTTCAAATTGAGCATTGGATTGTGATCTTAAGTATCATCATTTACCAAGATCTCATGATAAGTGATGATACTTTTTAATAGACGCTTTGGCAACCAACAATTTACGTTCCTTGATTAAAAACCTAACAAGCGGAAATCTTTTTCTTTACTTATTTTTGGACAACCAATGTTTTTAATAAATACAAAAAGTCAATCAACAATTACTTATATAAAATATATAAAAAAAATCTCTAAATATATCCTGCTAATCACATTTTATGAAATAATTAAGTTTTATCGAACATCAGCGTAATTTGTGCCGATTTTAATATAAGTTTTGAGAAAGGCAAGTGTAGAATATTTTGGACTCTGCAGGATTTTTTAATGAAAGTATGAAAACTTTGAACTGTCGAACTATTCATCGAAAGCTATAGGGTAATTACAAAAATAATAAATGAATTCAAAGTGTAGAATCATCTTAACAAACATCAACATATCGATCACTTCATAGTCTCGTGCTTATGGATCTCGTTATAACCACTGTATAAAAATGTGTTGTACTCCTTGATATAAATAATATTAATTAAACATACCTAATATATAAGTTATTATGAGTATTTAAATTTGCAGGAGATTTAAGCAGCGACTAACGACAAAAAGCAATTTTTTCAGAGAGAAATGTTACATTTTACGTCCTTAATGTGGTAATGGTTGGAGTATCGCTTTGCTACAATAATGCCAGATTTCGATCCGCGATAATATAAATTTCGAAAATATTTTCTAACATGTACAAATACATACATACATACATACATAACATCACGCCTCATTCCCATAGGGATAGGCAGAGACCACGTCCTTCCACTTGCCACGATCCTTGCATATCCTCTTCGCTTCTTTCATTCTCATTAAACCTTTCATAAAAGTTCGTCGGTTTAGAGTACTCTTGACTTGGCCCTTATTTAAAATGTCTTGGATTTGATCCAGGAACGTTCGCCTTGGTCTTCTCCTTCCAACTTTGGCATTCACTCTTGACTTATAAATCCTTTTAGTCAGTCTCCTTTCATTCATTCTCTCTGCGCGCCCAAACCATCTAAGCATAGATTCTTTTATACGACAACGTTCTCTTATCACACTATTTCCTACTTTGTCACTCAGTTTCAATCCACTCATACTTCTCGACGCTCTCATTTCTACCGCATTTATTTTACTTATGTACAGATGACCAAACTAATAAGCACAAAGCGTCATCACTTACCAGTAGGTAAGATCATAATAATTTGCTTAACACTACAAAAAAAAGAATATACAATAACGAGTGACTCTATTTATTCAATTTATAATAATCAAGCATGATAAGTGTCTATTCTAAGCGTCGTAAATCAGATAACGATTGCGAGAAAAATATTTAGTATTTCATTAAAAACATCTTGCCTATTATCTGCGTTTTATAATGCGCATTTATTTATCCATAACAATAACAAAATTAATTATTGTTTTTAGTATAATTATAAGAGTAAAGGAACAAAGAATGCTTGTAGGTTTATACCCTAAAAACCCTCTCCCCTCTGAGTGAGAAAGCCTGTGCCTAGCAGTGGGTCATTAATGGGACGCTACTAACCTTACCACACTTAATATCATTATAACGAATCAAAACTTAGTTTGACAGTTAATTAAATGTATGTACGCTACTGAGAGTTCATTGTCTAATTTAAGATTCATATATTTGCCAAGCTTAAATAAATATTAAATCAATAACTCGTCCTAGAAGCCATTCCGTGCATACATGAGAGTAGATCATTTTTTATCTTCTATTAATACAACGTCATTTATGTTATTGGTCAATATTTATCTGTTTAAAAGAGAGCTGAGTTATCTCGGATCATTTAGTAATTGGGCAACAAACTCTTACGTTTTGTAAGAATTTCCAATTAACAAATCGTTTACAATTTGCTAATATAAAGCAGTTTAATGAGGTATTTCACATATTTTTGAGCTTTTAACACCCAGTTAAGATTAGTCATTTCCTTACGATAGTCTTTTGAACATTGTTCTAGTATTTCAGGTAATAGTTTTATAGGAATACTAATGATTCTGTCTATGGGTTTTTGATTCTTGTATATAACGTGTAATACGTTCTACCTCGATCTCTATTTATAAACAAAAAGAACCCAATTCTTAAAAACATCTGACTTTGCCATCAGTATTTATTACGTTTTACGACTTTAATTTCAATTGTATCAATACGTGTGATAAAATGTATATGTATTTTTTATAAACTCAATCTCACACAATCAAAATTATGTAAGGTCAATAGTTATATATTTAATATATTGTAATGACAGTCATATTAATAGACTTTAATCTCGCTCTTTTTCTAGATTATCTTTCAAATACCACGAAAAAAAGTACCTTACAAAGCGTATCGAATCCAAATCACAGATTCATTTAAGGTGATAATATTTCAAAAGCATTGAAAAAGATCTATGTTATTTCAAAGTCAAATTATAAAATTCCAGAGATCACATTGATTTGCGACAATGACAACACAAAACATTTATTTAAACTATATAAAATATGATATTAGCTATACGTCAAGGTGTACGCCTTGTTTACTCAATTGGTCGAAAAACCGTGAAAATGTTGAAACTCACGCAAGCTAAACCACTTGGCAGTAAAATCATACGAAGTAACTTGAATGTAACAATTATATTTTTCGGTTGCAAAATGTGCGGTTAAGTTACGCGAATCAAATTCAGCAGTTACTTTCGCATAATTTAATGATGAAGAGCCATTGCTTTTAATTCAGTTTCACTAATTAACGTTTTTCTCTTATATTTATCAAAGTGTTAGCTATTTTACAGTAGCACATCTTTTTCTAAGTAAAATATAAATTCCAAGAACTCCATTCACACCCTAGAATGTAGTATCTGGAATTAATTATAATTTGGCATTTAAATTCATTATAGAAATAATGGTATACTTGTATATCTCACTTGGAATTTAAAAATGTCACGTCTGAAAAAGGGAAACCAACAATCCTATCTAATGTAGAGCTATTATAAAAAAAAGATAAACGAAATAAACTTAAAGAAGAAAAAGCACGTAGAAAAAAACTTAAGAATATACTGTATAGTGCACTAAATGTCAGCGGGGATATTGTATAGATTTATGAAATATTTCAATTGCTTAGTGCTTTTTATTTGTATATTAAATAACGTAACAAAAGCGAAGGTTAACATCATATCAAATTTGCTTACAAGTTTCCACATCACATTAAAAGTGCCATTTCATTTAAATTTTTATTTAAAAAAAAGTTTCAAAACGTATCGAATTTAGTTCACAGAGATGTTAAAGGAAAAAATTTATGTATGTTGTTGTATAAGATAAAATAAAACATTGATTTGTGTCAATGACACTACCTGTAAAAATGTTTTTGACATACTATCCATTTTACAGACCCACCACTTTCATACAATTTTGCATATAATTTACTTATAGATAAAATAATAGAAAGTCTCTAACGGACATGAAAACGAAGTGCAAAATAAACGAAAAGTTACTTGAACAAATACTACATGCGTTTCGCATTACGAGGCCGGTTCTTTCTAACAACATCCGAGCTTGATAGAGAAACCAATCAGTGTGCAATAATCATTGAACACCTGCTCTTGTATTTACAATACATAAATTACTTCCAATGAGTTTTGTGCAAGTATATATACGCTATTGTAAATGTTTGAGAAATTATTTTCTGTGTATTGTCATTTGTATTCACTTCATTTAAGTCGTACGAAAACTCCGGCCGCGGGATCTGCGAGAAACGATATGGGTCTTGGTTATCAATAGCTCGCACTGTTTGATTTTAAACAAACAGTTCATTGTATTTATCACCATTGTTTGCCTTTCAAATTTCTCTTTCATTAGTAGCTTCAATCGTTATCTCACCTGAGTCCTGCGCATTTTGTAGATGATGAATGTGGTGTAGATGGGCGTAGTAATGGTGGTGGTGTAGGATGCATTCCAGATCGGTGCAGTTCAACATTGTGACGGAGCGCCGGCCGGGGCCGCGCCGGCAGCCGTCTGTTCACTCACGCTCGCTGCACACTTTCACAAAACTATTCCACTGCCACTTTAATACGTACAGTTGTCACATCACGTTATCTCCTTGGACACCAATACCGGACTGACGCACATGGGTCGAGCAAGTCAGGTTGCCGAACAGTCTGCCACTGTTATCGTTTCAAACACTGTTAATGCATCCTTTTAAATTTGTAACCACTTCAATAATTAAACATTAGCGCTTGCGAGACTTATATCTGAGAGGTGCTCTGTGAATTAATCAATATTGCGGAAGGCGTATCGATAAGGTGATCGTATCGATGAATGCGCGAGTTTGGTCGGCTGCAGAGAGCGATGCGTGCGCGCAACACTTGTGGCGCGCGACTGTACACTGAATGCAGAGTGCGGCATGCGATTGCCAACCACCACTCCCGGGCTCCCGGCCTCGGCAGTTCGCAATTGATGAAACCCTGGCTTCCACATCACGCCACTTGCCCTACACTGGATATTAACAACGTTCAACGCCCGCCATCCATTATCATCTTCACATAAAAGTGGGTTTCATTTGACGTACACGGTCTAATCAGCGTGACCTAGAATCTTCAAACATAAATAAGTTTAATTTAACTATGTTTACGCATGCTAATTATATATGTTAAGGCTTAATGTTGAGAACTTCATTCGACTTACAAGGGAAAGTGACTTATAAACATTACAACTCAACTATTCTAAAAAGTAAGGTATAAATAAGGACAGATACAGTATTACAGATTGAGAGAATAATTTGCGGAAAAATTGAAAAATAACAAATATCCGCAGAGCTCCCAAGGTCAAGGTACCTGCTTGCCCTGAGTATTATATCTGTAGACGAACTTTCGAGCGAGCGGTGTATGTCAACAGTGGCATATTTAATAAGTTTAATCAACAATTGTATTATCAACTGACTTCAATATAATTTGCATATTATCAGAGTGGCTTCATTAAAATTTTTATCAATAAGTAAACATTTCAAACTATGTAAATAGTACGTATAATGTCGGCATTAGTCCCATATATATTATTTCTTAGTGATTGTCAAATATATTAAAGATAGAGCTACTGGTTTCTATCGCATTAGCATTAATCGAACAAACAACAATAATATAATTATTACCATTACAAATTTTATAGCAGTGGTATTTTTTAATCTTTTAAGTGCTTGTCTGGAATCTGACATTCAGACAAATTTTAATGGTTTTTGCATATAACGCAGCAACAAAAAGTTTTTTTTGCGCAAAGCAGAAAAGACATGCCAGCTTTTCTGCTAGGATAGTAGCTAATTGACGGACACACCCAGTCTAAGCAAAGACAAAAAGCTTTTGGTGTCAAATTAAAAAAGCCTATAAATGGTAAATTAAAGTCAGTTTACTTGTTCATAGCCGCCTATATTCAAAACGACTAAACCGAAGATAGGGGCTCATACAAGAAAGGAAGTTCCAAACACCGATATTAGTAAAACAAAATATTGTATAATTATGAATTTAGTATTTATTAGAGTTAAACTTCTTTAGGCGCGTGAGGGTAATTTACGGGTGAAACGCGTGATTAGCGTTACGAAGATGTGAAGCGTTTTTTAGTCTAATTCCTTTGAAGGTTAGTTAGTTTTAATATTTACACATAACATGTGTCATTTTATAATTTAATATACTGTTTTTCATAAAATGGAAAATATTTTAAATTAAAAAAAATATTCATATATATATATATATATGTATATATTAATAACTTATAAAATTGACATAAAACACGTAGCATTTTTATTTACAATTCGTCATTTAATTTCAATAAATTGTTTGTAATAATTATCGACACTTAATATTTAAATGACAATTAATTTCATTAAATTCCAGTCCTTTTCCCTTGCTCTACTTCTCGCAAATCTAAAGTTTTAGAACTTAAAATTTTGTGACCAAACAAGTTTCAAGACTTATGTAATTTGAACGCACGCACTTTTATTTTTTTTTTTCAGTATCACACATTGAATAGTCATATATATCGACAAGCATTTTAGATATACAATACTTCAGGCTTTTATTAAAATAAGGTCGTATTAAACTAGTTACTGTAAAAATTTTGCGTAAATTTACATTTCGGGTATCCCATTAAAAGCCGATGAACATACTTGATATTTGTATTGTGAGGGACAAATACCCTATTGTGAAAAGGCCTTGGTGAAAGCGTAATTTTCTGATGGCAACATTGAACATTCTCACCGAAGATCCGGTTGTAAGGAGATTTGGAGATACGGATACAATTCAAAGATTTGTCAACGAATCTTGCCGATTCTTCTGATACGAACGCATTTTGTCTTTCAAAGGAAAGAACGAAACTTGCACTTTATTTTCTAACTCCGCTACTACCAAAAGAAAACGTTGACTACGGTAAAACTATAATATAAAAGACTTACGAAATGAAACATAATATAAGTAAATATATTAAAATGTTCGCATTAAAAAAAGGAAACAAAAGTACAATTACTTATTTTAATTGTTAAGGTTATCGTCGCGCGTCGGTTAGTTTAAATAATGACCTTAACAATTTCGTACAGGTCCGTTATGTATGTATTGACTTATATCCGCATCTTTGTCCATATATAACACGCTTAAGGATTATAATTGTTGAATTGCCATAACTGAAATTCCTGTCAAAGTTACTGTATTTTAAAAAAAGTTTTTATAGGAATTCTTTACTGTCGTATAGTCCTGCTATGATCAGTCACTAACTGCCGCCTGTAATTGACCTGCTTTGTCCGTGAAAGTCCGTCTTTTGAAGAAGATGAGCTGATATTTTAGCTTTTTTACCCATAAACAAATTGGTTGTTCCACCAGTTCTACAACACTCAATGTCAAATGTGCGTGCTAGCGTGTTTTTATAAGAAACACTGGCAAACCACACAAACATCGTACCCATCAGAATCAATCAATAAAACAGCTGAATCATAACTCCAACGTTTCAACTTTAATAAAAAAAGGTGGTCTGAAAGTAACCGGAACAAAAACAATTCGTAATAAAAAAAATCTCGACCTTTACGACCAGATTCCTGTCAAACTCCGTAAAATATTGTACATGCGATCAGTTGTCAACGTCCAGTTGCAAAAACAAATGAAAAAAAAACTATTATTTTAATTCAATAATAATAAAAGAGTTTATTGCTTTTTAAATTGTTGTACATAAATATAACACACGATTAAATATAAAAAGTAAAACAAAAAAAATTATAACAGTTGAACTAATTGGAATTTCATTTATTTCTGAACGACGAATTTGACGGGACGAACATCAAATGTTTGACAGGTAGGAATAGTTTTCAGTGGAAAGCGAAATTGTCGTTAATAGTATATTCTGAGCATTTTTAAACCGTCCCTGAACTTCCACAATTATATGGAATGTTTAATTCTTATATAGAAGTTAGAAACTTTGCAACTCCAGTTAGCCACTGGAAAGAAATTGTAACATGTGTAAGAGTAAATTTATTGATGTTTAAGCTAAAGTTGTCTTTTTCTAAAACCTTTTCTTAGCTACACTCTTTACTGGTGCAATACTATCTCAAAGAAAGCATGTAGAGACAACCAGTAGTTTACGTTTAAATGTAACCAACGTTACATTTTCGGATTATCTGAAGCAACTGTAAAAGTTTTTATAAGTTTGATAGATAGTTGGAAAAAATTAGGAAAAGCACAATGACTTTTATTTAATTCCTATATACCTTGTTGTTCAACCTGTTGACTCGTCTAAATTATATACTTTTATTTAAACTTGTAGTAAAATGTATGTATTTTGAGTAAATTAAAATTAAAAATGTACTGCTCAATGTATTGAGAGATCATGTAAAAGGTTTAAAGGTTTCTTCTATGTAATGAATTTAAAAGAGTTCGTGCTTCATGACGTAGGATTTTGTGAAAAATCCTGGCTTTGTATTTATTTAAAATAAGTTAAGAACAATGAATGCTGAAATGTTATACGAGTATATAGAAATTAGAGGCGGCTGTCTAAGATTAAGTTGTACTTGTACACACGAAGATACCGCGGCTTTAGATTCTATCCTATAAAAACAATTACCTGAAAACATTACTACTTGTCCATTATACTCTTAAACGTTTACATTGTTGTACAAATTTACACCTTGATACTATAAAGTCGTGTTGACGGAAATGCATCTAACACGGTAATGCTAATAAAATACGCTACGTACCTTTGTCAAAGCCGCCCGTTGTACCCGCTGCTACAAGGCATACATTATACAATTAGCAAATACCTTTCGCAGCACGAATACCATGTACGTGGAATATCAGTTCAAGATGGGTTTAAAAACTTTCTCGTAATATGTGATGCAATTTTTGTTCACATTTTTTGAGAATACATATTAAAGTTGGCCAGCTATTATTAAATAATGATCCGAAAAAATTCTTTATCATTTTTTTTGCGCTGGGAAATGCCTTAACGCATCCCCATGAAAGAATTTCTCCAATTGGGAGTGTGGGACTCGCAGTTAATAAGAATACCAACTAATATCCAGCGGATCCCTCCTCATCCATAAGGGAGGTTACTAGAGATTCCCTAACCGCATTCCACTCAAGTGACCCGGATGACACCGACTATGAGAACCTACCACTCAATAGGGTGAAGCAAAACGCGCATACGACTGCAACTTCTGCAACTCAGCCTCCTCCGACGGCCAGAGTAGGGGGGAGGCTTCAGACTTTTGCTCCCTTAGCCTCTCATTTGCCTCCTTCAGCGAGATGACAGTGTAGCAAAAGAAGGCAACCACGCTCCGCCCAACTTCACTGCCGAACATTACCCCAATTATGCTCTCCAGTGAAAGATCTCCTCTTACAAGCGATAAAATATGCCGCTAGGGTGCCCACGCTGGACACTCACGGCCAACGACCTGGACAAAGTCTTTATCCCACTTTACACATTTAATGAGTAAATTTCAAGCCAATACAAAATTATCAGAAATATTAAAACAATTATGTATGTATTATTTAATTTTATTCGTTGTATTTAATAAATATTAGAAGTACAACTCATTGAATGCCAGTAAATTGTGGCTTGTATTACAAGTTAAAAATGAGTAGCTAATATTTAATTTCTCTCACGCACACGAATACCACAATTGGAATATGTTTTGAGGAAAACTCTTTGATCCTTGAAAAACATTGACTTTAAGTAGATAGTCATGTCTCTTAACAAGGATATAATGATTTACTCTTGCAACATGTAGCACTTGCGCTGCTTACCCTAGTAATTGTTCTTGTTGCAGATATTCATAAAGAAAACGTATAACCTTGATCTCAAACTTAATAAAGACGACGGTAAGCCATAGAGCAGTCTCAGACGGCAGGAGTTACTCTGATAAGATATAATTTAACCTTTTGGTGATCTCTACAAAGAACCCAATTTTTTGTTTAGCGGCACTCGCATTCACATTATTTTTTTATATTTGCAAATCGAATCCAGGACCTTAAAAACTGGTATATATTAAAAAAAAATAATAGTTAATAATAAAATTGCAGGCATCATATATAAAACCTTTTACCAACTGGCCACTTCACATAGGCTAATAAAATAAATTCAAATTAATGTGCCAGCGTTCCAGTGCCGAATGTATTCGATTGTTTTGAAAAGAGAGAGAGAGAGAATACACTTTATTGTACACCATAAACAATACATAAAATAGATACGGTAACTTAATCATAGGGTACAAAAAAGGCTGTATCGCTAAGTAGCGATTTCTGCCAGGCAAACCTTAGGGTTAGACAAATTTGTTACGGAAAGATTGTTAATATATTAATTTTTTACAATTTTGGGCATGTCCTTCGACACACTCGCAAGAAGTATGTACACTTTATAAAAAAAGCAATAATAGCACTGAAGTCTTATTATTCAGGGAGAAGTGTTGCGGTATATCACTTAGTTATATTAAGAAGTCGTTTCGCCAACAACAAGTGTGTTAGTGATCTCAAAGAACAGCGAATACTCTACTGGGTAGGGGAGCACGAACTATTCACCGTGGAGCGTGGAGCCTCCAGATTGAGTAATAGACTACTGGCACCCCCTGTAGAATCTAGTACCCGGAGTATTTTAAATGGAGGGAGCAGAGGAAGTACGAATACATCCGGCACTGAATCACACTGGCACAGCAATTTGAATATATATTATACGCTTACGCAAAATGCTGGCCATTTTAATAAAAGAATTTATACAAAACCACTATTAAGTAATAGTTTACTTAAGTCATTAAATTTCGTATAAATAGGCAATAATGCTAACTTCATGTCAATTTAATTAAAATATCATGTTTTTATTGTTGTGCGTTTGTATCATGTTTTAATATATTTGTATACATATTTCACAAATATTTACTTACTACTTATTATTACAATTTCGCTTTTGTGAAAATTCAATGTATATAAATATAATGGACTCCACTTACGTTATATAAGATATTAATAATATGCGAGGTGGTTCAAAACTATTTTGTTATATGACTTCACAAAACCTTTCATTTACATATTACGTAAATAAAAATTAATTCAGTAAAAGTATTAAATTCATCTTTTGTAGACTTGCCTAATAATAACTTTCACAAATGAATCTATGTATTGTCTTATTTCTTTACTTTTATTTATAGATATTAATAAATAGACAAATGAAAAGTTTTACAATAATTTGAAACTAAACCTCAGGCTTATATTCAAAAACCAACATATTTAAGAGAATAAATATACTCTTGCTCCTTTTTTCTATATGGTTAGTGGATGACAGACACCTGACGTTAATATATGTGGTGAAAATTACGGGGGCATCTATTGAAAACTCACGTAAAAGTTTTAAAGGTTTTTTTTATTTGCAATGACTTTTAGAAGTTCCTGCTAAATGACGTGTTTTATTATATTACTTATTTAATCGAGAAGTTTGAAACACAACTGAATTCTGTTAGTAGAGTCGTTTATGTGGCAATCAATTGTGATCCTTTGCAATTTCCGCATTTTTCAATAATTGATATACAAGTTTTACATATTTTTTATGGTACCATTACTTTTTATAGCAATATAAATGTTAGGTTTTCCGCATTAGTGCATTATAATTTATAAAATGTATTTTTATGTCGATTTATTTTTGTTACAATAAAGTGTTAAAGAATCCTTTTAAAATTTGACGCAAAATATAACTTTGTATATACCAGTTCTTTATCAATAGATAGGCCATTTGTGACTGTTATTTATGAAATAAAATAATCTCAATTTATTAATATTCACACTTACACGTAATTTTTCATTTACTTACATAAATCGCTGGTCCTTATTAAGAAAGGCGGGGTCATCAAAAACAACAGTTCAAGACAGTGGTTTGAAGTTAGTTTTGTTGAAAATTCTTTGAAATCAGATAAAATAAAATTTGGGCTTGCGTATTGCAAGCTAAGGTTTTACCTATGAAACTAACTTCAAACCGCTCTCCTCAGCAGTCTTGTCTTTAAAGATATGATACGTCTCTTATTAGGTTCTTTTTCATACGTTTTATTAACCTATGAAAGATAGAACGGAGTGTTTAACTTAAAAACTTACCAACAAAAAATATACCGCACCTCTTAGTCTTGAAACTATATCGTTATTTTATTTTAATGTGCATCTAAATACCAAATCAATTAAAACTGTTTCACGTATACAATCTTTAACCAGTTGTAAAGGTCATACAGTCCTAAGATGAAATGTAAAAAAACATCAAGAATAACTCAGACCTTTATTAAATATCAGCAGTAAGTCAGTGTAGGAAAAAATTACAACATGTTTAGTAAAGATATCTTCAAACAAGGTTATATGGTAGGATAAACCTTCCAATGGGCGAGGCTCAAGGAAGCTCGTTATTCCTTCGCAGAAAAAAATATCACCTTGTCATAAACGATTAATGATAGAAATGTTATAAGGAACAAGAATACAGCAACCTTGCTCATCGCTTTCCGTCATATATTCCGGATGAAAGTGTTAACTGAAAAATTAAACGCATCTCATGTCATTCTTGACTACCTACCTCGACGTTACTTCCTTATGATCACAATAATGGAAATTGTGAGTAATATTTCAAAAGTAAATGAGTATGTCCCATAAAAAAAAAAAACAAAAAACCAAATTCTACTTAAAACTGCTTTAACATTTCGTATCATCTGTTAACATCGCGTTTTATTAACGATTGGAAATTTATATAGGGATAATTTGACTTAATAACAGGAATTAATAAATTTCAATCTTTTTTATATTATAATGTGTATTATAAATTCATCTAAAGAGTTAACTTTATGATCAATAAATTATTGAGTTCATTTTACTGCAATATTTGTTTGAAAAATCCTTGTAAGAGACACAACTTTGCAATCCAATAAGCCTTTTTAATATCTTACTGACTTGCGTCTGCGCACACTTAAATATGATAACCGGGACAAACCGTAAAACCTGCCAACAGCTGTGTCACTGCTTTCAAATCCCTGATATCTTGCAAGATATCCATTTTAGTAAAATGTTGTGAAGGGCAGTTATGTTATAAGTATACATCACATGTCATTGTCCGGTGTGGGCGCCCCAGCGGCATATCTTGTTGTCGCTGGTAAGAGGAGATCTTTCACTGGAGAGCATAATTGGGATAATGCTCGCCAGTGAAGTTGGACGGAGGGCGGTTGCCTTTACGAGACCGTCATCTCACTGAAGCAAGCAAGCTGAACAAGAAGCTGGAGCTCTCCATCGCCGTCGGAGGAGGCTTGGTGGCAAAAGTCGCACTTATGCACTTCATGCCTCACTCTATTGAGTGGTAGATACTCATAGTCGGTACCACCCGGGTCACTAGAATGGAATACAGTTAGGGAACCTCTAGTGATCTCACTCATGCATAGAGAGGGATCCGCTGGGTTTTAGTGGGTATTCTTTTATCAGTGAGTCTCACACTCCCGATGGAATTAGGTTTTCATTGGGGTGCGAAAAGGCATTTCCCAGCGCAAAAAAAATACATCACATGTAATGAACTTAATTAGATAAGGAATTACTAGAAATTATAATGTGTTGTATTAAAATAGCTTTGTAAATATATAACATAGTATATTTTTTTGATAACAAAAACCCACTGTAACTGTTACTGTGGGTTATAGTAGCTTTAAGAAATATGTTAAAAACGTACTATTTCAAAATTATTGAAGATTATTTAAATGACAAAGATGCTTGTACTTGATTCCAGTGGCACATGAAAGCTAATCACATTGTAACATACAAAAACTATGTTTAAAGGAGTAACCGTTGCGTTTCTTACCGGTATCCGAACCGGTGGTAGATTTGTTACCAACTGACAGACAATTGATGATTCAAAAGAGCTTTTTGAGCCTACTTGAATAAAGAATATTTTGATTTTGAGGTTTAATCTCAAACGTCACAACATTTATTATCTCAAAATGGATTAATGTTGGATTAGTAAGTCTCTGTAAAGAGTGATCAAATGAAACATTTTAACAGTATACAGCTACAACTGCAAAGATCGTCGCGCCGATGTATTGCTTTGCGAGTACGACGCGATCTTTGTTATTAAAACAATTGACTGGATGTCAAAAACAAGAATCTCTACAACAATAACTTCGGCGTATAACTTTCTCTTTAATGAAGCGATGATATCGTAGTCATATTTTCTATCATAATTTGTAGCTGTTGTAGTACTGTATCATAGATTTCCTATAGGATTTTGTGGGCAAATTAACCTTTATTTTACATATATCGTAACATAATAGTGAACGTCGCTTCTATTGGTTTTTCAGAAAGAGACTTCCAATGAATATAAAATTACGAAACTTTTCATATTATTACACATAACAGCAACAGACTTAATTTTGAAAAACAATAAATATTATAAAAAAGTGCGTGCTTCCTAAGTACACATTACAGAAGTAAAACTTCTTTGTTAGACAGTTAGATATTCTCTACAAATTGCATCCTTACTGTAAGCCGTTGAGGAGTAACATTGATAATCATATTTAACTAAGACAATCACTTGACCATACGGACATTACTCAAATATCCGGATAGCTTATAAAAGATTGTGCAGAGTATCGTTTATTTGCTCCTAAGAATTGAAGAGTTCCGTTACTTTGTCATCGAACCCATGATTACAACCTAACCAAACGATCATTAAACAACCCTTATTGTGATCTTGAGTTATTCGTTAATTTATCGCGCACATGCTTAATGCAAATTTAAAACTTACACGGTTTTATTATGGGTGCCATCATCAAAACTGGACTAAAAAGTAATGTGACCCTACGACAAGCACTACCTTTCATATAAAAAAGAATCATCGAGATCGGTTCACTCAGTCGGAAGACATGAGGTAATAAACATAAAAAAAACGCTGCACATCTATCGTGACGCTAATCACGCGTCTACTCCGTACAAATTTTGCCCTCATGCGTCTAAAGAAGTTTCACTTCAAAATTTACAACACCACTATCACAAATTATTCTTTATTTGCAACATCGTCGGAAATAACCATATAATAATCATATTAATTCAGTTTATTTGTAGGAAAAAGAATTTACATCATAATTATCTAACTAATTATATAAATCAAACTTTGTACGCGTAAGACATTGTTTTATTTTTTTATTTCTGACAGGTTAGCGCTTGACTGAGGTCTCACTTGATGGGAAGTGACGGGACAGTACAACATATAAGCATGCTAAATTGGAAAAAGGTAATTTACCTCTTAATGGTTTTAACACATCGTCGTGGCGGAAAGCAATGTTTTACTTGACACATCTTTGCTTATGGTGTGGCAATGAGCCACGGCCGAAACCTACCACCGGTCCAAACTTAGACAAAAAAGAAAATACAATCGCCCTGCCGGAAATCAAACTAAGAACCTGTGCTATTGAAGCAAATATTCGTAGCTTTACGTGACGATCGTATATATCTTGCAATTGTTTTAAAATAAGGTAATGAAAAACTGTTACAGCATTAACTGAAGTATCGTAATAAAATTCTGTATTAAATAAACATAATATTGCGTAATATACTTTCACAGTTTTCTGAAAGTTAACATCTCGGTGGTGCTAACGCGATAAACAGTTTTGTACTTTCTTTTTACTACCGTTTTTGATAGTTCGAATCACCTACCATGAAAAAAATCGCATTGTTTAACGCATCAACGCCTATACTGCGATACCTCAGTATTTAATATTGCTAAAGTAAGTGGAATTCCATTTTTATACGATGCTACTTAAAATTCACGTGTAACATGCCTTCTTGATAATGCAACAGTAGTAAAAGCGACATTGGTTTTTGTTGCAATAATTACAGCGTTATCAAAATCAAAATATACTTTATTCAAGCAGGATTAACAAGCTATTTTAAAGAGTCAAGTATTACTATATAAAAATTTTGTTTCATGATAATAATTTCTCTTTCAAACCCAAAATCATAACAATCTTATTTAGCCGTATTGTATAGGCAAATCGATAATTTATTTACTTGTTGGGAAGGTTGATTCTACCGAAACTAAATTGAAATCCCAGCATTTATCTTGTTGAAATATTCCTTTATGTAAAGGTAAATTCAAGATTAATTATAGTGTTTTATTATATCTAAGTTCAATCCGGCAAATGATTTCTGCATCTTTTTCAGTCTTAGCGAACGATACGAACTTTTGGTCACTTAACATGTAAGAAGCCAATAGTGAGAGTATTTTAAGAATGCAGTCATCATATTAGCCCCGCCTTCTAACCATTCAAATCTTTTCAAATGACAAGGTTAAGTTCACAGGGACCAGTTGAAATGATGCATCACTGCATTCATAACGAGAACAAACAGTAGGTTCGAAGATATGTTAGGCATGGGCCGGGTAATTATTACATTATGTTATAAAATAATTTGTTTTTCGATAAGATTTTGCCTAGAAACCGTATGAGTAAATTACTTCTTACCAGGTTAGTGCACTTGAAAGTTAGACTGTATCATCATTTGCGATGAGGTAACATTATAGTCAAGCGCTAATCTGTCAACAATAAAAAAAATACCCCCAAACGAACTGCACGATGCGCTTAAAGTTTTTTATACAAAAATCTCGTTCCTAAGAGTTAAAGCACTATAACAAAGCGCTTTCTTCCTGTCGGGCTGTGTGGGGTGTATCAACAACGCAATTTATTCGAGTAATTGCGAGATCGTTTCAGAGATCATTAAATACCTCGTGGAAACCTGCACGCATCAACACGCAGGTGCGGCTTGGACCTCCGTTTATGGTGCTTCAATTAAATCGCTTTTGACCGAAGAAGTCGGTCGTTAAACTCGGACAAGGCTTTAGTTGTGTACTAGAAATGACTTGAGTCGACATTAACTTGATAAACTACTAGCACTTTTCTATGACTCCATCCTTGTAGCTTTTAGATTACACTTAAAATGCATTCTAAGGATCTCAAGAAGGATCCACTGGGTTTAAGCGAGTATTTTGCGTCGGAAAACGAGTCCAGTACCACCGACTGGAGAGATACCATAGGGATGTGTAAATGCATTTTCCAGAGCAATAATCTGTCCACCATCTATAACATCCTATGTGATAATAAAGGTTTTTTCCCATTCCGCTTCTTTTAGGATGTTTCTTTGACCCTTATAAGTGATTTTTCAATAAGTGACGCTGTACATGTTTTGCAAATAAATTAATTTCTTGATTTATTTAAATTATGATTATTTGTCTAAACTGTATCAAATATCACCCACTACAGGTTTAAATATATTTATTTGAACTTTAATGAGTAAATAAAAAGTATTAGTAACAAATGAAAATTTGCAAAAGATATGTATAGTGAGTGTGTGAAATCGTGATAGGGTTTGAATAATACTATATATAACTATTCTCATATTGTCAATAAAACTTCGTCCCTTTGCCACTCTAGTTAACAGGCTGCCAAGTTCTTTAACGGGGAATAAAATTAATTCCACTTACATTAAATTAATTTGATAATGCGTAGCTGTTTCTGCCATTAAGATAAGAACCCAATGGAATCAACGTGTTACTATTGTGTACTACAATTTTTGTCAACAAGTTTTGTTAGTTAGTCTTACACCTGATGTTGATTCCGCCAACAGATTAGCCAGCTGGTTATGTTACTGCATTTTGTAGTTATAATTGTTTTATAAATGTAATTGGAGAAATAAACCGTATAACACGATATATAACCAGTACTAGACAACGTTAACATTCAGCTACGACCATAATTAAGGTTTATCAAGTTTATAAAGTCTTAAACCCGTTGCATAGGAAGAATACATTGAAACTTTACGTGAGCTTTTAAAAGATGCGGATTAATTAGTCACAAATGCGATTATTAACTAATAGAATTTTAATTATTCATTAATATATCGCTACAAGTTTGTAAATGCATTATATTTGAACTTGAGCGGATGAATAAGAAAGTATTTTATTAAAGACTAGCATTTCCCGCGGTTTCATCCGCTGATATACCGATCTCGTGGCAGAGGAATGTCTACTAAGTCGGACTATAGATTTATTTTCGTTAACATTAAAGTTTTATTTCACTTAGTTGTTAATTACTTCCTTTCGGATTATTAGATGCCTACTTATATTCATAGCCTAATCAATATACAAATTTTATTTTACAACGAATATACATCGAACTAATATATTTTTAAAACCGTAACATCGTATACGGATCCAATTTAAAAATACTCTACAGTATTGAAAGAATATTTCAAATCAGTCCAGTAATTATTATCTTGATTATTATAAATTTTTAAAAATAAAAACAATAATTTAAAATTCCAAACATTCGTATATTGACACTGGAGTAAACTTGTTATTTTTATTAGATTGAGATTTTTAAATTCGTTATAGCTTTTGAAAGGAATGTGCGACTTTAATACTTTAAAAAGTATTTTACAGGTATTTAAACTATCTTTAACAAAATGTTATTTAATAGGATAAGGGTTACACAGAGGTATGAATAATATGGTTTGATTATTATAGGCACTTATACTAACTTTTAAAGTGCAAAAAAGTAGCCACAGTGGCGTAACTAGTAGTTGGACATATGCTATTCCGGACTCTTTTATAGATATTAATACGTTCTATAATATTAGCCAGGGGGTACACATCTTTGTCTATTTGTCCGATAGTCATAGTATGGTACACGGGTATGAGATCCCGGCTACCCGAGCTATTACTGAATCTTCTTAGGTCTTCCGAGTCAGTAATATCCTACTACCTTATATTTTCCTTTCTCTTCCTTGCAAAGTTCCTATCTTTTTGACCCGTTCCCCCCATTTATTCCATATTCCTACCCACTTCCTGCCAGTCCAAGGTGTACCGTGCCGAGGGACTCATGGCTAGGGGCATTTGCCTAGTCGCAAGCGGTGGCCCTGGGACCGGGCGAACCCAGAAATAGGCTAGCCTTATTCTGGCATGCGGGGCTCTGCCAGAATGGACCTATGTTCCCTTGCTACTCGTGGGAACGCAATGGTGATATTATTACATTCCAAAAATGGCGGCGATGAGATTCGCAATCCATCACGTCACGTTCCTAATGGGGGCGAAAAGCGGGCTACCGAGAGCCGCTTTGCTACTTTGAATGTAAGAGGAGGAATGAATGAAAAGATTGATGAAGTATGCCAGATGATGCATGATAGGTGCATAGATGTACTCTGCGTGAATGAGACAAAGAGGAAAGGATGTGATACCACGAAACATAGCCCTTACACAGCTTACTGGTCTGGTGTAAGCAGTGATAAGAGAGGCTGTCAGGGAGTTGGTATCATACTTTCCGAAAGAATGGATGATTGTGTGAAAGAAGTGAAATACGTGAGTCCTAGACTCATCTGGATCAGGCTAAAAGTTGGACTTACTCGGATCTTTGTCTTGGGTGCTTATGCTCCGACGGATCTGGGCACCAGAAAGTCCAATAAAGCCCAAAAAGAAATAGATGAGTATTGGGAAAGTGTGAGTGATACGTTGAATGAATGTGAACCGAATGAGCGAATAATTATGTTAGGAGATTTTAATGGATGGGTAGGTGTGAAACGTGATGGATATGAAAGGACTCTTGGTATGTTTGGTGACAAACGGGTGAATGAAAATGGACGAAGTTTGCTTGGAATATGTGTGGAACATAGTCTTTTTGTGGCAAACACTATGTTTGAGCACAAGGGGATTCATGTGTATACAAGGGAAGAAGGGAATGCTAGAAGTATGATTGATTTTGTAATTGTGGACGAAAAACTGAAGAAGAAAGTTCTAGATGCTCGAGTATACCGCGGGGTCGACATCGATACTGACCACTACCTGGTCGTTGCCCGAATCGGTGGTCTTTTTAATCGGTGGCGCCATAGAAAGAAGGAAACCTCGAGCATTCTTGAACGAATAAAAGTGGAGAGATTGCAAGAAGAGGATGTTAGAGAAGAATATCTGAAAAATTTGAGTGGGCGATTCAAGAGTGAAGACGAAGGAAATGAGATTGAAAGTTTATGGAATAAATTTAAAGATGGAGTGGTTGGTGCTGCTATTGATGTATGTGGCGTGTCTAAAAGGAGGAAAGGTAAGAAAGAGAAGAATTTGTGGATGGACAAAAATGTTCAAGCAGCTGTGTGTGAAAAGAAGAAAGCTTGGTCCGATTGGTTGGCTACAAAAGCGAACCAACGAATGCAAAAGGCAACGAATGATGACGTAAAAAAGGCAAGAATGGAATACAAAAGGGTGAAAGTAATCGTGAAAGAAGCTGTAAGAAAGAAAAAAGAAGAATACAGTGATATGTATGATAGGAGACTTTCTGATGATTTTCAGTCAAACAAAAAGTTTTTCTGGAAATCAATACAATTTGCCCGAGGGAGATCTACTTCCTCGGAGCTTTGTAAAATCAGAAGTTTAGATGGAAGTTTAATAAAAGGAGAAGAATGGATATTGAAGAGATGGAAGGATCATTTTGAAAGTTTGTTTGAAAGAAATGAAGCAGAGGTAAATATGGCCTCTGCGGATAGCAATGAATGTAAGACAAGTGATAGCGAGATTAGTATGGATGACATCATGAAAGCGATAAAAGGTATGAAATCAGGTAAGGCTGCTGGGTATGACAGAGTGTCAGTCGAGATGCTGAAGGCTGGCCGCGGGATTGTGGTAGCTCAGCTGTACTGCCTTTTCAATATATGCTGGGAGAAAGGTCAAGTCCCAAGAGATTGGAGCAAGGCCGTAATTGTCCCTCTATATAAAGGAAAAGGGTCACAGCAGGAGTGCAAAAATTACCGCGGTATCAGCCTTCTTAGTGTCGTCGGCAAATTGTATGCAAAGATATTAATTGAAAGGGTGATTAATGAAACTGATGGGAAAATATGGGACGTGCAAGCGGGATTTAGAAGAGGAATGGGATGTACGGATCAGGTCTTTTCTTTACGGTGCATAACTGAAAAATGTTTGGCTAAACACCAAAAAGTTTATTGCGCGTTCGTAGATTTAGAAAAGGCCTATGATCGAGTGGTGAGGAATGAGCTGTGGTCAACGTTATCTACGTATGGGGTGAGCGGTTGTCTGATCCAAGCATTGAAGTCTCTCTATGAGGGTTCTAGTGCCTGTGTCAGAATAAACGGAGCGTACACGGAGTGGTTTCCTGTCGAAAGAGGTGTTCGACAGGGATGTGTTGCGTCACCATGGCTGTTCAACCTTTTCATGGATAAATGTTTGACAGATTTAAAAGAAAGTATGTATGGGTTAAGAATGAATGAATTACTCATCAAATGTTTACTCTACGCTGATGATCAAGTAATACTTGCGTCATCCGCTAACGAGCTACAGGAGATGCTAAATATTATGAATGAAGCTTTGAAAGGGAAAGGAATGAAAGTGAATGTAAACAAAACGAAAGTTATGCTTTTTGAACGAGATGAATCTATGATGAATGGCAATATTTTGATAGATGGGGAACAAGTGGAAGAGGTGAAAGAATTTGTATACTTGGGATCTAAATTTACAAAAGATGGAACATGTGAAAGTGATATCGAAAGGAGAGTGAATGCAGGGAATATGGTAAATGGTGCTCTGCATGCTTTTATGAATAGCCAGATGGTGTCTCAAAGGGCTAGACTGGCAGTGCATGCTGGAGTGTTGGTGCCAACACTTATGTATGGTAGTGAAAGTTGGGTATGGCAGAAGAATCACAAAAGTAAAATAAATGCGGTAGAGATGAGAGCGTTGAGAAGCATGAGTGGATTAAAACTGAGTGACAGAGTAAGAAATAGTGTGATAAGAGAACGTTGTGGTATAAAAGAAGACGTAGTGACTAAAATTGAGAAAGGTATGCTTAGATGGTTTGGGCATGTAGAGAGAATGAATGAAAGGAGACTGACAAAAAGGATTTATGAGTCAAGAGTGAATGCGAAAGTTGGAAGGGGAAGACCAAGGCGAACGTTCCTGGACCAAATCCAGGACATTTTAAATAACGGCCAGGTCAAGAGTACTCTAAACCGACGAACTTGTATGAAAGGTTTAATGAGAATGAAAGAAGCGAAGGAGATATGCAAGGATCGTGGCAAGTGGAAGGATGTTGTCTCTGCCTACCCCTATGGGAATGAGGCGTGATGTTATGTATGTATAATATTGTGGTACATTTTTTTGTTCTATATTCAATAGTTTTCGCAGCGCACGCGAAAACGGGTTTTTATTTCACGCCTTGTTTTGCATTAATGCTTTTATCGTAGGGATCCCTATTTTTTTTCTAGAAAGTAATATAGCCTATGTCGCTCAGTGAAAATGCAGTTTTCTAATGATGAAAAAATTTTTGAAATTGGTCCAGTAGCTTTTCTGTGATACATACATAGATAGATACATACTTAAATACAAAAAGACAAATCGTTCCTTCTCAAAATATTAGTTTATATTGATGATATAAACAAGATATGGAGAATCTAAGATTATGGTAAGAATTGAAAATCCCTTAAGATATAATTTTTTACCTTTAAGGTATAGAGAAGCTTATATATTTTTTCTGGATGGCAAGAATTAATTCTATTTCCTTTAAAATCCGAAAAATTGGTTATATTCATATAAAATTTCCGAGTATGTAATATTGTTCATTAAATATTTTACTTTGCTATTTCATACATCTTTAATTAAGTTCGTTTATTTGAATAAATTTGCTAAATATATGTAACCGGGTTAATGTAAAGTAACAATTGTGCTATCAACGTGTATTTTTTGTTCATTTCACTTTTCTATATATCCGTTTTAGTTTGAGGCTGCGATAACTTGTCATAATCGTTACTTTTGATTGACGTCTTCTAAATTATCTTACAGTAATCATTAAATTAATCAGTAGTTATACGAGGCTTTGGTTAATGATTATTTTCTACGAATATATACTCACTGTTTTACCACTGTATTTTTAATTATTTCAAAATATATACAACGGACTAAAATTTTGATTTTTTTAAGGGAAAAAAACTAAAATATAAAAAATTATGTCATTGAAACTAATGAATAATTATGCAGGAAGGCCCGCATACTCGGTAAAGTATTATAATGTAAACAACAAAGGTAAAAAGCCTTACAAATGCAATTTCATCATAGAGATAAAATAGGATTCGAGATGTTTTTTCTTCAAACGTTGGAAATAAATATTTAAAATGAAGTTCCTTATGAAATGATTTTCCTTTCAATCAATTGTATTAAGAATGTATTTAATGTATTTAATACTAGTTATTTATGGCGGTATCACCCGCGTAGTTGTCGATTCCATGGAAATATAGGGAAACCCGGATTTAATTGTCAATCTAAATCATTCTCGAATCCACCTACAATCGCAGAAACACGTAAAAAATTCAACAAAATCGGCCGAGCAGTTTAGGAGTTCAATGACATACACATTAAATAAATGAAAAAAATTCATACCCTACATTTTCGAATATATAGTTTGAATAAATCTCTGATCAATTATTAAGCTCTATTCAATTTAAGCGTAGAAAGTCGAATTGTTTTAATTAATACACTTATCTCGAAAGTAATAAAATAAATAAATGTAAATTATAATATCTTAAAAATATATCCCTTTGATTTTCAAAAAATGAAGGAATAAACTTAAATTAGTTTTCAGACACCTTGTTTAAACCAATAACCAAAAACAGATCACTACAATATAAACATTAGTCCTTATTGATACGAAAGAAATTCGCGAACAAAGCAATAATTTCGCGATAAGCGAATTTCGTTGCGAGAACAAGTTTGTAAACAGGTTCATTGAATATAAAATTATGCCAACGAAACAACGCCTTTAAATTAAGGTAAATTTAGTTTACGGTAAAATAAAAATACGTGCTATCAGATAATTTAATGGTATTCAGTATTTCTACACCGTCTGCTTTATATGTATAGTAAACATGAAACCTAACGGTAACAATGAAGTCAAGAAATTTAAATAACAATGGTGTCTTACTATTATCGTAACAAAAAGTCACTCACTGCATTTTTAAGTTCAAAGGCGAGAGTAAAATGTTATATAATCTTCTACACTATCTCTATATAGATAGTTAACTAGCATTTTATGCTCAACTAGCTGTTCCCAACAGTGTTACCCACATAGTTCCCGATCACTGCGAAACGATTCACTTTTGAAGATCTTCTAATGGGTGAGTTAGTGATTTCCGTGGTTTAAAACCATTTTCGCACTGTTGCCCTTATTGAAACCATTTTGGGGCACAACGATTGAATGGTTTAAAAGTATACAATGGCCATAATTTATTATACACAAAAATTATATCAATTTTTGTGTTCATAAATACATTTACTAACAATGCCCTGCAGTTTCACCCGCGTAGATATCGATCGCGTGGCAGAGAAATGTTTACTTTCGTTAACATAAACGTTTTATTTACTTCCTTTCATATTATCAGATACATACTTACATTCATAATCTAATCAGTATACAGATTTTACTTTACAACGAATATATATCTAAGTAATATATTTTAAATTCGTAACATCATTTACGTAAAAAGTCCGACATTATCAAATTTAAAAATACTGTACAGGTATTGAAAAATTCTTGACTTTAAGGAGCTAATGAAACAATTTTTTTAACACGTGAGCTTATTGTCTTCCGTTAATACGCAGACTTCCGGCGGAAGGCGATAGCTGCCGACGAGGGGCGTTGGTGTAGATATGTTCGCGGAATTTTGACGAAGAAAGAAGAGGGGCAGTGGGTAGTTTAAAAAAGGATACGTAGCCAGACAGGGGCTTGTCTATTGTTATCTGGTAAAGTGTTAACTAGTATAATACAGTGACAGTAAAATAAAAATTAATGTTAACTCGTCGAGTTGGTGAATGAGATGTCTTTATCGGTAATTGGCAAGGAGAGGTGTAGTTACGAGGAGCATAATGATGTCTCGATAAGTTCACACAACCATGTTACGACCCGGATTGCTCATTAGGGGTTATTGAAATTGTTTCATCGTTGTCTTAAATGAAGTAAAAGTAAAAATAAATAGTTTCTTGAAATTTTAAGTATAAAATAAAATTCACATTCGTTTAAGAAAAAATTTTGACTTTATGAGTAAATATTTAAAAAAAACCATTCCCTAAGATGATTGAGTTGTTAGATTCGGGTCATTCGTTCTTAATATGATCAATTATACATTCGAATAAAGTTAATTACGCAGTTGCTAAAGTTTTGTCCGTGTAGTTTTTAATTTTAATTAAGATACCATTAAGCAAAAAAATATGAGTTTAACTAATGTGTATTTTTTAGGGCGTTCAATAAATAAAAATGCTTTACTGTTTGCCTGATCTTTACTTGGCTGTCGTCGTGATGATCTGAATCATGTTTAAAGTGACTGTATACTCTAGTGCAGTTTGGTCAGATGTCAAATGTCCCGTAAATAATGGAATTACAATCATGCTATAAGATCATGTAAATCTTTCAGTTTTGTTTTGTGTGGTTTTACGTTTCAGGAGTTTTACATCCTGTGTATATGTGCATTTGGCAACAATTACCCAAAAAGGAGTACAAATTACGGGAGGTCAATGTAATTTCCAAAATTAATGAGATTTACTGGTGAGGGGACAAACCCATTTGACAGTAGAGAGGGTAATATAAGCAGAAGAGCGGTGAGTCAACTCTTAAATTTTTATAAAGCTGGTTCTGTAATGAACGCTGCTTTCGTAATAATGCTGCTTCCGTATTGAACGCTGCTTCTGTATTGAACGCTGCTTATGTATTGAACGCTGCTTCTGTAATGAACGCGGATTTTATACTGAATGCCGACTTAAAACAGGTCTTGTGCTATAAAACATTCGATGTTGTCCGTCTGTAGGCAACAATATTATATAGTTTGGGGGGACATTTGTACAGAATCTATGGACGTTATTTTGAGAGGCAGTTAGTTGTAAATTGATTTTTATAAATATTGTTCGCGACTTGTTCCCTTCGTTTAGGAAATAGAATTTTATTTGTAATATAGAATCAATATTGTTCACAGTCTTTCGCTTTCGTTTAGAAGAATATTATATTTTGTTAAACTATGTATATAAATTGTATCTATATATAAATATTAGTAAAATCGTATAAATAGTGTTTTGTTGACTATAGCATGTATGTATTTGTTTGTATTGTTTTTCCTAGAATAAAGTTGTTTGTGCAACGTAATAGATAGACAATTGGGCATAAACTTTCCTGCTGAACAACATTTCGATCGTACAGTATAACCACGTCTTGTCGAAGGGGCTCACATTTCTGGTCCCTCCTCGTCGGATTAACATCGTCATCGGTCGACGTGCTGCGTATAGTTCGATGTGTCGTGGTCAACGAGTCTCCGTGGTACGTCGAGTGAGTTCGTCACGGCGTGATTTACAGAGTCATCGTGTTCGTCTGCAAATCCCAGCAATGTTAAGAGCTAAAGAAGAACTCATTCAAAGGCAAGTAGGATATTCCGCCGCACGGGTCTCCGCGCTCGAAGAGGGCTTTGCCGCTGAAGACAGTAATGAAGAGCCACCGTCAGGTATGACAGAACATCGACGTGGGTCCAGACCAATAGCATTGAGCGCGGCGCATGCGCGAGGAAATTCAGCGCCGGCCTGAAGTAGTGGACCAGCCGTCAGGGCACCCACGCAGACAGCACGCTTCAATGTCGGAGATATCGAGGTAGGATTCTATTATTTTGCATCAGGCAGATATTCGCGATAGGGCTCCCTGCCTGCCCCCCTCCCGTACCCCTTTCGATTACAGCGAGGTAGCAGCGGCGATCGCCTACGCCACGCGCTCGGCTCAGCCAACGCCGCGACTACAAGAGCTGCCTTTCTTCAACGGCGCATCGAACGACTGGCTTCCCTTCAAGGCTACGTATGAGGAATCCGCGAGGCTCTGCAGCGAACAAGACTACCTCGCGAGGCTGCGCAGATGCCTGAAGGGAGCGGCGCAGGAGGCAGCGCAACGCTTATTTATCGGCGCTACAACCACAAACGAGGTAATGAAACTTTTTTATCACGTTTCGGCTGGCCAGACGCGCTAGTTATGGCAGAAATGAACAAACTGCGTGTGCTGCCCAAATTGACAGAGTCTGAGGTGGTCCGAGGTGTCGTCGAGAAGCTACCATCAGCGCTGCGATACCACTACTAGGACTTCGACGCAGAACAGCCCGAAGAGCAGCCTGACCTCATCATCATCATGCTGACGGCATTCCTCGAGCAGACTGCGGTACGCTGTGGCAGCTTCTCGCCGGCCGAGAACATTAGAGTCGAGGACCGGCGGAAGGTTAGTGTGTAATTTCCATACACAAGAGCTACAATCGACATGTGAAAATCAAATAGAATCAAAACCGCAACAATTCGAAACATATTGTGATTTTTGCAAGAAAGATAACCATAGAAATGTAGATTGTCAAAATTTTAAGAAAGCGGAAGTATCGGCGAGAAGGGAAGTGGCGAAAGAACTCAAGTTGTGCTTAAAAATACGCAAGTTCCGCCATAATTGCAAGGTGAAGCGGTGCAGGATAGATAACTGACGGCGGACATTGCTAAAGATTCTACTCGTTCAGGTAACAGGTCCGAGGGGATCCCTCGACACGCACGCGCTACTCAACGACAGGTCCACGTGTACCCTGATCGAGGCTTCGACGACGCGACATCGCGGCTCGTACCATGAACGACTTGCGACTATTACCACAGATAGTATCTATGCACTCGCTCTCACATACCCACATCTGGGCGACTTACCAACCAAACCATACTTGTAGAACTAGATAATTGGCAGCTTCTTATCGCGCACGCAGTGCGACACGGCGGACGGCACGAGCCTGCAGCTTCACTCTCTAGATCTCGGGTGAGTCCTCCGCGGATCGAGACCGGACGACGGAATCGACAGAGCATATCATATACACAACCTCGTGTCCGGAGAGGATACGCAATCGACAGAGGTGGTGATGAAGGAGCACTTCGACCTGGAGTCGATTGGGGTGCAACCGAGGCTCGCGCTGAACAAAGAAGAGCAGCACGCACTCAACCTTTTAACAGGAAATACCAGAGTGCTACCGAGGGGAAGATTCGAGATGGGTCTGCTGTGGCGCAAGGATAATCCCGGATAGCTACCCCGCCGCGCTACGTTGTTAGAAAAAAGGTAAGATAAAAATAATGACATGAAAATTAGATACAGGAAACAGCTTCAAGTGTTCTTCGACTGCCTCACTTCGCAGTTGTGAATCCTCAGAAGCCGTACAAGCTGCGGATAGTGCACGACGCCGCTGCCAAGGCGAAGGGAGTAAGCCTCAATGATCTATTGTTTTCAGGCCCTGATCTGCTCCTGACTCTGTCGGGCCTCTTGATGCAGTTCCGGCAGCATCCGGGGGCAGTCGCAGGACCGCGACTTGCAGAGGTTCCTGTGGCGAGACGACCGGTCGAAGGAGCCGACCGAATATAGCATGAGAAGTGTGATTTTCGAGGCGTCTGGCTCCGAGCACCGCGATCTACGTGAAGAAAACAAACTCTGAACGATTTCGAGATAAGTACCCCGGGGCTTTAGAAATTATTATCTAGATGATTAGTTAGCTAGTTGTAATAGTGAAGAGCAATCTTTAGGAGTATCACGCCAGGTAGCCGAGATCCACAAAGCTGGGAATTTCATTCTACAGCGATGGACGTCGAACTCGAGTCGGGTGCGAATCGAACGAAACTAACGAAACGAACTCTTCCCCGATAACAACAATAGTGCGGTGAAAATGAATACCGAAAAAATATTAGGGATAGTCGACACGTTAACGTTTGACATAAATTTATGTAAAATACTTATAAAAAACATTACAGAAGGCGGAGAGAAATCTGCTGAGACGACGAGCTGCAAGCGGACGAAGCCGACGCGTGGCGCAAGATGTGGCGCACTTAGCCTTGCCGCGCGCCTATCCGTATTTTAAATCTGCGCTAAGTTTGTAGCACCACACATTCGTCGACGCCAGCGCCTCGGCCTATGCAACAGTGACGTACTGGAGGGTTGACTATAGCATGTATATATTTGTTTGTATTATTTTCCTAGAATAAAGTTGTTTGTGTAGTACTTATTCTGTTGCCGGGCCGCGCGTGTGTATGGCGTGTGTATTGTGTGTGTATTTTGCCGAGCCGCGTGTATGTGTATGGTGTGTGTTGTGTGTCTGCATGTGTGGTGTGTGTTCTATGTTGCCGGGCTGCGTGTGTTTGTCATGTGTGTATGCACACGTATTGGTTTCGTATTGGTGTCGCAGATAGGGAAAGGATGAATTAATTTCTCGATAAGAAAGCTAATACGTTGTTGCACCGATTGCGGTGCAATTGTTTTTTTTTTTTTTTGAGATATTTTTATAGCTTATTTTTATTTTGAGATAGTAATATAGCTTATATGGCATAGTGAAAATGCAGTTTTCTAATGGTGAAAAAAAGAATTGAATCGGTTCAGTATCTTTTGTGTGAAAACGTTACAAACATACATACAAAAACACAAATGTTTTTAACTTTAAAATTCCATTCGAATTGTCAATTCTCGAAAAATCATATTAACAATTGTAATAAGTTCAGAGTAAGCCGACACTGAACTGAAACAAGAACTCATCCCAAAGTTTTTGCTACCCTTTGTGAACGCTTACCCTTTGTGAACGCTTATGTGAAATACCATTAAATACTTGAAGCCAGTTCGGTTTGTTCTTCTTTTTACTCAAAAAACGATTATTTTAGTCAATAACATTTACAGGAGCTTTTCATTTCAGTTTCCGAAATAGAGCTTTTCATTTCAATAGTTTCCCAAATAGACAATTTAACAAGACCATCTTATCGAAGGTTCCACTATGAGAGGTCAATATTTTTATCTTATAAGCCCGTATATAGTATTAACAAATAAAGCAAATATGGGAGGAGATGTATTGTTTGTAAATAAACATATCATTAACTTATCAGGTTATTAAGACTTGGAATACTCTACTGATCACATTCAAGGATGAGGACAAATCTATTGAGTTTTAATGGGAACTGTGGTACTTCTGCGTCCCAAAATCCCAACTGGAATGATTTTGGCTTCCACCACTTAGAAGCTGCAACGTTATAATTGTAGAGTAAACATTAAAGTGTCATAAAGTGTCAGATTTGAAATATTTTCGGTAACAGAGATATTTCAACGCTAAATTGTACAACATATCCAGGATTTACTACAATTCATAACTGAACAGATATTTTATGGCGAGTCATCTATCAAATCGCAAACACGTATATGCACCTTATGTTTGTAAAAATATTAATCGGTTTACTTAATTTTTTTATGAATTATTGCCTAATGAAAATGTAATGTGACCAAATTTACAATTTACGACGTTAAATAAAAGTCTGATGGAGAGCTACAACTTTTTAAGCAGACGTTATGAAACCATGTCCGTTATAAATCTTTAAAATTTATGACTATATTATCGACCCTGTCCGCATACAGAAGTTTGTTTCTCAATACTGTATGAACCTTATTCAGTATATATAAATATTTTATTCGAATATATGAAAATTTGGAGCCGTTTGACCGTGGGGTCCAGGGGCATATACATTATTTAAATATATTTTGAGGTTATTGAGGTCATTGAGACACTGGCTAGTATCCCGCATGAGGCCTAAGGGTTGCGATCCAAATAGACGTTATAGCAGCTTCTCTAGAACACTAACACGAAAGTCCAGTTATTGAAACGATGCAATAATGTCCTTTAAGCTATGTCCTTTAAGCTCCCATAGCTTTTTATATCCCTCCAATATTTTTCCTCCATTAATCACATATAGCAGGACAGCCGACTGTCGAATACGGATAAAGTGAAAAGCGCAAATAGCAACCAATTGCAGCGTGGTTTCACTAAAGCACACAATGCTTTTATTTTTAACTTCTTTTACGGATGAAACGCATGATTAGCGTCATAGAGAAGTGCACCGTTTATATGGTAATTCGCTTGAAGGTTAGATAGTTTTAATATTTACAAACAACATGTTGGTATTTCAATTTGCCACTCGTCATTTAATAATTTAATATAACATTTTTCCTAAAATGTAAATTAAAAATATTTCATAAATTCTCTGTTGTAAATTTTAAATTCAAAAACAAAATTAAGTTAATAATTTCTAATATTGACAAAAAATACGTGGCATTTTTATTTACAATTTTAATATTTTAAACGTTGCTGGAGCAAATTCAGGACATTTTAAATAAGGGCCAAGTCAAGAGTTCTCTAAACCGACGACCTTGTATGAAAGGTTTAATGAGAATGAAAAGAAGCGAAAGAGAAATGCAAGGACCGTGGCAAGTGGAAGGACGTGACATCTGCCTACCCCTAAGGGAATGAGGCGTTATTCTATGCATGTATATTTTTTGACAAATAAAGTTAATGAATTCCTAACATATCTTCCTTTTCCCCTCCCTCTGATCCTCAGAAATTAAAAATTTTAGATTTGTATAAATACAAACTTAAAATACTTAAAAATTAGATTGCCTTTTTATATATTTTTTTAAAGCAGTCTCAATTAAATATCCTGTGTAAAATTTCGATAGTTCTAAATAGGGTATATATAATAAGAAAAATCTTTATTTTGTTCTAGAATTATAAAGGTTTCTTAATATTACCCTTGACTCCCAAACTAGGAATACCCGTGCCTTCGAGGTCACACCCTATCCGTAACATTCTAGGATTTTTGTTTGTATGCATAGTAAAAAAAAACAAAGTATATTGCAATATATTAGTAATATTGGTAACTTATAATTATATTAGTTTGAATGAGTGTGTTGGTTTGTGTCGACTAGTAGAATTTCAAAATGTCAGTTTGTTAAAAATTAAAATAATTTTTCATGTTTTTCTGGCACACTGAATATTTGCTAATATGGATTCAAAGCAATATAAATAAAATCAATAAAATTTACTACCTCGCGCCTAAATCTCAAATGCCACAGTTACCAAAAGAGGTGGACTTGCGTAATAAAAATTGATGTGACAACAATGGCCTGATGTCTTAAAAAACAATTATCGTGCCTAGATAGGAAGGAGACAACTATATGAATAAAATAATTCATGGCAACTATGACTTTTGATTCATTATTAAAAAATTAAAAGTGTGTACAAAGTACAAATGTCAGAAGTGAAACTTCTTTGGCAAACTAATTCAAATTAAACTATCAAATCAAATCAAAATATTCTTTATTCAAGTAGGTTCAAAAAGCACTTTTGAATCGTCAGTAGTCTGTCCGTTGTTAACAAATCTACCACCGGTTCGGAAAGTTGAATCCGCTGAGAAGAAACCGGCAAGAAACTCTTTTAAAGATAGTTTTGTATGCTAAAATGTGTAATATATTGCGTCTGTGAGCAACTAGAATCAAATCCAAACATTTCTATCGCTTAAATAATCCTCAACATTATAATATGCCTTTTGTAAAAGGATGTTTTGACATATTTCTTAAAACTATGCGGAGGCAAATCCAAAACTGATTGAGGTATCTTATTAAAAATGCGTATGCTCAACCCGACAAATGATTTCTGAACTTTCTTCACTCTAAAATATGGAATTACAAGTTTGTTTTTATTTCTTGTGTTAAAATTGTGTATTTCACTTTTCTTACTGAATAAATGTATATTATCACGGATATATAAGATATTATTTAATATATATTGCGACGGTACTGTGAGAATTGATGTTTCTTTAAATTTATCTCTTAGAGAAACACGAGATCCTAATTGATATATGGCTCGTATTGCTCTTTTTTGTAAAATAAATATAGTTTCAATGTCCGCCGCCCTACCCCATAACAGTATGCCGTAAGACATAATGCTATGAAAGTAAGCGAAATACACCATTTTAGCAGTTTCAACATCAGTGTATTGTCTAACTTTTCTAATAGCGAATGCAGCGGAACTAAGTTTACTTGCCAGAGTCTTAATATGGGCGCCCCACTGAAGCCCAGAATCTAATGTTATACCTAGGAATACTGTAGATTTTACTTTCTCTACAGGAATATCATTAATTCGAATGTTTGTACACATTTCTTTTGCATTTGGCAAAGTGAATTCAACATACTTAGTCTTTGCCGAGTTTAATATTAAATTATTTACTGAAAACCAATGTGAGACATGTGACAGGGTACTATTTACATCGTCGAAATTTTCCTTATTTCTATCAATCTTGAATATCAAGGACGTGTCATCAGCAAATAGCACTATATCACATTTGTCTTTCACATGGTACGCTAAATCATTTATATATATTAAGAATAGAAAAGGGCCAAGTATTGATCCTTGTGGGACACCCAGCCTTACCAGTGATCCCGACGACTCTACGCAATTTACGAATACCTTTTGTAGTCTATCTTGAAGATAGGAACTCAACAAATTAAGTGCCCCACCTCTAACACCATAATGGCTTAATTTAAGGATGAGAGTGTTATGTTCCACACAATCAAAAGCCTTTGAAAGGTCACAGAATATTCCCAGTGCATTCTGGGTCCTTTCCCAAGCATCAAAAATATGCTTCATGAGCGACACGCCCGCGTCTATAGTATTGCGACCCTTTCTGAATCCGTATTGCTTAGAATGAAGCAGGTTATATCTATTAAAATGATCCAATAGTTGGTGAAGTAAAATCTTTTCAAAGATTTTACTGAGAAGTCTTAATCTAAAACTTTAGATCTCCGAGACTTAGAGGGCGGCGAAAAGGAAATTTCATGAATTCACATTAAATATTAATTTCACATTAAATATTAAGTGTCGAAAATTAATACAAATAATTTATTGAAATTTCAAATGTCACGTGTTTTTGTCAATATAAGAAATTATTAATTAAATTTTGTTTTTGAATTTAAAACTTAAAAAAGAGAATTAATGAAATATTTTTATTTCATATTATATGATTTATCATATGAGTATATTCAATGTACTTAGTTCAATACTCAACGAGTAGTAAATTAAAATGCCACATATTATTTGTAAATATTAAAAATATCTAGCCTTCAAACGAATTAACATAAAAAACGCTGCACACGTGATTATCGTCACAAGTGTGACGATAATCACGCGAAACATCCTTAAAAATTTTACCCTCAAGAGCCTAAAGAAGCTTCATTTTCACAATTTTGGTGATTTTTTGGAATAAGAAGTTCTTTAGTAACCATTTGAAGGAATAATTAATATCGAAAAGAACTTGACCACTGATGGGTTTGTTTTCTGTCTGACATTATGCGTTTACTGATCTTCTGTTATTTTTTAAATTACGTTCAAATTTTTAATCATAAATAAATCATTATTTATACATACATTTGATTACACAGTAACACATATGTTGAAAGCTTTTTTAAATATTTAAATGTATTCTAGGTAATGAGTTTATGAAGTTCGTGCTAGATATCGTAGGAATTGACTTAATTTTTTTTTAATAGTGTGTAAATAAAGTAAGAAATATTGTTACTTTTATTTCATTCTTATAAGCACACACCTAAATAATTTTAAAACGTGTAATAATTATACATGTATTGAAAAAGTTATTCCATTTGATTATAATTATTCATTAATATAAAGTTTAACCTTAACTATGACATCTATTGATATAATATTATTGAAGAGGCGTTGTTATAATCATTTATTTCTATTAAATTTTAGCCTCGTTCTAGATTCTATTTATTATTTGCAGTAATAACATGCACTTCGTTATTGCGTTTTGTTATGACCAGGCTTATTTATTTAAGCTCTTTATTCTTGACACATAAAATTCTATTAAGTGCGCCCTAAAGCAATCATTTCTGATTTATTTTCGAACTATAATGAGTACTCTACGCTGTCCGTAAAATTACCCTTGTATTTACGATGCAATTACGTGTGATGTTTTTATCTAGACTTTGTAAAAACTTTGCTTTAATAAACACATACACCATACTGTCAGATTCGTTAAAAAAGTCCCGTCAGGATCTATCAATTTGGGATACAATCACATGATTTTCAAATGTCCATTTTATTTTATTAAGGCATTTATTTAGGGGTTTGTTTCATTAATTCGACACAACATCGCAACGAAAAAAAATTCTTTGCTTGGGATCGTTTTTGCTGGAAACCTTTCATCCATCCCAAGCCCAGACAAATCATAAAAAATTATTACATTTAAAATAATTCTACACATACGTTCAATAACACGAGTCATGAAATAACTAATAATCTGCTTTGTTTTAAACTTCATACTATTTAGAATTAATTAAGCTTACAGTAACATTGTATAAAATTTTCCAATTAGTTTGTGGAGGTTTGTCGTTGGCATCTGCAACGTAGTATTTCACTTTTGCAGTGTCTACTTTGCCTATATTTTAAAATACAATCTACCTTGATCAAGAAATAAATCTCGTTTAATTTCAATTTCCTAAACATGTCCCATCAAAATGAAACCCAAGAAAGTATACTGCACTATTACGCCAGCGAAGTCGACAACTTCTGTAACATGTATGATAAAAGAAGAACCACAGCAGAGATTTCTCCTTAGTTTAGCACGTTATTAGCTTTTGTACCATACATGAAGACAGCCTGTCTAATAGACCCAAACTGTCTAATAGATCGTAGAGCATTAATATCTTTAAATCGGTCGCTCAAGTCTTATAACTCCACGTAACTATTCACAGATGACAATAATTAACTAAACAACCTTTATTATTAAAAATATTTACCATGGTAAGTTGCAGTTTATTAATGTCCCACTGGGCACAGGCTTGCATACTGGTAGGAGAGGGGATTTTAGAGCATAGATCCACCACGTACCTCGAATGTGGTTTGGCGGGCTATTTACCATGGTCCAGATATTCAACTACCCAATTTTTAACAATATTTTTAAGAGATTTTGCGCAGGAGATCGACGTTGCTTCACCATGTATGTTTCTGCGAAATAAATTACATTCAATTGTGTTACAATAATTATATGGTAACACTGCTAATGCTCAATACAAAGAGTAATTGTTTGGTTTAAAATGCATAGTGCATATAGTTTACTCGAATGTAGGATATAAATTGCAAGATAACTAATTGATTCACGCAGACATTTTAGAACACAGCTGCGCGAGCATTTACTTTCTAGAGAAAGTCGGAATGGATTTACAATGTGGATAGAATGTGCTGTGCCTAGGCTTAAGATAAAAATTACTTATATGTAGCTGCTAGATAGTCACTATTAAACATTATTTCAAAATTTTGCATATGTAGCTTCTATTACAGCTCCTTTACAATCTGAATCATGCGGTAGAAACTTAGGTGCTGATTTAGAAGATCATATAAAAGACAGGTGATTTCTTTCTTCGTATATTTCTAACTATACTATAAAAAACCAATGATATGAATGCATATAATAGAAAGAGTTTAAAATTTATTTACAGTGACTTCAAAAGACCGTAAAATATTTTCGTTTCATTAGAAATCATTTAACCAACGGTTAACGCGCTATAATTGTAAACTGTGTATGATTTTGACGTTAAACTGGATTGCCAATATCCGTATGAGGATTTAGCAGTTATACAGTAAAAATCTGTTATTTTGACATTACAAATTCGTTGTTTTGTCTTCTTATATGAGTTCGTTAATATAAAACTTTACTCTAAACGCTTTTGTTTGCACTTTCCGTAGCTTTCAATAAACTTGGACCGGACCGTGACTGCTAAATGTATTTGTTTACTTACGAAACAACCGCTTTTTGCCAAACTTATAACCAACGGCGGTCGTTTGGAAATACCAGGCCATTAATCGCATATTAAATCTTTGCAGACTTTTCGAGACTAGATTGCAAAACATGGACATTACATCGCTATTCAAAAGTGTCATCGTTTAAAAAAATATATGACGATTTTACGCTGACGACTTGACACACCCTTTAAACCATTAACTGGACTATGCCCAAAAGTGGGACAAAATATTTATATATTCAAATAGTTAGTAATGAAGTTACAACTGGTTCAGAAAGTTGATTCTAGCGTGAAAATGTCGACAAGAAACTCAGTGGTTCCGTTTTTAACAACAACTTTTAAATTAATGACTGCCTCATTGGTCTAGTGGTTAGCATGTTCGACTACAGACATGAGGTCCTGGGTTCGAGTCCCGGGTCGGGCCAATTCAAAAATCAATATTGAGTTTTCTATTAAGATTTTCTCAATATTTGCCCGAAGTTGGGAAGTTGGCGGTGTGATCCACCCCCGTGCCTCGGAGAGCACGTTAAGCCGTCGGTCCTGCGCCTGATCTCTCTCCGGTCGTGTCGGATTACCGTCACATCGGACTATGAGAGTGAAGGAATAGAGAGTGCACTTGTGTACTATGCCTGCCAATCCGCAGTGGAGCAGCGTGGTGGGTCTATGCTCTAAAAACCCTCTCTCATATGAGCGAGGAGGCCTGTGCCCAGCAGTGGGACGTTAATGGGCTGCTACTTACTACTTTTTTTTAAAATTAATAATATTTTATATAAATAAATTCTTATATATTGCAACAATCTCAATATTCTATCGATCCTTTACAAAAATACTTCAGTCCCAATTGCTTATATTTCACCATAGTGTTTTACAAAGTAACTATTTCCCCTCAACCCGCAATATGATAGAGTGGTCAGTTTAAGCTCCGAAAAATAATGTTGATTCACTTTTTTGGCGCTTATATACTCTTTCGTTTTGTCATTTTAATTTTCCTTATCCATTTGTCGCTAATCTCCTTACTCCCTACACATCTCGTTGTAAGTGAGAGGCTAGTCCTGTGATTAATTCTCTGATGGACAAATTTTGTTTCCTATTTTATCTGAATCTACAAAAAACATATTACCAAGTTCAATATTTGCACTCCGATACTATGTTATGGTAAATAAATACTTCTTACTAGATTAGCGCTAAATGCTATCACTTTTTAAAGTTACCGTATATAAGATAATAGATAAGCGATAACCAGTACACAATAAATCATATAACCAAATAAAAATCTGTCTCTTATTCCTTATAGCATAATACATTTAAATGTAATTCTTAATTAATATGAATAAAGATGTCGAGTTATTAAGGCAGAAACATAAAACAAACACAAATTGGAATTGAATACTGGATAATCTTCTATTACGCGAAAGGTATTGCGATCAGTTACAATAACGCTAAATGGATTTTTGGCAATATTTAGTACTGAAATCTTGTTGAAAATGTACGAACAGTTCTCCAAGATCTTGCCCAATAAGTTCACAATCCCGTGGGAATGTGAAAATATCAGGACTCAATAACTGTCTAAGTAATCACTTCGCGAAATTTGAAATTAATCGTAGATAGTGTTAATGATCTTGTATATTAGAGGATTTATACTTTTCTAATGAAACCGACTTGGGACATATGATTTGAAAGGTTTAAATGTCTTTAACAGACACATGTAGAAATATTTTTATATATTTTATAAATAAATATATATAGGTAGATACGAAAGACACGTAGTTTTGTATCATGCAATTGTTGACACTATATTTCTACTACTAAGGCTCTCCACGAAATATTGTATTATATTAAAAGAAATTTTAGTATAACAAGCAAACACTTTTATATATATGTAGAAAAATAACACTATTTTTCAACAGTGAGCCAAGTTACAACAATCTCGTTACATTGAGCATTGTTCACTTCCTAGTAATACAAGTTTTGATGTAGTTTTGCCATATTGTTCTTTTTATAGTCATGATATAACATGAGGAATTTTAATTTGTTTGTGACTGATGGTAATGGACCGATTTTATTATTAAACTCTTGGTAATGATACGTGTTATTGCGAATTGGCTTTATAATATTCCGTTAAAAGTGGTAGAGCCGTAGTCATTTATTGCTGCTAGATCTGGGAAGTACAACACCCTAATAGAATGCCAGCACGAATGATGCGGGTATAGAAATCTAAAATTATTTAGCAGAAACACTCTCATATTCGTCAAATATTGTGCATGGAACTCTTTACGTTTTGTTAGGACAACGACCTACCGTTTGCTTAACATACAGATCTATTATCTTAAACCATAAATTCATATGTCCCTCGCCTGTATTAGTATTCAAGTCCATGAACTTTAGCATGGCATGAGCTACAAGTTTAAAATCTTTCTCACTGCAAGTCAACAAGGTAACAAGTGGCCGTCCTCTTCTATTGTAGTCAAATTATTGCATAACATTTTGGTTAGGTAATATTGCGGTTACCATACAAAAAAATATTCGTGGCACGCCTTATATGCAATTTTTAGTACCGCTTTATAATACATAGATAATCTACAAGCGTATCACTATTAAATAATCGCATTGTCTCTGTCTCTCATAAGAAATAGTAAAATTGTTTCAGAAACAAATAGTAACGAAATCAGTACGAATTAAATATGAAAGAGCTTTCAAATAAGCCGCGCTTAGCTCTCACTTCAGATTAATTCATGTATATTAAATCCTATTTGACAACCCACAAATAAAAATCTGTTCACTGTTGTAAGTTGTGTATCAAATAAATTTCTAATAATTTTGATATATGAATTGTCACAGTCTAAAATTAATTGAGAGGAATTTAAAAGAATGAAAAGTTTCGAAACTTTGCATAAGTAAATATTACAAGCTTTGTAATGTATGTATATAAGCATTAATTTTTTTGATAAATATACTTATTAGTGTATTATAAATGCATATCAGCTTTTAAATTGATTACTTTTACAACAATTGACAAGTTACACATAATATATTGCACATAAGGCTCTTGGTTAACAGTACTATTAGACTAAAAAAATATAAGAATTTGTTATATATTTGTTAAGTTGTAAAAATATAATAACTGGTTAAACAATATTCAGCTTCCCAATAACTAATATACCGTAGATGATAGTTCTAGACAAAAGCGGGTTCAGAGAATAAAATTAACATAGCCCCTGGTTATTGGTCTCTGAAATATCAATATCAGATTAATAGGTCTTGCTAATATTACAGGAAATAATAATATAAAAAAAACTATCTCTACTGCAACTTCTTAAACTCAAAACCTGCAAACCTTGTTTTTTTTTTGCTGGATACGTCGCAAAACCTACTAAAAGCCAGCGCAATCCTCTTCATCCACAAGGAGGTACCATGTGTTCAACTTTCACAATTGTCCCTTGTGTCTCGGACGAAGAGATTGGAACGTTCGACCTGGTTTACAAAACCAATGCTCTAACCCCTGAGCTATGGAGGCTGATAAGAATCCTTTTAATGTTAGACAGTGTAAAATTCCAAATTCACACTTAATATTTGGGAAATCTGTATTTATAAAATATTAATTACACATGTTCAAAAGTATTTGAATTAATGATTAAAAAGTATTTTATTAACGATTGAAAATTTGATCGAGAGTCCGTGATAAATCCTAATAGTAGGAAAAATACCTATTACTTAAAGAAAAATACAGTGCAGATATGGCCTTCCTATGATTTCATTATACACACACGATGTATACAGTGACGATCGAAACCTAGGTCAATAGTGGATTGCCTCGAATTTGATAGCCGAGCGACAATCTAATTATCTTGCTTGCACTGCACGGTTTGCTACTTCTTTATCACTTATTGCTAAGCTAAGAGCTAATGACTAATACGTCTGATTGAAAATATAGAATAAGTTGTTATAATTTTAAATTAAATCGGTTTTTGATGACCTCGACTCCAAGTTTTAACGATGAGAGGGCCACGACAAAGGTCACATTCACATTGACCGTTGAACGTATTTCTAATGTAAAATTTCAATATTTTTAGATCCATAATAATCAAGTCATTTAAATAAAACCGACTACGCTTAGCTCAGATTTTATGTTTTAGAAACTTGGTAAATAGTCCCCAAAACATTTGCTACATCAGGAAAAATGGATTCTATCCAGAGATTAATGGAAACAAGCAGATATATAGACTCATAGAAATTGTACATATATTGGCGTTTTGATATAAATACCGTGTAAATATTCAAATTTTGATAGACTTTCACGACTACTGAACTTCCTGACCCCGTGAGTATTTGAGGTAATCTGTGTAGAATGATTAATATAAATCATTCTTGAATCCAGCCCAATACTTATAAAAAATTTATCTAAATTATTTTGGCCGTTTAGGAGGAATCCAGTTAAATATCCTGAAGCATTGTATTCAGTTAAATATATTGTATAAAATTTTCCTTTGTATTCTTGACATAAGTTTCGCTCTAACAAGCTCTCCATCTATAACTATTGAATCATTTATTGTTTAGATTTAAATTACGCATCCAATTCCCCAAAGACCTTATATTTTGATTTAATCATTTATCATTGCAATGCAAAACTAATTTAGATCACAATACTTATGTTGTAATAAAACGCAATCATAATATTTTATGGCAATTTATTATATCGTACCAAAATACTTACTTCAAAATTATATCAAGAAATTTCTTATAAGTTAGTCCCTTATGTAAAATAGTAATTATATTGAAAATACGAATATCCACGCTTCAATAGTGATCTCAGTTATTCTCTATATATATTTCAATGTCATCGATAATGTATATTGAATTTGTAAGATGTCCTTAAGCAAGGTAAAGAAATTGAAATCCAAAGTAAATTTACTTAAGAGTAATGAATTTCGCCTAGAAGATATCAAATCGCCAGTCCAAAATGTTATCTGTAACCTTGCCAGCTCCTCTTGACGTGCGTCCGTTATGTAAGCGGTACAAACAACAAACAATATCCAGTTCACATCATGTGACCCCAGTCATGTGACAATATAATGATCCGTTCAGCAATCGACCTCCCAACCCCTTTTTATCTGCAAACAAAGGATGCGCTGATCCTTATTCCTCAATTACACTCGCGCCAGCTAGTATATATAATGTCTCATTGGTCTAGTGGTCAGCTTGGTCGGCTACAGACCTGAGGTTCTGGGTAGTTTCCTGTTAATAAATTCTCAGTATTTGCCCAAGTTTGGGAAGTTGTCGTTGTGCTCCACTTCAGTGCCTCGAAGAGTTGGTTCTGCATCTGATCTCTCTTCAGTCGTGTCGGATTCCCGTTCTATTGGATTATGAGAGTGTAAAAGTAGACAGTGCACTTGTGTTAACGTAAACACTGTGCATTATGCACTAGCCACAGTGGAGCAGCATGATGGTTCTATGCTCTAAAAATCATCTCTCCTATTAGTGAGGAGGCCTGTGCCCAGCTATGGGAAATAAGTGGCCAACTACTTACGTAACTATCTAAATTACACAAAACTACTATACATATTACATATAAAAAAGTGAGGGTAAGTTCAAAATTTAAAGGAATCGACATTTTAGAATAGATCAGTTAGTAAAATAGGCCAACAGTATATCAAAATTGCCGCAAAAACACGAATTTTAGTTCAGCAATATTGGGATATTGCTAAACCGATCTTGCGAGACTTTCACTGACAAATATCTAGTATGTAAATCTGAAATTTAGATATGGCATAGCATAGGTTAGATACTAGACCAATTAAACATATTGTTTTCGTATATATATATATACTGTCAACTGTTGACATTTACTTTGGCACTTTTGGCGCCGTATTTTAAAAACAAATTGAAAGCAATCACTTTATATGAGAAAAAAAGCTGCTAAAAGCTTCGAATATATTAAGTTCTGCTTTAAAGGATGCGAATAAACATTTTAAATGTCTTAACATTTGTGGGCATTGCATAAATTTCCACATTATCGCTTACTATACTTACTCTGAATTCTGGCCAATTTTTTAATCTATAGATAAATAAATACTACTGGCGCTTGGCTGTCCCATCTGATGATAAGTAATGATACTGTTTTATCTGGTATAAGGTGATTTGCCTCTTATAGTTTCTACAAAATCACGTTTTTACTGGTAGAATGGTAACTAGCCATGGCCGAAGCCTCCCAACCCTAACCCAACATGTAGTCGGTGTATAACTAGCGACTATCTTCTGAACCGACTATAGTCAGTGACTGACAGACTGTTTATGTTTGGGGCCCCTTTCGGTTTGGCAAAACTTTTCTATTAGATATACATATAAAATCTATGGCCATATTCTTATGAACCTGAATAAAGCCACTAGTATTGTACCCCAGGCCCAAGTTGCATAATGAAATTGGTATAATTTAGTCTTAAATTTATATTTTCGAGATCCGCACCTAAAATGTTATTGCACACAGAAATTTTGTAAATAAAAAGTAAGTCGCAGCCCATTACTCCTTTTTTGAACCGTTATCATTTATTAAAAATGAGGTCGAGAAGAAAATTACATCTTGCTGGGTTGCTCTTTGAGATTTTAAAGCAGGGAACACCATTATACCTCCTCAATAAATTAAATTGGGCAGGTGACAGTGAGACGGAACGTCGAAGTTGCAGCAGTCAATTTCGAATACCATTTCACCGGACTGCCACCTTCAGAGGTTCATTCACTTACTCCGCCACTAAATGTTGGAATAATATCCCCCGTCCAATTAAACAAACGAAATCAAAAATTATTTTCAAAGGACTACTGAAACGATTTCTTCTTGAAAAACAAAAAGAATTCCAACATCACGTGTCGGAGCTTTCTTTTCTATAAGCCATATATTCTAGTGTTAATGGGTATATATCAAATATATCTATGTTTATGTATGTTGCAATATACATAATATAGTCTTTAGTTTAATTATTATTATATTTAATTAGTATATATTATTATTAATTTTGCTACATTTTTATCAGGTCCTGTACCTTTAGATAGTATATAAGGATAGATTAAGTTGTATCGGGCAGCGTTCGTGGCGGCACCTGGGCAAGGGATCCAGCTGAAAATCAGCGCTACATGGTCTCCAGACTGTGTAGCATAAATGCTGAGCTGGGTCCATTTTCTAGGTTATGCCACACATCGCAGGGTATTATGAAATGTACTAAAATATATTGTGATGTATGGCATAATGTATAAATAAAGACATTTTCTTTCTTCTTTCTCTTTTTCTTTCTTTCATAAAATCCCACAGCTGGGCACAGGCCTCCTCACTCCGAGGGGCGAAGGTTTTCAGAGCATAGACCCACCACGCTGCTGCGGATTGGCAGGCATAGTACACAAGTGCACTCTCTATTCCTTCACTCTTATAGTCCAATGTGACAGGAATCTGACACGACCGGAGAGCGATCAGGCGCAGGAGCGACGGCTTAATGTGCTCTTCGAGGCACAGGGGTGGATCACACTGCCACCTTTCCAACTTTAGGCAAATATTGAGAAATTCTTAATAGAAAACTCAATATTGCTTTTGAATTGGCCTGACCCAGGACTCGAACCCAGGACCTCATGTCTGTAGTCGAACATGCTAACCACTAGACTAATGAGGCAGGGTTTTTGTACACTGCAATTATTGCGTAGAAATATAAAATGACACAACAGCAGAGTGTACATTTAAAAATATACATGATCTTTCTCAAGTCAACATAAAATTTGTAAAGAGCCTTACGCGTGACTAGAATACTTAAGGAAGATTGGTCAATCATTGTACGACTATAAAAACAAACTCCTCGTTAGTATGGTTAAAGTAATAGTGAAAAGCATTTTTATGGAAATAAGTTATATAAAAATAACAATTACAGACATCTCCTACACAATCTATAAAGATTTTTTTAAACTGAGTAAATAGTAAGAAATATTTAAACCTCTTACGTTTGCTTTCAATAGATGGCGCTGTACAATTATTCACAGAATAAAATATACTATTGAATACTGTAATAACAATAACTGTGTTCATCAAGCGTCTGCAACTAAAATCTGATTGATTTTGAGCGTGAATAATTATATATGTGGGGAGAGTGTGAAATATTATTAAGATAAAGAAAAGGTAAGTAGCAACCCATTACGTCCCACAGCTGGAGCACACCACCAACTTCCCAATTTCAGGCTGAAAACTTGATGTCGAAATATTATTAGGAACTGAAAAATATAGGATATTTCAAGGACTTAGTGTTTATGTTACATCAAAGCTTTTCATTATAATGGTGGAAGATTTATACTTCACTAGCTGTTCCCGGGGATGTTTCCAGATTCAATAAAAATAGGGGGCAACCCGTTCTTAGTGAGTGGCTACGTCGCGACAGGTGTAATTACGCCGCATTTCAAGTAAAGCTGATCAATAGTTTTAACTTCTGACTGGGCCGATATACGATTTTAATTTAATTCTCTGTTATCTAAGTTGCTCCTTATAACATCAGCTATTAGTCAGTGAAAGTCCTGTCAACATTGGTGCAGCCGTCTCTAAAGATTAACCTGAACAAACAAAACTTTCAAATGTTGTTTTTTCTTAAATACTGTATATACTTTTTTATTGCTGACGTGTTAGCGATTGACTGTGATCACACCAGATGGTAATTATGATATAGTCTAAGATGGAAGTGCGTCTAATCTGCTTTCTACACAGCATTGTACCGGAACACAAATCTCTTTGCTTCGCAGTACGTTTTTGTAAGTAGGGTGGTAACCTGCCACGGCCGAGGCCTACGAAGCAACCATTAGACTGATTAAAAAATGCAATTTTCTAAATTCGCCTTACTGGAGGTCGAATCCGGGGTATCTGCTAGCAAAGCGAGTTCCAGTGAGGCCGTTGAACTTTTCACCACTTTCATACACATTTAGTGAAATACTGTTAATGTGAAATTACAAACCGACCGATCCCACTGGACTTCACCTGAACATATGAAGGACAGTGCAATGGTTGGGTAAGGTAAATAAATAAGGTACTTTCACATTTATTTTGAAGTCAGAAGGGTTGTACTGAAGGATTTGGAAGACAATTAAGGTATGCTGGTTGTTAGGGTAAAGGAGACTAGTATAATTATTATGTCAATTATTATATGGGTAGCAACGCGAGTTAATTTTACCGAGAAAACAAATATGACCGGAGCGTTATTTCAAGACGTGGTTGTGTTAGCTACCTGCGACAGGATGTGTCCCATGTGTAGTCCCTATAGGGCGAGCGAGGTACTTGAGAACGATGACGGCACCTACGCAATGCTACTATATAAAAATCAGATGTACTGATCTATCCGTCCGGTAAGATAAATATAATATTGAAAACTATTTCACAATGTAAAAGTGTATAAATATAAATAAATGTAGTGTTACCACTACACAGACACACACACGAGAAGTTTAGAAGAATCCTAGTAGAAAGTTTAAAACTCAAAAGTTTGTATATCATGTATGGGATCTCATGGAATCCACTTAGTTTCTAAATGACAGACGGACGTTTGAATCGTATATCCATGTATGTTTAGATTAATAAATTAGCCAGTTTAAGTTAAATTTACTTATGTGGACAAACAGTGGCTTGTAATGAATTCGTGCATTAACTTTCTCTCTGAGACCGTCAGTTCCGGTTATTATCACCAATATTAATTAAACACTGGAGGGAAAATAATGAGATGATTCTAACATAATAGAGTATGCGTTTCTAGTTAGCCACGGTCGGGGTGTTGCTACAGTATGTTTTTAATAAAAATCGTTTATTTCAGCAACAGCTGGAGATTGTATTTACTCTTTGCATAGTATAAAATAAAGCCGCTGTATGGTCGCTTAGATCTTTTAAAATGTTCAACGAATTTTAATAGTTTTCAGAATTAGATAGAGAGATTCAATTAGAAGATTTATATGCATAATACATACTTATTATACCACAGAAAAGCAGAGATATTCAAAGATTGTAATATGAAGTCGTGACAAACATATTTTTGTGTCCTTATTTCGCAAACGCTGGCTAAACATTACGAGATAGATCAAACTAAAGTTCTGCGGAATTGTACATCTTAACAAGATCGAAAAAAGTAGAGGATGGTATATATGTATTTCTAAAGTATAACCCACAGTAACCATATGTTATTTATAAAGTTATTTTACAATACAGTATTATTTCTTAGCCAATTGATAACATTACGTATGTTGTATGTTCTATGCAGATCAAAATTGCGCTTATCAGTATTTCATTTTTTTTATTACTTTTTTTTTTATTTATTATCCTTTACAAATTACTTAAACTATTGTTGCTTAACACTATAAAAAACCACAGAGGTTTGCCCTTAGTGTTATGCTTACATCTAATTATAATTAAAATATATTATGTACAAGGTCTATTATTATTAAATACTCATATTCCATTGCAATCAATCGAATATGAGTATTCTTACACATTTAAATGTTAATGTAAATTGCGCAAGTAAAAATCTTTTACATACATTTTAATATTTTTGTTAGACACTTTTTCTACCAAAGTGTAGGGTAGTTCATTAATAAGGCGAGGAACTAGATAACTCGCAGTTCGCTCGCCGTATACATTATTAGCGCGTATTGTTTGCAACCGGTTTTGTGTTTTCGCTCGTGTCTGTATAGGGTGTGTTATTTTAATTTGATATTTTTCATTGAAAAATGTATTCTTTACTAGCATATATTTAAACTGTTCTTGTACGGGTAATATTTTGCAATGTTTAAATAGACCTAGCTCATTATCGCCATACTCTCTTTTAACTGTAGAAGATACAATTGACTTTAAAATTTTAAGTTGTAATTTATAAATGTTATTTAAATAAGTATTATATGTATGGCCATAACTGCAGAGGCCGTAATGTATATGTGTTTCTGCAAGAGAATTATACAGCATTAGTTTGACTTTATAAGGAATACGCTTTTTTAATATATTGATAATAGCAAGAAATTGTCTTAATTTGGTACAAACTTTATCGATGTGTTGGTTCCAGTTAAATCTATTATCGATAATGAGTCCCAAGTATTTATGTTGATCTACGACTTCAATCGACGGACATGTACAAATATTTCTATTTTGGTTGTGTAAGCAATTGTGATCGTGGATTATTACTTTTTTTTGGAATATGTCTTTTAGGTAGGGCGATTTGATATGAAGAAGCTTCGTTTTAGCCGGATTTAGTACTAAGCCTTCATCATGACACCACTTGTTAAAACGATCAAAGTCCTCCTGTAGCAAATCAGAGATTTTATTTGGGTCTCGATCTGCAATCATTAAACACGTATCATCCGCAAACTGGTAACAGTAGCAATGATTAAGGCAGTTCCTCATATCATTTACGTATGTCAGAAAATACAATGGCCCCAAAACTGAGCCCTGAGGCGTTCCTTCTTTAGTTATAACAGCATTACTTTCTGTGGTTCCAATTTTTACGGTAAAAGTTCGATTGCTGAGATAATTGGAACACCAAGCAAGTAGCGGTCCACGGATACCTGAGTTTTCTAACTTAAATTTTAGTCGGTCGTGATTAAGAGTGTCAAAGGCCCGCGATAAATCAATAAAGAGGACTAATACATGTTTTCGATTGTTCAAATAATTATTAACCTTGTCAGTAAACTCAAAGAGGAGATCTTGTGTTCCTTTTCCTTGTTGAAAACCAAACTGATTCTTGTAAATTATTTGATTCTCTCTATAGAAACTGTTTATCTGTTGGCAAACATACTTTTCTACGATCTTGTCAATAGTCGAAAGAAGTGTTATAGGCCGGTAATTACAATAATCATTCCGTTTGCCTGACTTAAATACCGGCCTAACATTTCCTTTTTTCAAACAATCTGGGTACAACTTAGTCATAAAGCTACTATTTATAAGGTTCGCTATGGCTATGGAAACATTTTTGTCTATCATTTTGACATGATCAACTTTGATATTATCTGACCCTGGTGCTTTTTTTGAAGAAAGATTACTTATGATTTCATTTATTTTCTTACTAGACGCTTTTTGAAAGCGAATACTGGCGATTGCTGGTTTTATGAATGCATCTCTATCAAAAAATTTTATTTTACAATTTGGAATAATTTTTTTAACCGAATCATGGAACCCCTTAGCGAAACCATTTGCTATCTCCGTAATTTTTAATCCTTGAGACTCAAATGCTTTAAATATAGCTTCATCAATGGATAGCGTTACACGGCCTAACATCTGATTTATTATGGTATATGTTTTCTTCGGGTTATTAAAGTTATCCTTTATTCGATTGACATAATGTAAATTTCTTCGATTTTCTAAAATTTTATTAATTTTATTACGCATTTTGTTGTAATTGAGTCTGATTCGAGAATTATGTGGATTATTTTTCCATAAAGTAAAAAGCCTATCTCTTTTATTACAAAGCCGAATTACATTGTTATCCATCCACGGCACCCTAAACGGCTTTCGGGGATTTTTTTTATAATTATAACACCTAGTAGATGCATCATACCCATGCTTGAATGAACTAATAATAAAATCGCAAATTTGGTTTGGTGAACTCATATTATATGTCTCTTTCCAAGTTACTTTACATAATTCATCTTTTAAAATTTTATTATCAATTATCTGTTTAGAAACCGCCTGTATATGTTTCGGTCGCTTGTCGTCGATGCAGGTAAACACAATTGCTCGGTGATCCGCCAGTACTAAGTCGACCGCTGCGGAACACTGATATAATGTGGGGAATCTGGCAAATATGTGATCAATACAAGATTTAGTAACTAAATTATTTTTCAATTCGATTCTAGTGTAATCCGTGATTCCACACATTAATCCGTGCTCGCTCAGTGCATCTATGTATGAGTTTTTGTATGAAGAATTCCGTTTCAGATCAATGTTTGTATCACCCATTAAAATTACATTACCTTTGCTATCGAGGGTTGAGATGTACTTGCGCAATTCTTTAACAAATATATTCTTATTCGTTGATGGCGGTCTATATATTGCACACACAACCACGTCTTGTCCGTGATCCATTTTTAATGCACCCGTTAAGTTTTCAAATGTATTAGATTTATAATGAATTGGTGTAAATTTTGAATAGTTTTTGGTATAAATTATTATTCCACCACCTTTTTTATTAGTGCGTAATTGTGAGTGCATTCTATATCCGGGTATATTATACAATTGGACAATTTCTTTAGATATTCCAACTTCCGTAACGATAATTACGTCCAAGGGAAAGGAGCTGTTGTGAGTCACCAGTAGTAGATCGTTAAAGTTTTTGATAATTGATCTTATATTGATATGTAAACAAGTAATTTTAAGATTACTATTAGCAGGTAAATTTTGAAAAAAGTAATCTAGGGATGAACAATTATGAATTTCTTTGATTTTAGACATAGTAAAAGGTATTAGTATTACAGAGGTAAGTATAAGTAGCTATATTAATTTTTTACTATTCTATTATGTTTAAAAATGTTGTCAATGTCTTGTAGACAACGAATGTAGAAGATTTTGCTATTATTGGTTTTTCTTGCACATACCTTTCCCTCTTTACACCAAATAAATTGAAAAGAATTTTGTAGTTGTTGTTTCGCATTATATAGAAGGGATTTTATTTGTTTCGTTAAAGCTTCTCTTACTATGACGCGATCTGTGGCCTTTTCTTGAGCATTGGTATTTATAATATGACCTACAGTAATGCATTTTTGTTTGCTAGCCATTATCCATTTATTTCGAGCAGTTTTAGATTTCATTTCCAAGAGTATGTTGCATGTTTTGTCTTTATTACGCGGAAAACGTTGTGATGACTGAATTTCATTTTTGTCTACTTCAAGTTTTAAGGCTAAGTTAGTAAGGATATCATCGAGTTCTGATGGTGGTATTTCAGGCAAGCCAGAAACTTCCAGGGTTGTAGACAGGGCATTTTGCTCCAATTGGTTTAACCCTTGTTCTAGAACCGATACTCGTAATTCTAAATTTTTATTCCTATGAAGTAAATCTTGATTTTTATTTTCAAGATCTTTTATTTTACTATCCTGGTTATGAATCGATTTCTCCATTGTATTGATTTGGTCACTTAAGAATTCCAATGACGCCTCTAAGTTTCCAATTTCTTCGCGAAAAGTTTTTTTTATTTCACGGCTTATATCCTGGACTAGTTTTCGTGTATCAATGACTGTATTTTCATAAGCCATCTGATTTGGCGGGTCAGACTCCTCGTCGGCGTCTTCGTCTGGAATGAGGAATGATGTTCTGTGCGATATATTCTGCAAACAATCCTCGCAACTCCATTCAATATTAGTGGTATTACGTAGGGTATTTAGCTGCTTATTAGATAACTTAGAACAGGAAGGTTCAGCGTGCACTATTTTTTGACATCGACTACATTCCAGACCTGGAGATTTTTTTGTAATAGCCTTTTTACACAATACACATTTTTTAATAACCATAACTGCGGGTATGAATCACTTTTTAAAGACAACTTGTACACAACCGTGCGCTGCGAGCGCGCGACGAATATATATTAAAATGGATATTTTAGAAGATATGAGATATTTTCAATATAGCGGCATAGCGGCTGGTGGACCGTAAGTTTAGCAACGGTGTGGCAAAGTTATACGAATATATTTATGGCAAATAGCAATACAGACTACTTATTACTTTTATTTTTCATTCATTGAACACCGACAAAATACACATTACAAACATTATCAAATTTCATTCACAGATTTTTGTTTAATGGTATCTTAATTAAAGATGGAAACTACATGGACGAAACTTTAACAACAACGTTATTTACTTATACTATATATAATTTATAAATATTTAAAAAGAAGATTAACAATAAAAGAAAATTGGGCTTATAAACTAGATGTCAACGATTACTATGTTAAATCTGTAAGGGATTAGACATTTTCGATGAATGCTCCCAGGCGACATAATTTTCCCCACTATTCCAACTATTATCATTATATTTTGGTCCATTTATGAAGTGAAACTTCTTTACGTAAAATTTTTATGGATGAAATGCGTGATTAGCGTTTTTTATGCTAATTCGTTTAAAGGCTAAAAAGTTTCAAATAACATGTGGCTTTTTAATTAGCCGGTCGTCATGTAATATAGTATTTTTCATAAAATAAAAATATTTCATAAATTTTAAAATCAAAAATCGAATTTCATTTATAATATTAACAAAACACACGTGGCATTTTTATTTACATTTCGTCATTTGATATTTCAATAACAATGAAAGTCATTAAAATTGTAACATATCTTCCTCCCCCCCCCCTCTCTAAGTCTCGGAATTTTTTATATTTGTATAAATATAAACAAGACTTAAAAGTTACTTGGCCAAAGATGTTTCACTTCTAACATGTGTACTAATTAACAAATAATACACTGAAACCTTCCTCATTAGTTACTGAATTACTTACTTACTTACTTACTTACTTAATTACTACATTAGCGAAAACAACATGAAAATCCGTTCAGTGGTTTTTAATTTTATCGCTAACAAACAGAACCGTTAAATAATATAAAAGGATGGATAACAAATATGTACTTTAATTTATTTCAAATGTACATTGCGAGTTCCAATTACGTAACATATGTATAAAATTACAAGTAATTAATACAATACTTGCATGGATTTACTAAGTCCTTATCAGGTGACTTAAAGTCGCACAATAGCAAGACAATGGACACAAAGAATAAATTCAAGGATATCATTTATGTCTTCACCAGACTGATTTACAATGACTTCGATCAATTAAACGTACTTAACTAGAAGATTTGCAGACAGCATTAGCAAATTCTTGATATTAAGAAAATATAGGTAAAGAAGATTTCAAGAAGCGACAAATAATTAAGAAGATATGCATAGTATAGTTTATTAAATACTCGTTAAATTAACCGAGGTCCGTGGTTCGTTCTCCGACTGGACCAAATCAGAAATATTGTTTGCCTTTTTTTAGAGTTTGAATAGCAGACTAAAAAACTGTTTGCGCTTTTCATGATAGATTTAATTTACTACATCGCAGTTTTTTCTGTTCATGATTCTAAAACTTCTAAGCACTCTTTTAAAGACATGTCGTTTAACAGCTATGTTAAACGACATCCTTCTTAATCTTTTAGAAATATGAAGAAATCCGGATAGAATTTCTGTTTCATTCACAGACTATCTCGGTGTACCGATGTTATTCGTGTAGTTTCCGTGGAAATATGTGAGTCTGCATTTACTAATTTATATCCAATCTTGAATTCACATGAAAGCTCAAAAATAATATCAGTCTACTCATTTGGGAGGATTTAAGCCACACACACTTAATTTCTACTATATTATAAATGTAAAAGTAACTCTGTCTCTCACGCCATACCTACTGAATCTGATTTAAACGTAGTACACAAGTAGTCTAAGGCTTCAGAAAGGACAATAAGCTCTTTGCAGAGACACACTGCAAGTATATGTATATATATTTAGAATATTTTATTTTTACATTAATAGGAATCGTCCTTTTAAACGAAAAATAGAAGCTATACAGCGGCATAATTTTTAAAGTAAATGATATCACGGATCTTCATCGGTTATGCAATACTAACATCAACGATGCCAAGAAGCGAGCATCGACTTTAGGGGCGTGCATAATCAAAGTGATGTTTGTATGCAGCAAACATATCAAACATGCAAATTGTATAAACAAATCACTTGTCTACCTTACTATAATTCAATGGGGCTATGTGAACAAAGCATCTTTCACTTTGGAGATAATTTTGCTTAGGTATTTATTACTACGTCATTGACATTTAAATGCGTTAAATCATATTACGCGATCTATTGAACTTTAAAAAATTTATATGTGAGCATTGTCTTAACGTTTTTATATTACTTAGATTAGATAGATTTCGTCAAGAAGTGGATTAAATAGTGACACGAACTTCTTTTGTACAAAACAAAATACATATAGATAATAACAAATGTCATCTCCAGAACTTTTACAACATAATTTTTCCGCAATTATCTGGTAGAAATTAAAACTTAAATTGTGGAGGATTAAAAAAAAAATAGTTACGATCACGTTAGGTAAATCTTCTTCCGGAGTAATTTTAACTTTATATATTTTTTATATCAAATCAAAAATATCTTTATTCAAGTAGGCATATTACAGCACTTTTGAATCGTCAAATTATATTTTTTTTTCCACACTCTGATTCTAATATACGTCTGATGATGGTACTCAAGATCGGCTTAAAATCTAAAGTTACGAGGGTTCCTTCGCGCCCTGATCCGAGAAGAACCCACAACAAACTCAGTCGGGTATTTTTTTTGTTACCATCATCATTACAATATCATATTAGTTGACTATATTTTAATTAAAATTAGAGCAATTCGTTCACTCCCAGCCGTTTCTATCGTCTAGGTAATCTTGCAACTTATAATACGATTTTCCTATCATCTTTCTTTTAACAAAGACTTTGAATTTATTAATTGACATCTTTAGAACGTCTTGTGTGAGTTTATTATAGACACGTATACAATTACCCTTAAATGAGTTGTTAATCTTATGCAGCCTACTAGAATTTATAACAAGTTTGTTTTGGTTTCGTAAGTTATGTAATGTACATACACTCTTTTTATAATAATCACTTTTATTTTTAATAACACCGCCTACCTTCTCTCTGTTTTCTTTGACTGTCTCCCTAGCCACAAGTGTTGTCTGGAAGAGATCGCTATTTAGCGATAAGACCGCCCAATTGCACACTAAATGTATTTAATGTTAAGTTATTGTATTTCACTGTGATTCTTTTTGTGGTGTTCAATAAAGTATACATCTATCTATCTATCTGTTTTCACTCAAATTTTAATAAACTCGAAAACTGTAACATGTCTGAAAAAGCTTTCTATAAATTTTTCTATAAGAAACAATCGATGAATCATGTGTTTTGCTATACATATGTTTTATTAACACTATATCAAATACACAAATCTAAAATGTACAAGTGCTGAGCAAACGTGGTGCCTTTAATATACATGGTACGGTAGATATATATAATATAAAGCATTTTAATTCATTTTTACTTAAGATTTACTAAAAAAAGAATCAAACACGCCGAATATATTAAGAATTTAATACAGTTTTTTTTTTAATTTGGACGATGAGTATGAGTATGAGACGATGTAAATAAAAGTAACATCAGTTTATTATTTATTTTTTATAGCCTTTGACTAACAGTTGATATTGATCAGATAAAATTCAATTCAACATGAATTCCAATCCATTTTAACTATTAAATAAAACGCCTGTCATTATCGATATAGTGAACTACATTTATAAACTAATTACTCTAAGTAGTTTTGCAGGCGCTGATATGCGGATAAATTGATTCCTTTTTAGATTTGTGTGCGTAAAATGGGAGTGATTCTGAAAATTAAAAACACATTTTTAACGATGAAGACTGTTTTTAGTTATATTAGTTAAACAGAAATTATATACCTTAGTAAATATTTTAATTATCCATAAAAATACATTTTTATTTTATTGACTTGTATAAATTTATAATTTTAAGTAGCAAAGCAATTAAGTTTATACACTATGTAGTTTTATTTAACATATACTCAATTACATACGGCGAAAAGAAAAAATATAATTAAATCAAATAATAAGTTGCGTCCAAATTGATGTTCCTAAAATGCTGGCCACATTACCTCTTTGGAATAGCTAAGCTGATCCTTTGGCCGAGGTAAGCACCAGCTCTAGGATCATTTGTAGAGTCCAAAAACCTTTTAGAGATGTTTAAAGAATACTCGTAATTTTGCTTCTAGCCACCACGGTCTCATAGTTTCCATGTCAATTACGAAAACAAGATCTGCAATTCAGGGAAGAAGGCTTTTTAATCTTAAATAAAAGAAAACATTTTACAAGTAAGCTTCGATAGAAAATAGTATAATAACATATTTTCTTTAATTTTAAATCTATTTATCCATCTTATACTTTTATATTTAGAACCAATTTTGTTGAGTTTTAGTTTATAAATTTTACTATTAGAGCTATTGATAGCAACTCTATTAGAGTTTAAAAATTGTCTATTCATACTAATATATGTATGAATACGTGTTAAATGTAAAAAATATCAATTAAAATGAACCTTATCACATTAATTTTATTTGATAAAACAGTTTGAGTTAATTGAGTCTTATTAATTTTTATCTCAACCTTGAATCAGAGACAATAAACCCTACGAAATGTTTAATCGCGTTACTATTTAGACATTTCATACTTACAATCCAAACCATGCCAAATAAATAATTGTTATATGGACCTGTAAACAGTTGATAATGTTAAAAATTTACGAAATGCGTTAATAACTTTATGTGGCTACAAAAAATGTGATACAAGGTGAAAATACCTCAGTTTTGATATCATTTAATCTTTAACCCTTTAATGGCTTTCAAGGTATCCGCTGCAATTTTAAATTCTTAATTCTGTATGTCTAATTTTTTGATTAAGTGGTAACTACAACAGAGGTTACAAGTTCGATCTTCAGGCATGGCAAATATTGATAATTTTATTGTCTAGTATACCTAGCTATAGCCTAGGGGGAGGCTTCGACAAGTTACTACCCTACAATTAAAAACCATTAACAAGTAAGACTATTTTCACCTGATTACCATCATAATATGATATTATGACGGTAATCAGTTGACGGAAGCTAACTAATGATGCAGTTAATGGTATATCATCATCATCGGACATCCTGGGTTCGAGTCTGGTGAAATTTTGTTATTCAGTTTCAGTTAAAGAAATTCTTGGTATTTCCCCAAAGGCGGGAAGTTGGCGGTGTGTTATACCATGGATTCTGTGCTTAATTTCTCTTCAATCGAATCGAATACCTATCACATCGAACTATGAGAGTGGAGAAATAGAGTGCACTTGTGTACTATGCCTTCCAACCCAAAGTGGAGCAGCGTGGTGATTCTATGCTCTAATAACCCTGTCTTCTGTGAGTGAGAAGGCCTGTGCCAAGCAGTGGGACGTTAATGGGCTTTTTTTGGTTTTCCGCTGGGAAATGCTTTATGCACGCCGGGTAAAGTCTAAACTTACATCCGGGAGTGTGAGACTCGCTGGTCGTACCAGGATACCCACTAAACCCCAGCGTAACCCTCTTCATCCAGATTTTGGGGTCCAGATATCGTCTAACACATTCAGCTCTGGCGCCCCTAATGAATCGGACTTAAGGGTTTAGTTGAGGGAGAGTAGGCGAGCAAAATTGCGCCTCCTGGCGCCGCCTGTCCTCCGGCGTTAGGGAATAGGGTCTGCTATAAGCTTGCTTTGCCTGTTTAGTGCCTCCTTCTGCAGGATGACGGCCTCACTGAATGAGGTCACTGCTCTCTAACCTGGCTCATCGCCAATCATGGCTGGGGAGTGAGAGGCCATTTCCAATCAGCGATGTCAAGAATTGACGCTGGTATCCCCAAGCCCGACAATTTGCTACTGTGTGGTGTGCCGTGTCGACGGCCGCCCGCCGCGTCTCTTCACAGCCTACAATCTGATACTTGCCGCAGCAACCTAATGACCAGGTAGCACCTGTACCAACCTGTAGGTTAGCGTACCGTGCCCTCTGGCAAGCCAATCTTCCAAGAATGGACGCACTGCTGCAACCGTGGCCACACGAGGTCTTCTTTCAACCTTTCAACCAGGGCCCCGTCAGATAAGGTCCTGATTGACTGGACGACGACGTTAATGGGCTGCTACTTACCTTCTGTATAATTACATACCGTCAGATGCGATTGCAATCGCAAAAGCACTAATCGAGAGGTTTAAAAAAACTACTTTCCATTATTTAGTCAACTTTTATACAATATAAATCGTATTTAGTTTGATTAAAAGAAAAATATATGCATATGACGAACATGTTAACATTGTTTTTCATCATAACGTTATTTCTTCGTGTCCCATAAATCTGATAAGATACAGCATATTTGTTCAAAGAGCGACAAAGTAAAGAACGCATTTTGCAATAACATAGTATAAAAATCATAGAATTGCTCCCTACATCATCAAGCCTATCAGTTCGTTTAGTGAAAATGAAATTGACTGTACTATTTTTGTTCATGTGTCTGGTAAGTGAAAATAAAATTAAATATAACATAAAGATTTAACTGTATAGATCAAAGCCATTTCAATTTTAAGAAAAAAGTTCTCTCTAATGTTATTATATATATTTTGTGTATTTTAAAGGTATATTATTAAAAAGGGACACAGTACTGATATATATACAAAATCGAGACTAGGTTATTCCTCTATATTGATTTAATATATAAAAACTTCTTTTGATGGTTTTGCTGTTACAAACGAAAATTTTGTTGTTAGGTAACTAGTTTTGATTAGGTAAGCAATTTTGCTTTTCTAGGCAGTCTGGTAAAGCTTTAATTTGAAATACAGTTTTTATACAAAAATGTTAATTTTTCCAGGTTTCTTCATCTTTGGGAAACCCGTCCGATCACGCTTTGTCACTTCGGCAGAGACGTGATATCGACTTTGGTAGCAATATACAGTAAGTAAAAATGAAGCTTACCTACTTGTATATCAAAATTTTTGAATTGTATGTGGTTTACTGATATAGAAATTTTTATTGCCTTATTCTGTTTAAATTGGACCGCATATAATAATTAACAAATTATTATATATTCGTAAAAAATTATATTTATATATTAACACATTTTGTGATCATAATTTTCCTTCAACCTGATATTTAAATTGCAATTTTTTTACTTAATCAATTTAGTATTTCTGTTTTATTGTGAGATATATTAAAATCAAATTATACATTGACATAAAGGCAGGTGTAATCTTTTACGAAATTGGGCATGTTAAAAGAATAATTGGAATTATGTCTAATCTACTTTCACTCATCAGAATACTCGTCCGGGAACTTATTGCAAATTTACAAAATGCGGCCAAAAAGGCTATTTACGCTGTTACAACATTTAGTGAAGGACTACAAACTCAAGGAAAATTATTTTCTGAAAAAATGTTAAATGATATAAACGCAATGAGGACGAGAGTGGAATCGGCAATGAAAAGCTTTTCTGACAGGTTTATCGGCGCTGGAACCGCTGTCCGCGAATGTGTAGACGTAAGTATAATTTCAGAAAATAATTATACACTTACTAATGCTATAATTCAATAGGAGAATGTGAAAAACAACTTTAAATTCTGTTTTGACTCATTAATTCAGGATAAAGTAAATTCGCGTATTTTACACGTGTTCATAGAAAAATGTTTTCATCATAAAACCGATGATTTATTAATAGGTACATTTAAAAATAATTCTAGTTACGAGAAAATAATTTTTAACTTTCATTGATGTTCTTAAATATAGGTCAAAATTAAAAAAAAGCTTGTAATGTAAGGAAGTAAAATAAGAATTACACATTTAATACCAATTACTCTTAAAAATTAAAACCTTTTTACACTTGTGTTATAAAAACTATAACATTTTATAGTCATTCAGAAAAGAAGCTGAAAATATCTACGTTGACACTGTATCAAAATCTAAACTTTGTGCTGAAGAGCGCATACAAGATGTCAAGGAAATGATTGAAAGCTTAAAGCTTCTCGCAGAAAATGCTACAGAGTATGCCAATAACGCTGTGGAGGAGTTAAGACATTGTAACGACAATAACGTAGGCTTTTTATCTACGGGAGCATGCCTTGGAGGTGTTGCTGTTAGAACCGAGTTGAAGGGAGCTTCATTTATGACTCAAAGTGGACTATCGGTAAAACTTTTATTTTCATTATTTAATTATACATTATATTTATCAATTTAGCCAGTAGTATTCACGTTAGAAATATATTCTCTAGTTGATTGAGAATATCGAAAATATGTCTAAAACGAACAAAGCCCTATTTGTCTATTTGCGATCTAAAATCACTCATTAATTAATTTTTCCGAGGTCTATATATGTCTTAATTTAGTTTCCTTTTATTGGTCCTCTAAAGAGATACAGTAAGTGTTAGACAAAATTCTATTCAATAACCTAATGGCAGTCTAATGATGTAAGCATACTCCTTGAATAGTCCCGCTAAAGCGCAGTAGTTTTTTTATGGCTCTTAGAAGAAAGAAATATATATATATAAGCACCATCATATTATTACGTTGGGACTAGTTCTACACGTTAATGCTGACGTAGTTTTTACAGCACAAATTTGCAGTTTGCAAAGTATGTCTGAAGAGATACGGCAACCATTAAATACATTTTATTTCTGTATTTTATAGATCGCCCGCATTAACTTGAGTTTGGCTACTTTACCAGCAGCATTTGAGGTTTGCGCCGGTAGTCGTATGGTCGCAGCCGGAATAAGCTCAGGAAAAGTAGTAGTGGAGGTCGGCACCTGTTCAACTTCTTCAATGATTTCATCTCTTACTGGCAAAACCTCCATGTAATTTAATTTACTTTCTCGCTGATTTTATATAATAAATGTAATAGAATAAATGTATTATATTTTCTTCCCATTCTTAGAATAACATAATTAACAATAAATATAATACGAATTCCTGCATAAAAGGAGCTCACAGATTAAAGATGATTGTTGAATACACATTGATTTATATAATTGTGACTATGAGAGTGAAGGAATAGAGAGTGCACTAGTGTACTATCGCTACCAAGCCGCAGTGGCGCAGCGTGGTGGGTCTATGCTCTAAACCCTTTCTCCTATGAGTGCCTGTGTCCCAGAGGGACGTTAATGGGTTGTCACTTATCTTACTAACTTACTCCTACAGACATTTAGCCTATACGAAGCGGGTAATATTGAAAGAATAAAAACATAAATTCCACCATTTTATTAGAACCATTAACAAAGTATCAAAAATATCTAGTGAGAATTTTGTCACTTATTTAGACAAAGTTTAATTATAACAATAAAATCGTCAACATTAACTGTTATGAAAGTAATGATGTCCAAAATAGTTAATCAAGAAAAGTGCGTACATATTGCAATATCGTGATTATTAGCGAGGGCACATAGCTTGTCGGCCACCATCCACAGGCAAAGTAGCGCCAGTAATATTGCTTGCTGCATTACTAGCTAAAAATGTTATCACGCTTGACACCTCTTTCGTTTCACCGGGTCGACCGATAGCATGAGTTTCTCTACATCTTATTAAATAAGCCTCATACTCTTGCTCTGTCATACTACCTCGCAAATGCATTCCACTAGTTATAACTCCAGGATTTACTGCATTGACTCTAACACCCTTGGGCCCTAGTTCGAGAGCTACACATCTTGTAAATTGATCCAATGCTGATTTAGATGTGCAATATGCAAGAGTGTTTGGAAACGATCGTAAACCAGCTAAACTGGAGACATTTACAATATTTCCTTTACTTTTAATTAAATAAGGTGTGGCAAGCATTGTTAAGTAATAAGGTGCACGAACATTAGTTTTCATTATGATATCAAATTGGTCTAAAGACGTCGTTTCTATGGTACCATAACCTAAAACACCAGCATTGTTCACAAGAACATCAAGATTTTTGAAATGCTCAATCGTGGACTTTATAATATTCTCGACGTCTTTTGTGTTCGTAACGTCACCGACAATTTTTAATGGTTCCAATTTTTCCGGAGATATTTCTTCACAACTTTTTGCTACGTTATCTAAATTTTCTTTATTTCTTCCAGTTATTGCTAGTTTTGCTCCTAATTTAGAAAATTCGACCGCTGTATCTGCACCGATGCCGGAACTTGCGCCAGTAATAAGTACCACCTTCCCAGAAAACATTTTACCTGTTTAATAAAATAATTATCTTTAAACGTGATAAAACTAATAAAAAAAACTTACTTTTAAAAGTCATTAAAAGATATTTTGATCACCTAAAACAATTTTATACTAATTTTTATATTAAGTTTTGTACTTATTAACGCATTTAAGATTTATTATAAAAATAAATCTTAAATGCGTTAATTAGTACCTCAATATCTAAAATTTCTTAAATCCTGTGGTACCATTTAGACAAAAATGACTTCAAATTGAGTTATAAATTTAAAATATTTTTAATGCATTTAAAGCCTAAATAACTGCACAGTAAAAATCCCATTAAAATAAATGCAGCCTGTTTAGAAAATAAATCTATACACGTACATATTTTTATTATTCTAGAAATAAAACAGAATCAATATATCGAAATAAACACGTCAAATTTATTTATTTGTATATATTGCCATATTATTTAACAACCATCTTGACCAATGACTGGTTAGATAAAATTCAAGAAATCATGCATGTAGAAGATTAATCTAACTTGATAAAAATATGAACGATTTTGTACAATACTAAATTACGTCACCTTTTTATGTCAAGGATACTTTTGATATAATAGAATGAAGGAACAAATATGTATGTTTACAGATGAAGTATTATGTCACTACTCAAAAATATGTAATAATAATAAGGTACAAAATTAAATCCCATGCAAACTTTAAAATAGAATAAAATATAACCTAGCAAATTATTTTAGCAATTGAAAAGATCCATATACTTATATGGGGCTACGTAAGGTATTTATGTACGAATTTGTCACTTACTCTAAACAGTCACCACATCGAGTGATATAAAGCCACTTACTGACTATTAAAAAGATTACAAGGCAATTATATCATACTTCCATTGGTTAACTGATAATGAACCCTTGTCTTAATCGGTATTCAAGACAACATAACTTACCTTAATAAAATATACGTAACGACAGCAATTCTGTTCCAAAATTGACTTTGAAGAATAAAATTTTCTATTCTATTCCAAACAATATTTTTAATGCAGTAGGTGATGCCACTTTTGGCGGTAGTTTGGTCTTTATATTTTGATGGTGACGCGTAATGACATCTTTTCCCATGACCGCATCAACCGCATGAACTATCGAGAGAGTGAGCCGCTGAACGTGTCAGAAAGTGATAGTGAGAACCGCTACCGCAACCTCGCCCGTGCACAACCCTACTTCGAGAAGTAGCAGGAGAGCCCAAAATCCCAGGTACGTGCACGAGATTCCTTTCTCCCTTCATCTCATATCACCTGTTACGCGGAAACCTCACTGAATTCTAAATTTCTTTTCTTCTTTACTTCTACACCGAAACGCTATACAGTACATTCATCCCCCGCTACATGGACGGTGACATCTACGTCGCCACACCAGTAGGTTTTTCAATAAGTTAATATCTTTGTAAAAAAATCTGCACAATAATTTTTACAAAATAAATGCGCAATGTATCAATTACGAGCTCGTATTTCTCTAAGACAAAAAATCGAAGTAACATCAATTCTCACAGAACTGTCGCTTATATACTGATTAACATTTTATACATTTGCAATACTATTCAGATAAAGCAAAAATAATTTTCTAATGCATATGGCATTAGAAAATTATTTTTATTTCTTGTATTTCTTTTAGAGGGAAAAAGGTACAGAAATGATTTGTCGGGTTGTGCATACGCATAATTATAAGATACCGTAATCAATTTTAGATTTGGCTCTACGTTATTTTAAGAAATATGTCATAATCGTCTCTGTCCAAAATTATGGTGAAGATTATTTAAGCGATAAAAATGTTTGGACTTGATTCTTGTTGCACACAGAAGCAAAATATTCACACGTTGTAACCTACAAAATTATATTTAAATGAGTAATCGCTGGGTTTCTTGCCGGCTTCTTTTTAGCGTAATCAACATTCTGAAGATTCATTAGCAGCGGACAGACTAGTGACGAATTAAAAGTACAACTGAAATAAAAATAATTAGACTATGACAAAACTTAATTTATATTTTATATATAGTCATAGTCTACTTGCTCCTCATATTCTCATGATTCTTTCAAAATCTAAATTATAATAGTTATTGCTTACAAATGATTAATATGACGAAAAACTGCTACGTATTACCTATCATGTCAAAATATTTAGGTTAGTGCGTAAATAATGTAGAATACCCTTATAATAACTGCCGAGTTTCTATCTCTCCTGTTTGTAAAGTTTTCACACAAAAGTTACTGGGCCCATTAAAAAATATATTTTTAATTGATCTACAGTATTATATAACGTATTAATATCTACAAAGTCCACGATACAATGTCCAATTACTGTAGTTATGCCACTATAGCGACTTTTTTGCATTTTAAAATTTAATAAAAGTACAACAAATTGAAAGATGCCAAATAAAGAAAATACTGTCATGATATCTGTAGAAGTATAGCGATGGCCATATTCATTTTATTCACATGACATCACACACATATAGACAGAACAGACTATGTATTCCAGAATGACTGTTTTATCCGTCAACCCAGCTCTTCAGGAGTATTCAGCACACATATTTGTAGATAAAGTACTGTCCTAAAGTAATTAAATCTAAGTAAAATAAAACATAAATAAATCTATAATCAGATTTAGTACACTTTCCACTGCCACGAGACCGGTATCTAGAAACCACGGGGAATCGCTAATATATAAAAATACTACGCTTAGTATTGATTTTAACATTTAACTTTAATATAATAGTAAAACGAGACAATAGGTTTATCAGTTATGCCACAGGTTATCAAGTATAAAAATATGCTGATAGCATACAAATAAAACAGTTTCTGTATAAATGACTTTATTGTTAATCAGATATAATGTTTATTTTTATCTCAACGAGGACACATTGCATGTCGCCCACCATCAACAGGTAAAGTAGCTCCAGTAATATTTGAAGCACCTTCCCCAGCTAAAAATACAATGACTGATGCCACTTCATTCGCGTCACCCGGACGTCCTAGAGCGTGAGTTGCAGCACATTTCTTTATGAAGGCCTCATACTGTTCATCATTCAAGCCATCTTTTTTATGTAAGCCAGTAGTTATTACCCCTGGATTGACGGCATTAACGCGAACACCCTTTGGACCTAATTCAAGAGCTATACATCTAGTAAATTGATCCAAAGCTGCTTTAGACATGCAATATGCGAGGACATTGGGAAAAGATCTCATGCCTGTTACGCTTGAAACATTGATAATATTTCCTTTGCTCTTAATAAGATACGGTGTAGCTAACATTGTCAACTGGTATGGACTCCGCACATTTGTACCCATAACTCTATCGTATTGTTCCAGAGAAGTGGTTTCTATTGTTCCTGACTCCAATACTCCTGCGTTATTTACTAGGACATCAATTTTCTTAAAATGAGATATTGTGCTCTTTATTAAATTGTCTACATCTGCTTCATTATTCATATCGGCAACAATAAGCAATGGTTTTGCTTTACTTGGTGAAATATTCTCACATTGTTCTGCAACTTTTTCGAGATTTGTTTTGTTTCTTCCTGTTATTACAAGAAGGGCATCAAGTTTGGCAAACTCTACGGCTGTAGAAGCTCCAATCCCGGAGCTAGCACCAGTGATAAGTACAACTTTATTGGAGAACATTTCACCTGTTCAAATTAATTTAGATACATATATAAAAAGAATAACTAGCTACTTCTCTATAATAAAATATTCAATTCATCGTTATATCTATAAATTCTATTTTTTGAACGCAATGGATTTACTGCAGTCTATATACTATATAATGTATATGAGAAAGGTACCTCGTTCACAGTACGATAACGTAAATTGTATCGAAAAAAAGGAAACAGTAAAATTACTTATTGAATAAGAATTAGATAGATATACAATTCTCTATTGAATACCACAAACATAAAACAAATAAAGCAGAAACAAACTAAAGACAAATAAGCGACCTTATCTTCCTAGTGATTTCTAGTATATAATACGACGTGTTAGGGAGATTATATGAAGTAAAAAGGCTAAGTAGTGTCCACTAATACATTACATACACACGAATCCTTCAGTACATATTGAAATAGATAGTTACATAGTAATACTAGGATAGGGGTACTAGGATGACTAGGAAAAAGAGATTCGTTTAACAATGCATTTAACTATAATATCATCAAAACTGAAACAGCGTACATCAACATAAAATAACTTGTTAGCTCTAACACAGTATTTATTGCTTCAATCTTAACATCGCGTGTATTAAAACTATAGCAATACAGCAATTAGAACAGAGAGATAATTTCAGCTGGGCAGGTCAGTGCCCCTAACACAAGATGTAAAATATAACTATCTCTAAAATCAACTACGATTACGAGAAAATGTCACGAACTTTTTCGTTGCAACTCTGAAATTGACTCTAGGATAGACCTTTGAAACGTTCTATTAAATGAATAAAACATGCATCAATGCCCGCAAGTCACATATAAGAGTTTAAACATATCTTTCAAGGTTGAAATTTATCAAATAACTGATAAAAGAAGTTGTTGATCTTAAAATTTTCCATTTGAACTTGTGTAAGTGAAAATTTTAGTGACACATTTTCTTTCACTTATAGCAAAAAAATGCGCCATTTGGTCCGCCTAAATATAATATGGTCTGCCGTAAGACAAAAAAGAAGATTCTCTCAAATTCACTTTGACCTTTTGAATTGAACGTAAACGAGTCAAAAATCTACAAGCCATATAGTAAAGCTGATTTAAACTCACTTTAATTGTATGTGCAACGTATAAATCACACTGTTTAAATAATAATTTCCAAACCAACTACTATATTATGATACATTCTAAATAAATCGTGGTAATATCAAGTAAAATGTACGTTTGACCTTGGAAATCAATCATCAATGACGTGATTGGATGATTTGGGTTACTTTTAAACCCCTTCCCCTCCCCTTCATAAGAAGCCTCGAACGCCCCTCTCCCTTTTATATATACCTAATCTTAAGTAAGATTCTATCTTACGTAATATAAGAGGTATAACATATAACATGGATAAAATGAATAGTTCAATAGAGTGCTCGATTTACTAGCAGAGGTTCTATTCCCGGCAGAACCACTATAGCAAATTGCACTTTTTCTATTGTGGGTTATGGGTAGATGCCACTCTACCAAAATAAACATGAAGCCAAGCAAAAACTTATGATCCCATACGACACTGTGTAAATACCATAAAAGGTAAAATTCTTTTTACCAGTATAGCTCGCTTTTATCTTAGACTGTATGTAAAGCAATAACCTGACAGCTACAAAAGAAAAATAATAATTTTATAACTGAAATTTCTAGGTTCAAATGCACTGATTCATGTAGGCCGGGAATTTGTTATATCAAAATTTAATAGGTGTTAATATGAAAATGTTAAACATAACTCAGCTATACAAAAGACGACAGAGTCAAGGACAAAGCACTCAAAGCGGATGTGTTAATATGTTTATAAGTCGAAGTATGGTACACTATTTCCTATAATAAATTTTCGTATATTGTTAACGTATTATGACATTTAACATCATCTGTTTAAGAAAATTCCTAAAAGCTTGCTATTTTATTAGTTGTTTCCAATAGAAGCTCAGCTCAAATATTTATTAGAATATATGAAAGCAAATATCAAGTAAATTAGTGAGGTAGCTTTAATTAATTATAACGCTAAAATAATCTAAGATTAAACCAAACACTAATGATTACTGCTTACCAGTTGTATATGTCAACACAATTCACTTCACTGATAGCTCTGTGAATCAGTTTTACTTCAGCGCTCTATTAAAATGTAGAGTATGACAAATGAATGGTCTATTAAAAAGTTATTTTAGATTTAGTGATAACGTTGAGGAATGTTGAGTTTGAGCATAAAATTTATTTCTAGAGTTACGATTTTTACAACTGTACTAATTAACTCATAAGATAAAAATAAAAAAAAACCTAAAGACAAGACTGTACGACTAAAACTTTTGCTTTTTGTTTTTAAAATTGACATATTTAAAAAAAATATCGATAAATTAAAACAATGTCGTACAAAACAACAACAAATACTTACAATATACGTTAATAAAATTTATGTAAAAATATTTTTTAATAAAAAAGAAAAAATAATAGTTCAAAGTCGGATGAATTTTCCTAATACTTTTTAGTTGCTTACATTTAAAAAAATATAAATGTCACTTCAATGGGAGAGTCGAACGTGTTAAACCATTTATAGTTTACAATCTACATAGACAATGTTATTTGTGTTTAAAATGTGCTAACTCTGACTAGTTTGTTGACAAGACTAAGATACTAGTTTCATTAAATGAAAGATCATACAACATATTTTTACGAATTAATTAGCTTTTCTTAATTATTTATCACTCATGTATTCAAAACAAAAGCTCAAATATTGTTTTTAGTTTCAAATATATGTTACAGCAACCCTGAAACTGTTAATGAATCAGGCTTTTAATGTCTCATATTATTAATTATAAATAAAAGTGCGTATGCTATAGAATTACATATCATAAAATGCAATTATGAAATTTTTAGAAGGACACTTTAAAACATCAAATTAACAGCGGCGTATTCTTAACTTATTGGTATACTTATTTTTTTTTTATTATATTTTATAAATCTCTCGTATAGTTGATAACGTAATGTATTTTTAATTTAAAATTAAATTATAATATGGAAAAAATAATGAGGATGTAATTTTATTTCATGGCTATATTTAGCAATCTTTGAACATGCAACTTATTTTCATATTAGATTTCATGGGAATGTAGAAATTTCATCTTTCATTTTTAAATAAATAAATACGCTTTTAAAAATATTTGTCAACACACAACATTGTTACTAACAAATTATTTTAATAATAAAATTACTCATTTAAGTTACGCAATCTACTTATTGATTAAGCTAATATTCATTTACTATTTTTTCTTTATTGTAATAAGCAATTCTTTACAAATTAAGAGGTTATCTATCAAATAATAGACACTACCCTTTTTCTTAGAAATATCCACTTTTTTTTTTATTCGAATGATTTTATAATCTATGGCAAGTCTGCAAACTGAAAGTATAATCTGTGGTTGTAATAATGGTGTAAAGTTAAGAAATACTGCATTATAATAGAATTTATAATAACATTATTATTCGTTTTGGGTTAAATGCACGCTTTATATAAAATAGTAACCGTTTAAATATGTCGACCACTACCCCGAGTGGCAAAGAATCTTTTGAAGACTTCTATAGTGAGGTAATGTATGATTGTTTCACGTTTTCATTTAATACACGTTTTATTAACTAATATTCCCTTTTAGGTAAAGGAAATTGAGAAAAGAGATTCAGTGTTAACCCCAAAACAGCAAATAGAGCGGTTACTTCGCCCAGGATCCACATATTTCAATTTAAATCCTTATGAGGTGTTACAAGTAGACCCAGAAGCGACCCTAGAAGAAATTAAAAAAAAATACAGGCGGCTCTCCATTCTTGTACATCCTGACAAAAATATCGTAAGTCATTTACAACATCTACTATAATAATTAAATATTCCTACTTACTATGTTATGATTTCTGTATAGATTTAAATTATATTTATTTGCATCAAACAATAAAATCCCATTTATTTCTAAATAAATTACATTGTAGATCATGTTACAGTTATTTTTAGTCTATGTATTAATTAATTGATCATATTAAGTACTACTACTAGGTCACTTCAAACCTCTTTTATAGTTTTTGAAGAAAAAACCCATTCCTTTTTGCTGAGACGGTATATCCGTCAACATTTCGTTTTTATCCACAGATGGAACCTTGGATTACCTGTGGCAAGCTGCTCAGCATGATCATTAGGTAAGGAGAGATGAAGATGTGGCAATACAGATGGCCATCACAATATATATTCCATTATCATATATATAATCATTTATGTGAACTAGCTGGTATCCGGTTCAGCTATTGCACATATATTTGTACTTAGATTGGGATAAAAAAGTTGGGTGCAGAGGTTCGAGGGTGAAAAATATTTTATAACCTATATAGAAATAAAGTTTAATTGAAGTTGCCATCCATTTCAAATGAGTGTGACCACAAATACTTTGACACAATATTTTTTCATATTACCAAAAAAAATACCCTATCAAGTAGATATTATTAGGAAAAATGTAATAAAAAAATTAATAACAATTATACTACACTTTGCAGTTCAATTTGACATTGTATGCATGGAATTTCCCATTCCATACATTTGGAATAAAAAGTAGCCAATGTTCTTCTTAGTTTATTTTGTTGTGCACTAATAGTTAATCCTCATATGTATACCTATCAGCCAGTACAAGATCTGTCAAATTATTTCTACACTTTCAAAGATTATATGTGATATTTATGATGATGATTATGTCAAATATTTATGATTAGAATATGAATAAATAAGCAGTTTATATGAAACAAACAGACAGCCCCTATTTCTAAAGAGTCAAGTGTATAATCCTAATTTTGTATAGCAGTGTTGCAAATAATATATTATTTCAATATTAGGATTTTATTCTTACCTCTTTGTATTATCTGGTATCTGCAACTTTGACTGTATCAAATTAGTGGATTACATGATAAAAGTTTTCTCACTAGCAAAATCTGATACTAAACTCTATATATAGGTGAGTGAAAAAGATCTACTAAAAAAAATTTAAAATCATTGATGGTTCAATTATACTGTGTTTTTAAAACCCAGTGACAAAAGAAGTATGATTTACGCATATTATATTTCTTTCCCTCTATTTGAACCCACGGTTGCAACCTACATTTAAATGTAGCCTGTATTTAGTCAATAATAAAAATTATAAACATGGTAAGATCTCCGAAGGATCGTTTACCGTATCAATGTCCGGGCGTTTACAAAATTGACTGCAGCTGTGGAAGCTCTTATATTGGGCAAACGAAGCGTTCCATAGCAACTCGTGTGTCAGAACACATAAATGCTGTCAAGCACAACGACATACAAAAATCTGCGATCGCGGAGCACATTTTGCAGCAGGGAACTCAACACTGGATAGAACTTCATAGCCCGAAAGTTCTTTCCACGGACCGCCATTATATGCCGAGATTAGTTCGCGAGGCCATTGAAATTAAAAAATATCCTAATTTCAATCGTGAAGATGGTTTTAAGCTGGCTGATACGTGGAATCCAGTGGTGAAGCTATGCCAAATGAACAAACGACGCAATTTTTCAAAATTAAAACGTGACGTTGTGAGTGTAGTATGCCGACAAATGGATGTGGGTGCCGTGAAAAATAAAAGAATCAGACGTAGGGTAGACAGATTCTGCCCTTGACAGCTTGACACAACCGACCACAGCAGTATCGTCGTGACCACGATCCATGCAACTGGGTCGAAATATCGGCAAAATTAAAAATTAAATATCGCCATCGTGATATGTACCCGTTCAAATAGTCAATATAATAATAAAAATATTTTTAAAATACTATATAGCATAACACTTCCATAACATTGCATTTACAACAATTTTCAAAGATTATTTTAAGTGCTATATTGTGTGGATTATAAAGAGTTAAAACCTGTAACTATTTTAGCATAAAATGAAATTTAGAAACAAAAGAATTGTACTCTGTTTCATTACAAATCAAGAATAAGATAAAAACTAAAAGTTAAATATATAATTTAACTATTAGTTTTTATATTTAGTTGTCTACTATTAGTTTTTATATAGTATATATGTTTAGTTGTCTAAAATACCAATTACTGTTAGAAAATTCTAATTACATAGACCATTATACTAATATAGGTCTTATTCCATCGATTAAAATGGATGCTGACACAAAGCCTAAGACATTTTCGTCATTTTGGCGTTTTTGTTTAAATTTTGATGATTATAATCACCCCAGTTATCATTTTACGTTATAATTTTTTAAATGAAGTTATTAAAATATGATCCGTAAAAAATTATAATTAGTAAACAAGGTAGTACATTAAGAAATTATTTAACGTTGAAACATTTATCTTACAAAACGTGGACTCTCTATATGTAGGGGCTGTTGATATATATAGTGACAGAATGCTTTTTTAGGTTTTTTAGGAGGCTTTTTTGTAGGTGGTCATATTACACATTTTAATTTTAAACAATCTCAATATTGGAATTAAAAGAAATTTTAGTCTTTCGTTTACATTATCTTTAGTGGTAAATAAAATGACTAGACTTGACGATTCCAAGTGCTTACTTGAAAAATAGTTATATATGATTTAATTTTGATTAACGAAATACTATTTTTTTTCCAGGACGATTCTGAGCGTGCTCAACAAGCCTTTGAAATAATAAATAGAGCATGGAAAACTCTGGAATGCGAGGATACAAGGAAAAAATGTTTAGACATCTATCAGGAAGCCAAAGAACGTACAGAGCATATGGTATTAGACGCTTTTGATTGCAAAAAGTTTGAAATAAGTAAAACTCAATATGTAACTATTTTTTTTAACTTATCCATTGAGAATTAACTGTTTCCTTAAAAAATTGAGATGTTTGTAGATTTTTTGTCGCCAAAATACAATTGCGTCCTCTAAAAAATGCAAAGTTATTTTGAGTTTCAAATTAAATATTTTGAAATAGATGTTACAGCAACCCTGAAACTGTAAATTAGGTTTTTATGTCTCACATTATTAATTCTAAATAAAAATGTGTATGCTATAGGATTATATATGATATAATGCAATTGTAAAACAATTTTGAATCTTATATAATGTGTATGTTTATTTAGTTTATAATTTAAAATGAAATTATATCATAAAAAAGTAAAATAAAGCGCAATAAATTCTATTTCATGGCTAAATTTACTAATATTTAAATTTCTTTTCATATTAGATTTTACAAGAATTTGAAAATTTCATCATTAACACAATTTTTTTACTAACCATTTATTTTATGTATGTTATGCAATTCATTTATTGCTAAAGCTAATATTCATTTTCTATTTTTTTTTTTATTATAATAGGCCATTGAATTTTAATTATAAAAAGCAATATAATAAAATCATCTTTAAATTTTGAATCTTATATTTCTACTGCTTCATACCAATTGTATTTCATTTGTTAGTAAATGTGATGAGAAATACAGGTTTTTATAGCTCTTCCAAATTTCATATTTTTGTGTGAATTTTCATGTGTCATTTCACCTTCTTTTGATTTTTGTTACAAGAATTGTTGACATCTGTATAAAATCCTGGCTTAAAAATGTAAACGACATACCATTCATGTAAAAGACATATCTTTCCATATATAATATGACCATAAGGAAGGCCAATTCAATTTTTTATATATAATTATTTTATATATATTTCCTTGCAGATTGAACAAAAACGTAAGAAGCAAAGAAAAGAGAACCGAATGGCTGAAGGCATCCCTGAAGATGACCCAGACAAGTATAAACATGCTGTATATGTGATGACAATGAAGGTGTGTATTAAGAAGAAAACCCTAAATGTATTAATTTATATAACTCGTTAAGATGTATATTTTATCTAATTGCTAATATTTTTAGGATGTTTCTGTATGTCAAATCTGTACTGGATATTTTATTTTATTCCTTATTTGAAATCAAACAATTTTGACACTTTTTTACATTTTGTTTTTCGCTTCACATAAGGCCATTACAGATTACATCTTACAGTTCTGCATATCCCACTTTGACAAACCCTGACCTAGACAATAAAATCATATTTCAGCTATTTGCTGATATGGAACGTAAACGCCAGCATCTCGAAACCCGTGATATGGAAGAAAGGAAACGTAAGCGAGAAGCAGAAATTGAGCAAGAAACGCAAATGTCGCTAGAAAAGGAGTGGGCTAAAAATTTCGAGGTAAGGAGTAGGTTAAAAGTTTTCTTCCATTTTGTTTCAAATGTTTCAAATACGCTTAGATGTTAGTAACATTGTATATGTTACTTAATATTCCTATCTCACGAAACACGGCGCTGAAGCAGAGTTGTTAGTTTGACATAGTTTAAATGTGAAAGTACATCTTTGGTGAATTTCATCTCTCTATGTCACCTGCTGTTCCGCAAGTCACAAGTGTGGCGCTGTAGCAGGAGAGATGTTAGTATGCATCGATTAAATGTGATAGTATATTCCTTTGGTGAGTTTTAACTAGATAAATGATCTGCTTATCTCGGTCACAAGTGTGGTGTTGTAGCAGCACAATAGTTAGTTTGACGTAGTTTAAATCTAAGAGTACATTCCTTTGGTGAGTGTCACCCTGATAAATATATATCTTTCTATCTTGCAAGTCACAAGTTGAGAAGTGTAGCTCTGTAGCAGCAGAGTTGGTAGTATTCATTGTTTCAATGTGATACTACATTCCTTTGGTCAGTTTTAACCTGATAAATCTATATCTATCTCGCAAGTCACAAGTGTGGCACTGTAGCAGCAGAGTTGTTAGTTTGACATACATCAAATCTGATAGTACATGCATAGTAGTAGTAGATAAATTTAACTAAGTAATTTCATTACGATTCCAGGAATCCAGACAAAACAGAGTCGACAGTTGGAAGAATTTCCAATCTGGAAGCAAGGAGAAGAAAAAGAAAAAGATTATGGGCTTCAAGCCACCTAAACCAAAACCCGAGAGCAGATAACTGTGTCTTAATTTCCCATCATTCATTATATGTGACAATAGATATAATCGTTAACGCAAGAACGACTTAACCTTTATAAACCAGTGATGAATGAATACACTTCGAAGTGGAACTGAAATAATTCATTATAAATAAATGTGTTATTATTTCATACGATTTCCTAATACATTTTTCATTTAGGCCGTTCTTGCTCTCAAGCCTCAGTTCATTCCACGAATACAAACTCTCAAAGGAAATTCGCGTCCACTCATTGGTTGATATGCTTTCACTAACAAAATCATTTATTAGGATGGTCTTACATGCTGCATGTACTCATTACATTACAAGCTCTTGCAACGTTCGGAAGTATATATTAGTATAAAAGATTAAATATGTTGAAGAATTAGTCATATTTTTGAGATATCTACTAGTTTCTTTATAAAGATATACTGAAACATTTTAGCCTCGCCGGCGCAGTGGTGCGAGTACTTGCTTCGCTGGCAGAGGTCCCGGGTTTGATCCCGACGAACTTCGGAAATGGTAGTTTTCTAATTTGTCTGAGTCTGGACTACTGAGAGGCTTCGGCCGTGGCTAGTTACCACCCTACCAGCAAAGACGTACCGCCAAACAAACAAATTTGTGTTCCGGTACGATGTTGTGTAGAAACCATAAGGGGTATATCGCCTCTTACCAGATTATCGCGCTTCCAATTTAGACTGTATCATCACTTACCATTACGCGTACAAAACATCCACAAGGGTCGAAATGCATCTGCTACCTCAGTGGACCCCACTGCAAATACTATCAGGTGAGATCACAGTCAAGCGCTAAACTGTCTGCAATAAAAAAGATTACGTTAAAATTTGAAATCTACTTACTATCATCATCGCATGCTCTTAATATATAGTAATTGTCATACTTGAATTGTAAAAGAGCAAATAAAGTTGCGGACTCAGGTTTAATAAAATTATATATGAATATGTACAATGTTACAAAATTATAGGTCATGAGATTTGCGACTATGTGCCAACGAACATATCAATTGGTTTGGTTAATTTAATTGCTAATAACTTCGAAAACTGATGTCGAAATCACGTTTACCTAGAAACTAAACCTCGTAGTAACCATGGCCCAAATTTTGGTGGGTGGTAACAAGTAGAACAAGTACAGACTCAGTTTAATTTGAAAATTAAATTGCCTAAATTTGCCCTGCCTGGAATCATGACCTCTGCAGGCGAAGCAAATACATCATAATAAAATACAAATGTATGCTAATTATTTTCAATATTCTAGAAACGTCTTTTGATTGGAAGTTCAAATTTGGAACTCGAACTAAAAACAATTATACCTAGTGGAGGATTGACCAATGAGCTGCAAGTAATACGTCTCTTAGAACACATATTCCGTTTAATTTCAATTAACATCTTACGACTCGATATTCAAATTTCAAACTGGAACACCCTTCGATTATACGTAGTCACTCGCATACTTGTGGTATTTTAAATCCCCCGCTTCGGGCCGACTAGGTTAATCAACCTCAACTTCATCTATATAAAAACTTTATTTTTTTAGTTTTACGTTTGATTAAATAGGAGTTTCCGTTCTAGTATAAAGAAACTTACCTAGCAATAGGTCCATGTAAGTCTAGAATCTAGTTATTAATAGGTTCATTTAAGTTAATAAAGGTTTATTTAAGATGGTAGTGCATTTTTATTTTATTGTAGTATAAAAAATTAAAAGTGCGTGCATATAAAGTAAACATGTCAGAATTGAAAATTTTTAAGTCTTGTTTATATTTCTAGAAATCTAAAACTTTAGATTTCCGCGACTTAGAGGAAGGGAAAAGGAAGATATGTTAGGAATTTAATGAATATAATTGTCATAAAAACAAGTGTCGAAAATTAATACAAATAATTTAGTGAAACCGCAAACGACGTAAATAAAAATGCCAAGTGGTTTTTTGTCAATATTAGAAATAATTAATGAAATTCTGTTTATGAATTGAAAATTTAGAAAAACGTATTTATTAAATATTTCTATTTTATGAAAAATAGCATATTAAATGACGAGTGGCAAATTAAAATGTTACATGTTATTTGTAAATATTAAAACTATATAACCTTCAAACGAATTAGCATAAAAACGATGCACATCTTTGTGAAGCTAATCCAGCGTTCCACCCGTAAAAAATTCACCCTCATGCGCCTAAAGAAGTTTCACTTCAAAATGAAGACACTTTTGTAATCTTCCCTCAGATATTTTAATCATAGTGATTTTTGTGCACTTAAATCGCAAACGCTCGCTAACCTAATCTAATGAAATTGATCAAATTAATATGCTATGAAATTGTATATCTTAATAAGATAAAACATTTAACTCTAAAGGATAACCCATAGTTTTCTCCTTTTAGATACTACAAAAATGTGTTACTCTGTTTTATACAATACAATTGTTCCTTAACTCATTAATTACATGAAATATACAATATATTTCATGTAGATCAAAATGTCTATAACAGTACTTCATTAGAATAGATACAATATAATTCTAATATAGTTTAACATGTTTATAACATACATACATTCCGGTTTTACTATAAAGCAATGGTTTCAACGAAGCAGCTTGTAGAAAATGTCTTCGTATTTTCGTCAGAACTCGCTGTGATATATCTGTAATGTCCTTGTTTGGATATTGAGTTTTACTTATGCATTTCAGTTAATACATCTCACCACATATTACAAATAACTTATTATTTATTCGTATTGCACGCCATAGTTTTAGTATTACCCTTACGTTACCCTTAGACAACGTAACATTCTAAGATTGCTAACGTTTAAAAATTAATGGGAATGACTTTTCATAAGTGTCAGTTCCCTTAACCGAAATTAGGCGGGGAATGTCTATATTACAGACTATCTAATCATTTACTAACCACAGTTCATAGATACATAATATGTTCACGGACAAACTTTACCTTGACCTGCTATTGTCACCAATATGATTAATCTTAGATATTGTTGGCTACGGACATAATCAGCAATTCAAATCCTTCCTATTACTATTCGAACTCTTTTTACCTTGAAATTCTACAATGTCCATGAAATCAGTGATACACGTGTTACCTTTTAGAGATACGAATCGATTTTTGTCTGAAATATCTGATTTCATTTGCTCAGAATTCATGAACACGAGTTCTAGCCTTTCCCTAAATAAATTTAAACTCAATTCTAATTAGAATTAAATTGTGTTTTGGCAGCGCGTATATGTCGGAACAGAGGTGAAAAATTGAAAAGAAGATAGGCCAATATCGTTTTAACTTTTTTTCGCTGGGAAATACTTGTAGGCACAAACTCCGACCCATGTGTCAGGAGTGTGGGACTCGTCGAGGGAGGCCTCGCAATACCTACTAGATCCCAGCGGATACCTTTTCATCCATGAGTAAGGCACCAGGTGTCTAACTTTCGCATTAGTCCCTGGCGAAAAGCGCTTTAACTGCTGTCTTAAAACAGCTGGTATAAAAAAATAAACTCAATCCCTAAGCCATATAGCATGTTCTTCTTAAATTCAATATATTGAAAACAAACCTTTTAATGTTCTTGTATTTTTAGAGGTGTCTGTCTGCCATGTATTTCAATTAATCCTTACATATAATAAATAGTTACTCGTGTTGTATCACAACATGCCATTGTTGACGTCAGTTCACTGTCCCTGCGCCGAAGCTTGAGTCTGCAATAAACTATCTATCTAATGTAATTATAGATATACATACAAACACCTTTCAACGTATTATGTGAGATTTCAATAGATGGCGCTGTATAATTTTTCGTGTAAGCAATTTAAATAGAGAATTTAAATTTGAACGAGCTGTATGTAGTAGCAAATTAAAATGCTACATGTTATTTGTAAATATTATAACCAACCTAACTTTCAAACAAATTAGCATAAAAAACGCTGTACTTCTTCGTGACGCCAATCACGTGTTTCATTCATAAAAAAATTACCCTCTTGCGCCTAAAGAAGTTTCACTTCAATAACTAAATTAAAATATTATACTTACATACTTGACCCTTTAAACGTATTCCTTTTATTCGCACCTTGAAGAAAAAACTGCAATTTAATTACTTAGATTCAAAATATAAGATGATTAAATCTTTTATAGAGTGTGTACTATCTTTATTATGTGCAAAGCCTTCGCTACTGGCACATCGCAATCAAACATCAGATCCGTGATAAAAAATAAATGTACTATAAAGATGGCTTGTTTTGGATTGACAACTGACAAAAATAGGGCATAATGCGTTCAAGAATAACAGCTATTCAAAAAGGATTTGGACAATTAATAGAATCTAGGAAGTTAGCAAGCAAATCCCGTAAGTCTAGATATTACAAAACTATACATTTTTTGAATTTTTAAAAGTAATATGATACCTGAAATTATCTAATATTCATGAAATCAAAATGGCAGGATACATAATTTTATAAAAATGTATTTATTGTAATTTAATACACACCTTGCTTCACTATTTACTAAACTAACTTATTTACTGAAAACTACAAAAAGTCAGCTAATATCTGCTAGACTAGGTTCATGATATTTTTGACAATACGAGGTAGTCTTTACTGAATTTCATTTGAAGTAACTTTATCGTTTAATAAGATTAGGTTTGTTTTTATTAGACTTTATATTTAATGAGACAATATAATTGTACCAGCTTACTACTATCTAGTAGTTTTATTTCGGGATCTTCAGATAAAAATGGTACAGTTCCCACAGACTAATTTTGTATTTTACTTGCATTCAGCATCGATCTTTTATATTATTGGTAACATTATAACTAGAAATTAGGCATCATAATAGATTTTATACTTGTTTTATTGGAACTATTATTTGTAATTGATAAACGTAAACTGCAGTAAACAGAATAATTCAAATTTCTTCCTTATAACTTGGGAGTTAACGGTGAGTGTTAAAGCTATAAATTGTTTAGATACATGGCTAACGAAACTGGGACCAATATTTTGCTAAAATTTTCACAACCTGAATCCACGTAGGATAATGTACTGTTTAAATTTTTCTCTCCATTTAACTGCAGCTGTAAAAATGGGCAGCCTCCAAGTATCGTTATAGTAAATAGCCATAAACACCCAATAAAACAGGTAATTGAATGGAATACACAAACCATAGTATGCAGCACCTAAAATGCAATGAAATTTTATTTATCTGAAATGAAATAATATTAGTGCAGCCTCCAAGCGTCACTATATATAGTTTAAACTCTACTAACTCGACATATACACTTATTAAGCTGTTTTAATTTAATTATTATTAATAAATTAAATTAAATACACACCACAGATACGTCAGCCAAAATGAAATGACGCCAAATTAATTTTTATTTATTGAAACTATTGACAACTATTCGCAATTTCAATAATAGATTTCATTATGTTATACTAACATTAATGCCAGACCAGTTTATTTAAAACAGCCACTGATCAGTGGTCTATGTAATATTATATTTATTAAGTTTAAAAACCGTATTTTATTAGCATTTTGCCAACCTCATATGAACGAGTTGCCCGTGCCCTGTGGACCGTGGGACCCTTGGTACCGAAAAAAACAAAGCTTTTACATGAAGCATTTTGTGTTTGGATTGGCCTGGTAAGAAAAAAATACAGTTTCATACTTTATTTATTGTTGCGATATATGTTTTAAGTCTTTGTAGACTTAATGTCAATCGGTACTGACATTCAATCCTTGGCAGACGTTGTTACATTATCCGTGTGCTAATAATTGATCACCTTTATTATCGTATATCATTACGCTTTTTTGTAAAGGAAATACATAGATTGATAATCTCAGAAGCAACTCTAGGCTTATAAGCCGCCTATTAATTAATACATGCTGAAAGCATCGTTGTTTCTTAGCTCTAAATTCATTCTCATTTTGAAGAAAACTTAGACTTAATTTTTATTATAAACAACCTTTGGCTGATTTAAAATGACAAACTAGACTAATTAGTAATAATACTTTGACATAATCTAGCTAATATGTAGGTAATTGTATTATTTAAGTCTAACAACTATGCTTGGTTTAATATCTATTGCTCTTGAGTGCTTGCTTAACAACACCACACTACACTATACGCTCGTAATGTGTCACTGCATTTTCAACTCAAAAGGTTTCGTTCTTTTAGGTCTTCTCTTTGTTCATGTGATATCCAGAAGTTTAGCAGCTTCGGAATTCATGTGATGGCGATGTCTTTGGTTATGAACTTTGGCAATTCTTTCGATGTAATTATTAACGAGCTCTATGTTTAGGTCCTTGTGAAGATCGCTATTTCTTATGTACCAAGATGCATTAACAATTTCCCTTAGTACTTTGTAGTGGAATTTTTGTATTATTTTCAGATTTGGTAGGCTTGGTACATCCCCACAGTTGGATACCATATGTCGTATTAGGGCCGTTTTTTATATCGTACTTCTAACTCTTCACCTTTCTCTTTAACATAAGCTTTCCATTCGAAGTTTTGTATCTAGCTACTTAACTTCATACCAAGCTACTTAGCTTATTTAAAGAATTTTAATCATTGGAGAAGGATTCAGCTTCCCTACCCAAATCAATATGCTTTTACTAAATTTAAAGTTAAGCACGGTAGTGGAAATATAGGCTTCTCAATACACTAAACAAGTATATGCATTGGAGAAGAAATGGGTATTCACTAAGTGCACTATAACTGTTAATATAAATACTAAGTTATGACAAAACCTTAGGATAATGTCTCTTAAAGTCAATCTGTTTAGCAAAAAGTATAAATATAGCGTCGAAAAATTACTCTAATTGATAAATACGGAAGGTGCAAGGGGGTTATAAAAACCTTTTCTGTTTCGGTGAGCAGTTTTGGTTTTGCTAAATACTACTAGTTGGTTTCCAGTGTCGATATAAAGATGGAGGTTAAATAGGCCTTTTTTATAACAATTTTACTAAGTTTAAATATAAACAGGGATAAAGGGAATGAAACGTAAAGTGGTTTACGTAACATGTTTTACTATTCTTATAAATTTAAGTAAATATGTAAAGTATATTTTTTTCTCTTACGCCCCACCTACGTATTTACTATCGGCTTTATCTCGTCCTTTAAGTTTGTTTGGAAGAAAAGCTATAAGACCGCCTATTGTGCTACACTATTAAGTTAGTTTGTTATTTATTATGTTTTCTTCTTTTTAAGTGTGGTGTGTTTCGATAAATAAATAAAAATAGTTGTATCGGTTTAAAATGTTCGTTCATGTTGTCCAGACCATTGAACAACAGTTGTATAATTTGTAAAGCAACTTTAATCCTTTTCAGGTGGCTGTTTTCATTTGGCATGGCAATATACACTGATAGTTTATACCTTAACTGGGGACCACCCAAGTTTCCAGCACCACCTAGCGATATGGTTGAGGAGTGTGACGACTCTGACACATGATGTAAATAAGCGATATCGAAAGCAATTTTGTAACATTTTTGATAGTAGGCTCACTTAACGAGATTATTTTTCAAGCATCACTTCCATTACGTCTGTTTCTTAGAGGTATCTACAATAAAAGGGACCAGTAAAATAGACTCTTTATACTAACTGGCCACTAGGTTTTAATATACAATTATTAACAAATATACCCATAACTCGCTTTACGGCCTAGATACGTTCCACGAAACTTGACCGTAAAGCGACAAGCCGTATAAAGAATAAATTATACTAATATAATTTCAATGGGATCGGTTCCAAATATGTTTAATATGTAGCATGGTTTACCGTTTAAAATGCATTTTATACATAAATCCATACATTTGTATATAAATGAAACTATAAACTCTAAAAACGGACAATAATCTGTGAACAAAAATGAAACAATTTCCATGTTACGTAAAATATGTGTATGTATGTTTTTTTAATGGCTTCGTCTGAAGACGATGAAAAATGGATGCAGGTTACTATTTCTTCATCACCGTTCTGAACATGTAGATATATCCACATCGAAATTTTTTTTCGCCGTTATAGCGAAACATGTTAGGCCGTAAGTTGAAGAGGGCCGTTATAGCGATGTATTAAGTGTCATTTGCTTTAGCCAATAGCAATTTGGTAACAACAAATTTTAAGTGTATTAAATCTATTCAACTACACCATATTATTCCCCAAAACTTTTATTAGCTACAGAAAAAACGAAATAATTTTTTAGATTATTTTCAATAAGAAGTTTCTGTTGAAATTTGAATTTTCAGTGGTCCTTACGATTGTTGCCCAGAAAATTGACTCATATTGCAATAATTTAGAGATGAATTATAATTGTCTAATAATTTATATTCAATTTATTTTAGTGGAAATCTTGCTACTAACAAACTTCTGTGTCTCTTCTGTACAAGTTTAGACAAGATTGTCACTTATATGATTTACACGAGGGTCCATACTCAGATATTTTTTATCAAACTTTTTAAAATTTACTATTGCTTTTCACCTTATCTGCAATCGGCTTATGATTTCAATAGTCTGTTGATATATAGAGAAGCTTTAACACGATGAGAATAAGCTTTTATGTTAATTTTTTGGATATACATTTATGAACAAAATAGTGTTAGATTTTATTTATAATTTAATATTGGTCGCTTATAATATTTTCAGAATTAAGCCTGCGCCTGTGTATATGATTTACGGGAATGATTTATTTGTATTTAAGATTGTTTTTAAAACAAATGTTTTTCGTCCTGTTTCACTGTAAAGATTCATTACAAATATAACACTAATTTTGTTTTGTTGACTTTTATTTATAACTACCCAGCACTTCTACATCATTCGCCCTTTTTTTTTAAAGAATTATATTTTCATCTTGAATAATTTCGATGAAATGTCCTCCAAATAAGAATACTATAGATTAGTTAAAAGTAAGACTATACATTTCAATCAAATTGTAACAGCTGTCATAAATAACGATACTGATGTTGCATTTTTTAATTGACTTGAAAAAAGTGAGAGGTTATCAATTCGTCTGTATTTTTTTTATGTTTGTTACCTCGTAACTTTCGACTGGGTGAACCGTTTTAGATGATTCTTCTTCAGGCTTCGGTAGGGTTCTAAACGTTTTTGGTCTAGTTCTGATGGCATCCATGAGAAAACTACGTAAGTCTTAAATTTACATTAAGCATGTGCACGACAAATGGATGAATAACTCTCCGATCACGCCGATCGATTTCGATGATTAGTTTTTTATTTGAAATGTTTGATGATAGTTTGGTTAGATTTTGATCATGGGATCCAAGACAAAGTAACGGAACTCTTCAATTCTCAGTAGAAAATTAACGATACTCGGCAGAATCTTTTATAGGCTTTCCGAATATTTGAGTCACTTACGGTAACGTTGTTATAATCAAGTAATTGTCGTACTTAAATATAATGATCAATGAAACTCCTCAACGGCTTACAGCAAGGGTGCAATTTGTGGCAGAACATATGTCTGTAATCCAATTGCAATGAGCTTACATTTGTTGCTGCATTGCAATAGTTACTTAAGGTAATATGTGTGAAGCAGTGGTAGCCGAATGGCGGGAGAAGTTTTGCGTATTAGTGATGAGCTTGATTACCATATAAAAGACTGGTGATAGCGGGGTGGCAAAGTAACCGACCTGCAACGAATGAGGTGGCGGATTCAATCCTGGGTGCGGTGTTACCAATATAAATTTCACTTTGTAATGTTTTTTCATTTAAACGGTGCTGACTAACATGAGCAACACGTTTTTTAGGTGTACACAAATTCAGACAAATTTGTTAGTGTACTTTAGATTCATTAAAAACCAAAAATAAATAAAATTGTTAAAACAAAGCCATACTCGTCTTGATACAATTATTTATCCCTTCTTTATCAGATTTTCCTTAGTAACAGTACAAACATAAATCACCTTCTTCTAATTTTCACTGCGGAACGCAATTCCAGCCTTGCTTGCCAGTATCAACGCGCCGACCACTGAACTAAGCATAAATCCTCTTTGGCGCTCTCCATACCGTCTGCCCACTTGTCCGTCAATATAATATATTAATTAATAACTATGGCACTCCGCTGCTAAAGCTGGATCCAAGGGCGCGTAACAAAAATATTTAACAAAAAAAGATCCGCCTTCAAAACAAACTATTCCACATATATTTATATGCTCTGAACCTGTTGATAAGTGATGAGACTATCTTAGATGGAAGTGCGCTTATTTGGTAAGAGGTAATTTACCTCGTATTGTTTCTACATAACATCGTACCGAAACACAAATCTATTTGCTTGGCGGCACGATTTTGGTGTTAAGGTGGTAACTAGCCAAAGCTTCTTACCAGTCCAGGCTCAGACAATATATAAATATCCTAAATTCGCTCTACCGGGGATCGAACCCGAGACCTCTGCTAGCAAAGCGAGTACTCGCACTACTACGCCAGTGGGGCCGACACTTTAAAAATGTCTATCTGTCTAACAACAATTAACACAATTTAGATTTCGCACAGTTTCTTTTAGTATTACTTATAAAGATATAATATGCGAGAAGTATACAAGGTAAACCAAAAAGTTTGTTGCGCTTTCGTACATCATACATCATACGTTAGAAAAGGCCTATGATCGAGTGGTGAGGAATGGGCTGTGGTCAATGTTATCTACGTATGGGGTGAGCGGTTATCTGATTCAAGCATTGAAGTCTCTCTATGAGGGTTCTAGTGCTTGTGTCAGAATAAACGGAGCGTACACGGAGTGGTTTCCTGTCGAATGAAGTGTTCGACAGGGATGTGTTGCGTCACCATGGCTGTTCAACCTTTTCATGGATAAATGTTTGACAGATTTAAAAGAATGTATGTATGGGTTAAGAATGAATGAATTACTCATCAAATGTTTACTCTACGCTGATGATCAAGTAATACTTGCGTCATCCGCTAACGAGCTTCAGGAGATGCTAAATATTATGAATGAAGCTTTGAAAGGGAAAGGAATGAAAGTGAATGTAAACAAAACGAAAGTTATGCTTTTTGAACGAGATGAATCTATGATGAATGGCAATATTTTGATAGATGGGGAACAAGTGGAAGAGGTGAAAGAATTTGTATACTTGGGATCTAAATTTACAAAAGATGGAACATGTGAAAGTGATATCGAAAGGAGAGTGAATGCAGGGAATATGGTAAATGGTGCTCTGCATGCTTTTATGAATAGCCAGATGGTGTCTCAAAGGGCTAGACTGGCAGTGCATGCTGGAGTGTTGGTGCCAACACTTATGTATGGTAGTGAAAGTTGGGTATGGCAGAAGAATCACAAAAGTAAAATAAATGCGGTAGAGATGAGAGCGTTGAGAAGCATGAGTGGATTAAAACTGAGTGACAGAGTAAGAAATAGTGTGATAAGAGAACGTTGTGGTATAAAAGAAGACGTAGTGACTAAAATTGAGAAAGGTATGCTTAGATGGTTTGGGCATGTAGAGAGAATGAATGAAAGGAGACTGACAAAAAGGATTTATGAGTCAAGAGTGAATGCGAAGGTTGGAAGGGGAAGACCAAGGCGAACGTTCCTGGACCAAATCCAGGACATTTTAAATAACGGCCAGGTCAAGAGTACTCTAAACCGACGAACTTGTATGAAAAGTTTAATGAGAATGAAAGAAGCAAAGGAGATATGCAAGGATCGTGGCAAGTGGAAGGATGTTGTGTCTGCCTACCCCTATGGGAATGAGGCGTGATCCTATGTATGTATGTATGTATATATACAAGGTAGAAGGTCAGTCATAATTAGAAAAAAACTACTAAAAACTTGGATTAGGTGATCGAGGGATATAAATAATACTGCTGAAGAAATTTTGAAAACAATATCAAATTTAATACATAAATAATATTTATGTATCTCTACATACATGTTTTCATCTATATATTTACATTTAAACACATAATTCTCCTATCTTAACTAATTCTTTGACATTTTGTCTTAAAATTGTTACGTTAAAAATAAGCAACCAAAAAAAAAAAGAAACAATATTACGTCATTAACATAATAAAGCAAACTTAAAAAATAAATTTAACATTGTACAAAATAAATTATATGTCTGAGGGGTAACTTTGGCCCCACGTTTTAACTTATATAAAATTTACAAGCAATGCTTATGGTATTAACAAACAAAATAAGGGCGTTAGTACAGTTTATAAATGTAGATGTCTAGTGGTAACAAAATTCATTTTTAATTAAATCAGTTTTTTAACATCAAATTAATATAGCACTGTTTAATAAGTCAACTAATTAAAAATGTACAGATCACTTTTCTTAACAAAGGAGGATGTTATCTAATTTTGTTCAATTTTAAATCATTGATAATAAAAAGTTTGAAACCTAATTGGTACTTAAAAAAAATAGGGTTATAGCATATATATCACCCTCTTAATTTCAACAACGTTATAAGTGAGAATAATCATATTTTATTAAATTCATAAGTAAAACCGCCGCATTGTTATTTTATTTTACCGAATAACGTGAAATTCATTCGTTTCGAATCAATTCTAGATCAGTTTTGGACACATTATTGAACCAAAGAGGGGATATGTACGCTAAGTTCTCGAACAATTCACTAAGATTCATTCAATCGTAAGCATAATATTAACCAACCTGTAATTGTGCTATAAAAACTCAACTGACACACGTATAAAAACATCTAATTACCTTAATAAATATAATGTCACTTATAAACTGGTATATTTGGATTTGAAACTGCTGTGGTCAATTACGTCAGCACAAAGACATGTCAGAACCTACAAGGCTACAACATTTTTCTAATCTTTAAGTAAATGTTACACAAATACCATTCTTTTTCTTACGTAAAGCTTACAACTAAAAAGCATGTGACGAGTAGCGAGTCTTAACTCTATATTCTAAAGCACGGGTCGCCAACCTTTACTTATAGAAGGGCCACAAATCTAATGAGGACATTGTTGTGGACCACAAATGTTATGAGGATATTGGTGCAGGCAATAAATTTTATGAGCGTATTCATGCAGCCCAAAAATGTTATAAGTATATTGTTGTGGGACACAAATGTTATCAGAATATTGCTACAGGCCATAAATGATATAAAATTTGGCGCGTGAGACAAATGTTATGAGTATATTGGTGCGGCCCACAAATGTTATGAGGATATCGCACGAATGTTATAAGCATGTTGCTGCGAGCCATAAGTGTTTTCAGAATATTGGTGTGTGATCTACATGTTATGAGGGTATTGTTGCGGGCCACAAATAATATTAGCTTATTGGTGCTAGCGACAAATGTTATGAGGATATAACACCAAATTAAGATTTTTTTTTCGATGAAACTATTTGGTGCATTAAGTATTGAGAAGGAATATTAGGTAGTATAATGTGAATATTTAAAATGTTAACGATTATTTTAAATCCAGGTCAATAAATGGATTTGATACTAAGCCTATTTAACTATAATTTAACAACTCTTTCTGGCCCCAGACACTATGTTTGAAATGTGAGACAATGAGAAAAAAATGTTCTGAAATATTGTCAATGAATCCTTTCATAGATGTTTAATATAAATGTAAAAACTTAAAAAAAAACATTAACTGATTTTTATGTGTCCTGCGACACCATGTGTTTGTAGACCCTTTGAAAAGAAGGTTGAGGACCACTGTTCTAGAGGAACGACCCATATTAATTGACCACGCGGATTGACACGAAACTATTTATAATGTAGCCTTAATATTTTATATTACACATGTCAACAACCATATGATATTATAGTATAATTAACTAACATTTCTACTATGAGATACAGCCAAAATGGGCTAATCAACATTGACGCTGATCGCAAACAAGTCGATCCGGTTAGAAAGCACTTAGCAGGGTCTAGAATAGCTGGATACCTGTTTGAGTACATTGAATACCTCTTAAACTTTAAAATATTACTAATATAATAGTAATACTTGGACTGAGAAGTCTTCATGGTATATAACACATAAAGCGTATCCAACCAGATCAAATTGTCTACATACAAATTCATTTACAAAACTATTTTCTTTAATTTATAAGAATTCATACGTTATATTACGATTCAATTGGCAACGGTCACGGAAAGGATAAGTTACAGTAACCATTATTATCGTTTACATATTACAAAAAATAATGTTATTCACCAAGCTGTTTTATACAATACAGTATTATTCCTTATCAAATTAAATGACATACGTTGTATATTACTTGTAGATCAAAATTGCCCGAAACAGCAGTTTATTAAAACGGATATTTTAGAAGATATCAGAGATTTAAAAAGCGGAGGCACAGGAAACAGTTACGTGTACGGAGACGTAGTTGCGCGGGTCAACTAGCGCATAATAATCGTAATAATTGAAACTGCTTTGTACATTATAACCGTAAAAGTCAAACCAAGTATCAATAATTCAGTGTCACCGGTCTTAAGCGTGACGGTTCATTTCATTTGCTATCCGGTAGTAAAACGAAACACACTTAGTTTTGAAACAAAATTTTCTATCTAAGTTAAGATTAAAAATAGAAATGTGTACATAAATATGTCCCAACATTTTTGTATCGCGTAGTATTACAGCGTACCTCGATGCTACTTCGCAATTAATAGTAATTCAAACATATTTTAATAAACAAAAAGGAATAAAAGCAAGCGTTTTAGAATGGCTACGAAATGTATTATCTATAGCACCAATGTCAGCTTCATATATGTGATACAAGTAAAGCATTTATTATATTGTATTATTGAGTTATCTATAACAGGGATTCCCAAATTGGATACTGCGGAACCTAAGGGTTCCGCCTAAATTATCTAATAAACAATCGCACATCTCTTCAAAAAAATGTTCTTATATAAATTTCAGTGTTGATTTGTAATCATTCGATATGGGTTTCCATAAAATAAAAGGTATTTGATTGGTGTTCCGATATCTTTATAGTTTCGGAACCCCTGCTCTATAATCTAGTATAATATCAAGAGAATTTAGGTGTCGTTAGCGAAACAATTAGTGCTTTTAAAAAATATGTATACGGACGTAAAATATTACAGGAATTGACTTACATTAAATTCACTAAATTGAACACTTACTGGATAAATCTATCACAAACAGTTCACTGAGGTAATTTATAAGTGAACTCGCTTTGCTCTACTAGTTTAAAACGGTTAGCTTTCGTTGCTAACTACTAGAATCTATTGTAGTACTTAGTTCACGAAGTAGCTTATACGAAATATTTAACATCTGGGACTAGACATCTGACTATAAAGGCTTTTTTGTGCTTCTTAAGGTTCCTTTATCACTTCATTTCTGGGTATTTATAACGATGCTTAAGTGCATCTTAAAAATAGCTATCACAAATCGTTTCACGGTTAATTACGACTATATTATAGCGTTGTTTATGCTATTGGAAAATTACATGATAGCATATAAATTTTTATGGTAGAGAATAAAATAATTGCAGTTAAATTTCTTTTAGCCTCGAATAGCTAAGTTAACGAGGAAAGTTATATATTATATTAAATCAGGCTACGACCACATGTAGCAAAAAAGAGAAAATCTATTCCTTTTCAGAGTTTTCGTTATGCTGGCTATGATGGACACGCTGGCTACGTAAATGGTTAAAGTTGCGCAACAGCATTGTATAGAGGAATAAATCCTCTTAAAAAGTTTACTTGTCTGTAAAGTCGATTTACATACGAGAATTTTACGTGATAACGTCATAAGCATTGATAAAAAATATTTAAACATACATTTAGAGCAACGCACGATAGATGTATCAGAAACCAAACGCTTAGGCTGATTGCGCTTCTCTATCACTTGTATTGCGTTGTCGCTTGCACGCTCGGCTCAGGCGGAACGTGACAAAAAGACATGCTTTTTTCATTCGTAATACCGGTGTTTATCAAATCAAAAGTTGTGAAAAACGTCTATCTTTTAAGGTAGACTCACCATCACCTTTCTGAGACGTGGACGAAGTTTCGCGGGTTAACTACTCATATACAGTATATTAGAAAGGAACCGCGGTCAGCACTATAACTTAAATCGTTGCAATTAATGAGTTACCTCTAGAACCTTTCAAAGATTTTATCCTTTATTTCATTTTGAAAACCTTTGCCACTCTATTGAGCAATTGCAAAAATAACTATATTAATTACTGCATCAATTTTGATTTTAAATACTCAGAAACCCAATAACATATGTACTAAATTTTTCATAAAAAAAAACTGTACTTTAAAGTTTAAAACTAAAACATTCCGATTTTTACAATTACGCAAGTTGTACTTGATGACAATTATACATATATTTATCCTAAAAAGTAATTACTTAATTATAAATAACATTGGCCCGCACGAAATCGTCTAAGAGGCATTGAAGTACATCGAAGTTTAACATATACACAAACAATGGCAATACGCGAGCCTTGGGCCCTACGATGTAACGAGTATCATACCAAAGAATCCGTTACAAAAAATCACTCATTAAATACACTGCTGTAAAATTTTTCACTATTGTGTCCTTAAAAATAATTCATTGTTCAAATCGAGCAACAAAATTCAATTCGCACTTGAAATATTTCAATCCGATCACTTTCTTTAAAAATAATACGCGAGGTCACATATCTTTGACAAAAACAAATAGTCCGAATGTCTATCTTTACGTCAACACACTTCGTTTTTTCCTTTAAATTTTTTTATTATTGAACTTTGTTTATTTTGTGATCATTTTTGCTTAAAGACATTCGTATTCACTGTTCACGATTTCTTTTTAAATCTTCAACGAAAATAATCCTTTGTCTCCTGTAACAAATAGAAAAGGTAGGTTAGCTTAGTAATCTTATTTAATAATGTGATAAAACTTATGAATATATACGAAATAGAAGAATTTTACGATCTTTCGCACTTATATGATATCGTACACACTATACAGCTCTAACTCTGATACATACACACTGCACAATTAACAATAATTAACAAAAGGACTAAGGAGGTTAACAGTAGAAATGTTGCAACGGTGGTTAAGTTTTCTTAAAATTTCTGATGTTTTACGTAACTTTGTTATGTTTTTTCTTTCATACTTCTTTTGATTAAGCACAAAACAAAAAGTGCGTGCGTACAAAGTACACATGTCAGAAGAGAAACTTTTTTGACAAACTAATTTTTCACATCTAGTCTTGTTCATATTTATACAAATCTAAAACCTTACACTTCCGAGACTTAGAAGGTAAAACGGAGGATATGTTAGAAATTTAATTGTCATTAAAATATTAAAAGTGTCGAAAATTAATACAAATATTTCATTGAAGTCTCAAATGACGAATTGTAAATAAAATTGCCACGTGTTTTTGACAATATAAGTAACTATTAATTAAATTTTGTTTTTGAATTTAAAATAGAGAATTGATAAAATATTTTCATTTTACATTTTTAGAAAAACAGTAAATTAAATTATTAAATGACGACTCGCAAATGTTATTTAAACTACCTCCCCTTGAAACCAATTAGCATAAAAAACGCTGCACATATTCGTGACGTTAATCATGCACCTACTTCAAAAGTTTCACTTCAAAAATGTAATAAGATATTTTTTAGATCTTTATTAACTTCATTTTCATATGATTATAGAATAGTCTTTGATAAAATAACCTTAATAATATTCAAACTTATAATTTAAATTAGTTGTGGTTAGACTTCGACCACTGGGCGACCACAAGTACGTATAGATAAAGGGCTACAATTAATAGGAGCCCGACGCTCGATGTCACAGTAATCTCGATATAATTCTCACGCAGCGTCTGTGGATGTGGATTATCAGCGTTTCTCGCTCGCAGTTTCTGCTGACTTGGTTGAGTGTAAATCGTAACCTGCCCGCCACAGTGACGCCGAGTCTGGCCACCCCGCGCCCCGCGTCCCAGGTGACGACCCTATAGTCCTGTAGCCCTTATCGACGTCGATTTCGTTCAGATAAAGTTTAAATTTGGTAAGTAAGCTCGGATATAAGATGTCTCGCAAAAGATGCTGTGACACAAGTATTACGACTAAAATGGAGAAGGGCTGGTCACCTTCAAGGAAACCAAGATGAAAGATGGACAAAGGCTGTTAAAAACTGGTATCCCATATACTTAAAACGCAAACGAAGAAGGTCATATAAGCGATTGGATGGTAACATTGCAAAAATTGGAAGACATTGGAGGAGGCTTTTACCGCCACAGGCGCTCCTCACATAAATAAATAAAAAAAAAACAAAAATACAATGTATATAAATAAATGTGTATGGCGGCGCACAGATTATGTGAATGGATTTTCAGTCGAATCGGATTTGACATTTCGAAGTTGACAGTTGACTATACCGAGCGCTAGGAGGGCGGCCATTATTGGTTCGTATTTGTTAGAGTGCGCACGCGCCCACGTGTTCAGGTGAAATGTTTTAAATCTAGTTATACTTTGCTAATCATCTAAAATTATACGTGTTGATTTCATAATTCATATAGTGAAAATAATAAAGAAGGAATTAATTGTATCGTGGAATATTTTATTAAAATACCCGACGTTGATCTCCTCGCCCGACTACCCACATTATGGTAATACCTAAGTTAGTAACGCCGCATCCAAGAATGTGCCTAAAAAGAAAAATGAGAAAAAAAAGGAAGAAAATTGTTTTATTCTTATTAAGATTCTATTATTAAGTAGTATAATTAATTAGTATAAGCTTTTTATTTTAAATAGTAATAACGACAAGTATGTGCGGGAAATCAATAAAGCTCCTTTAAAAAATTAAAGTCTTTCTGCTAAGCACAGGCCTTCTCATTCATTAGAGTAAGGATTTAAGAGCATAGCATTATACTCCACTGCCGGTCAGCAGATTACAAGTACCCCGGGCCTACTCCCAGGTTATACAGGTTTCCTCGTGGTTTTCCTTGATTGAAAAACATAATGGATTGGAAAGAACAACCAGACTTGTAAGTTTTGTTTTGCCCATGACTCCAACCGTCACGGATTACGGATTAATTTATTTACTGAAGTGAAACTTTTCATGGCGCGATATGGAATAGCTTTTGTTATCCGAGGTACCTATGTATGAGTATGTAGAAATTAGGTTTAGTCTATTGGGTCTTTACTCAGTCACACTTAAAGAGAATACGACAAAATACTAATATATATGATTAATTTGAAACTAAATTATATTTGCAAAACTCGCGTTGGGTTTTCCTATATCGCGATTAAGAACTTTCTCTATATGATTTGTAAGATAAAAAAAAAATACAATTTACCATACACATAATTATTTATAGAAGATTCGAGCGAAATATATATTAGTCATATGGTATGGATGTTTGTTTGTGTGAATTTATGCGAATAAATCATTCTTTTCTGTAAACTAAATATATATTAGCTCTAAAATTTCTAGTTCTGGTGATTGATACAAAAAAATCTATTCGGTTTTTAATGTAAATTATTCTATCATATATTATAAGCGCTTTTATCTTTTTTACCTTGATTTTTTATTATTATATTTTAGGATATACGTGTATGTGTAAGTTTTCTCATTATTAAGCGTTTGTAACAATTAATTAATCAAAAAAAGAAAAAGTTACAGTTTCAACAGCTAAATGTTAGATACACTAACATTAGATAGAGTTTTTTTGAATTAGATTGTATACTTTTTTGGTTTGTCGATTAAATATGATTCTAGTGTCACATCCCTATCGCCTACGATAAATCTGTCGCATATTCAGCAATGTAACGGACTTTCTCCGTTCATTGCTCAGAATAAAGTGCGCGTTCTTAATATGTGATGTGGATAATTGGCTTTTCCCGAAATAAAACCGACATAAAACATGTCTAAGTAAAGCCATATTATATGTGGCAGTACTTGCGTTGTAAAGCGTAGATAACATGTTATTATTTACTAGGTATTTATTAGAAGCTATGAAGAACCAGTGGTCAAGTATTCTGAGAAGCAACGTGTTCGAATCCTGGGCAGGCTTCTATTCTCTACGCAATAAGAAAGTTAAGTACTTTCTAATGCAACATTACTTTTCGGTGAAAACAACAATCGGTGAGGAAATGTGAATTTCACAAGAGTAATTTAAAGGTATGTACTCGTATAACCTATGAGGACTGTGTCCAGCAGTGGCATATTAATAGGCCGTTACATTTTTTTATTTAGGTGAAACAACTTCAATCTAGTGGTGAAGCATGAGATTTTGTGTTCGAGGTTTGAATTAACAACTCATATTGGATTTTCTGTTAAGACATTTTTATTATTTGCTCGATTTTGGGATGTAAATGTCCCTGATCTCTCTTCGGTGGTGTCGGGTGCGAGGTAAGTTTCTGATGATTTTTTCTTCATCAAAACGCACAATAATAAATTTTAAAGAACAATCAAGCACATAAGTTTTTTATTATAAAGATAATGGTGCATGCTATGGATTCGTACCAGAGACTTCTCAAAACGAAAATGTACGCGTCTCAACACTAGTTGATTATGCCATAATATCACAAATTTTTTTTAGTTTCAATTTTTTATCCCGATTGTGTGATAATAAATCTATATCCGGATACCACGGGTTATAAAGCATAGGCGCCGTTGGTTATCAAGTGTTTCCGGTATGGGGGCGACCGCGTAAATTTATTCATACTGAACTGTCTCTTAACTCCCTCGTTATTTAGAGCGCGCTTCCTTTACTGCGATTGCAAAAGGATTTAGCTATTTTATTTAGGTCAAATCGGTAGTTCTAAGGGTATTTTGACCTAGAAATTCCTTGTAGATAACCGGGAGCTTGTTACGTTTCCGTTTGGAAGCAATTGCAACAACACATAAGATCTGAATGGGCAAAGATTAAGTTACATTTTTATCCTTTGATTGATACTGATTTGTTTTAAAGTTATTACTTTATGTAAAATTAATACAATATTATCCATCTCTCGTTGAGTCACCCGCATAGTTTCAGATACCGTGGGAATACGTAAATACGAATGTGTGTGCGAAATTTTAAATCAATTGGACGAATGGTATTATTCGCTGGTTGTTTTTAGGTTATATACTTTGATCTCGTGGCAGGTAAACCCGTTCTTAGTGAACCTTTTTGTCTCCAAACGAATATGTATGCCAATTGAATGTCAATTACGAGAATAATCACACGAAATTTTAATAGTCAAGATGTTTTCTGAGTTTTTTAATTTTCTGCGAAATTTTCTTAATTTTTCATTGCATAAGAACCTTCTACTATGAGTATGTAAAAGCATTTTTTTCATATAAAATCACTGAAATTGTTCTAAATTCATGGAAATTTTTATTTCTTTATTGTATTAATTTTAAAGCTGGGAATTCTAACCACTTTTTCGAAACTGTACAGACCTAAAAGTCTGAAACCGTTACTCTATCTATGTAACTAACACGCATATTATTAGCTTTATTTATAACTTTACAGAACATTAGGTGTTATTTTTATTGCCCCATATTAAATGGAGCAGAAAAAAGTTTTCTTTTATTATAGCTATTAATAACATATCCAGATCCAGCCGTTAAGTATTACGTCGTGACTATAAATTTGAAAGTAAAGCGTGGTGCAGTTATGTAAAAGTTGTAATGAACAAAACGCCATTGGGATATATATTTATATAGAAAATAGGTGGAATCCACCTCATTCTGCTGTAATATAAAAGTTTAAACACAATATCGAAAATTAAAGGTATATATTTGTTATTTATTTTGGTCCCGGCCTTGATTTCCGGTAGTGCGAATTTAGTAAATTATATTTACTAATTTGTCCGTAGACGTATAACTAAAATGACGCAGGATCGATGGCCTAACATGCTCTCTGAGGCACGGGGGGGGGGGGGGGGGGGNGGGGGGAGGGGGGGAGAACACCACCAAATATTGAGAAATCTGATTAGAAAACCCAATATCGATTTTTAATTCGCCGGAATTTTCTACCCATGACTGTGGCCTCATGACATGCAAACCACTGAGTCCGAAATTACAAGTATACTTGCTGATATTTCAAAACTTTTTACTCCAAATGTAAAAGGAACAATCAAATGTGAATGTTTTCTATTATTTACCAAACGTATAATAAATATATAATATAAATTGTTATGTAAAACTTGGTTAGTATTTAGGAAATTCTACATTCAAAGGACAGTACGTTTCTTATCTGTAAAACAATTTGCCAAGAAAATGCTGCCAAAAAGACATTCCACTCAGACATAGTCGCGGGATCAGCTAGTTCAATATATATTGCGGCGGTACTGTAAAGAGTGATGTTTCTTTGAGCTTTTATCCTAAAGAAACACGAGATCCTAATTTATATATCATATTGAAAGGCTTATTCCTTTCAAAGTTTCTTTGGGTCGGAAGGCGTGCACTGTACCTGTTGCATGTAGGCGGAGCGTACCGCCCAACGCCCTACTCGCAGTCAACGCCACGTGGCGGCACTCTCGTTCAACACGAATGCATTCAAAGCTAAACGTTATTTCACTTCGCAACTTTCAACCATTATAATGCAATTTTGAATCAATGCAAAGAATTTAAAACACATTATTAATTGGAATAACAAAATTGAATATAAAACATGCATAAACGTAAGTATTAGATACTTCAAGGATAATTTAGAAGAATTGATGTTGAGAGTGCGATCTTTATTACTTCTACACAAAATCCATATTCAAGTAGGCGTATTAATAATAATAATAAGGTCCTGATGATGGTATGAAAGAACGACTTAAATTTCAAAGTTACGAGGATACCTTCGCGCCCTGTCCTGAGAAGAGGCAACAACAAACTCAGTCGGGTATTTTGATTATTTTCACCATCATCATTATAATATCGTATTAGTTTATTATATTTAAATTGAAATTAGAGCAATTCGTTTACTCCCACGCGTTTCTATCGTCTTAGTAATCTTGCAACTTATAATATGATTTTTCAATCAATTTCCTTTTAACAAACATTTTGAATTTATTTAGTAATGTAGTAATGACTAACATCAGTTGTTGTTAATTTTATGCAATATACTAGAATTTATAATGTTTATTTTTATTTCTTAAGTTAGATGAGGTACATTCGCTCTTTTTATTAAAAGAGTTAACATTTTTATGTACGTATAACAAGTTTTCTCATTATGTTAACCGCTCTGAATTTGGTTCTTAGCGACTCTCTTGTACCCACATTGTAAATCGAACGAATGAACTACAATTGATTTTATGCATTAATTATTCATCCTAATATAACGAAACATTGAAAGTTAATTTATCTTTTAAGACGTTTATTGTTTTCCCTCTCCAATTACTGGAGGTTGAACATCAGCTGTTAGATACTATCTTGATCTCGGGCGAGGTGATATAATTTAGCAGTGTTTGTGAAGCCTCAATTACATACGCACAAGCAAAAAATTGTCAGCGATGACAAAATATTTCTCTTTACAAAAAACGCCCAATAACCGCGACTTAACTTGCTTAGAATTTGTTCTTAATTCTCTTAGAAGCAGCTTCTTTTTTTTCTATAAATATGTTTATCAGCAATTAGAACAGATAGACTTAGAAAAAACAGTAAAGACGATGTCAAAAAATTTATCTCAATAAAATATGCCCGGTTTCTGCGAATTTATATCCTTAGGTGTAGTTCTTAACTCTTTCAAAATAATCATGTTGTTTTGCTATAAATATATTATGATACGAACTATTTTGTTAGATGGATTTATAAAGAAATAAAATAGGAGAACTACTTTAACTAGATCACTACTCTAAAACATACTTTATCGCGTTACCTCTCTAAATATTGTATAAAAAATTATCGCCTATTTTATAAGCATAAAATTTACCTTCAAAAGTAAAAACGATTCAACTTTTATCATAATAAAGAAAGTTTGTAATGCTGTTTAAGCCACAAAATTTAACATAGACACTGAGTCACTTTCTCATTAATAATAGTATAGATTGACTTGATATTAGAACATATGTTAAATTATATGGCATAGAAAAACGATAGGATATATGTCATTCATCAATTAAAACATCGTTTTGTATAAAGGATTGTAAAACTGAAATTCACACTGAATAAGTGTGCCATTTCTTGTCCCCGCAAAATTGAAGGCGACCCAATTTGTTCGTCATAATCTCAACATTTTGTGTATTACAAAATCATAAAATCGTTAGGAGTACAGCCGTCACCACAGTAATCCAATTTGCTGCCGACATCAACGGAAGATTTCTAAAGCCGCCTTACTAGATTACTTCTAACGCCCTTCGGCGTTCGGTCATTTGCGTCGACACAGACACAAATTACTTACCCGTTATTTCAGGAAAACATCTTTATAAATTATAAAAAAATTGAAGCAGCATTTTAAATTGTTATATTTAAAGTCTAAGCCACTGTTTTTGAAGTGAAAATTCTTTAGGCACATGAGGGTAAAATTTTTATGGATGAAACGCGTGATTAGTGTCACAAAGATGTAGTGTTTTTTATGCTAATTCCTTTGGAGGTTAGATAGTTTTAATATTTACAAATCATACGTGGCATTTTAATTTGCCACTCTTCATTTAATAAACTATTTTTCAAAAAAAATATTTAATTGAACTTTTATTAATAATTTCTAGTATTGAGAAAAGCACGTGGCATTCTTTTGTATTCATTTACGACACTTTTTATATATGACAATTAAATTCATTAAATTTCCAACATATCTACCTTTTTCCTTCCCTCTAAGTCTCGGATATCTAAAATTTTAGATTTGTATAAATAAACAAGAGTTTTAAATTAATTTGCTAAAGAACTTTCACTTCTTTAGCAAACTAATTAACTATATAGTATATCAAACTGTATAGTATAGTAAATAGATTGTATAGTAAAACTGTACAGTAAATAAATTAATTAAAACACACTTTTACTTAATTTATTTACAAAACAGTGTTACTCGAAACTAGAAATTCTCCGGAAATAAAAGTTACCTAAGTTATTAAAGTAATACTTGTTGACGAGACCATTACCAAAAGTGTGATCAAATGAGGCGAACGGAGGTTGAGAGGGGGATATAAGTTAAGATAGAAAGAGAGAGAGAGAGTGACATTAGCTATCTCCCAGAGAAAGTCTCGTCAAAACTGGTTAAGCAGAGATTTGAAGGAACAAACTTGTGAGGATTTTTATGAATAACTTAGATCAGATTATGCGGTAGTTCAATTTAGCTCACAATTTTAGTAGAGTTTTCTTTAGACATTTGTATTTTGTACATAAACACAATGCTTACACCAGAAATATAATCCTGCTATAGTCTGTCAGTTACGCGATCTAGCAACATCGTCAATTCATGAGTAAGAGGATCTGAAGCTCTGAGGATAGGAGCGTAGAAGAGCTGATAAAACCACATAGTACCTTTAAAAAAAACATTTTTTCAAGATGTATATCAGTAAAACAATTAGTGTATTGATTGAATTTTTAAAAATTGGTATTAGATAAGATGAAAAATAAGTTACTCCGAACTTCCAATATCTGAAGGTATAAATGTAACAAATTGCATGTATATAATCGATTTGCAGAAATAAGCTGTCAATTGGACATCTACTTTACATAATAATATAAAAAATTGTACTATAAATCCAATTATACTGTGTAATGGATTGACTGAAATAAACTCTATCGGACAACCAATAAGGCTGGTTCAATTTATGAAAAGATTGCGTAAAACGCCCGGCGCATATAAATAAAGCTGTTATATTGACAGCCATAACTGCGTTGCCTTCATTTAAATAACCGATCAAAGTCACGACTAAGCTGTCAAACAATAAAGAGCCAACTTGTTGGATATGCTGCTTTCATCCAACAGACTTGGCCAGAATGCGTAACATAAATCGCAACTTTTAAAATTGACATCAACATGTAAATTGCCGCCTTCGATCATGGACCCTATATTCCCTCAGATTTGGATTACAAAACTTTTAATAAGCTGCAGTTCGACGATATAAAGTTTATTTTCAAAAGTGCTGTGACCATCAGCGGTGGTTTATTAAATAAAAACTTTAAAAGTGCGTGCGTACAAAGTACACATGTCAGAAGTGAAACTTCTTTGGCAAACTAATTTTTAAGTCTTGGTTATATTTCTACAAATCTAATGCTTTAGATTTCCGATACTTAGCGGGAGGGGAAAAAGGAATTTTAACAACAAATTTTAAATAAAAATGCCACGTATTTTTTGTTATGATTAGAAATTATTAATTAAATTTTGCTTTTGAATTAATAGTTTAGAAAAGAGAATTTATGTAATATTTATATTTAATGAAAAGTAGTATATTAAATGACACGTGGCAAATTAAAATGCCACTTCTTATTTGTAAATATTAAAACTAGCTAACCTTCAAACAAATGAGCATAAAACGCTGCACATCTTTGTGACGCTAATCACGCGTCTCATACGTAAAAATTTCACCCTCAAGCGCCTAAAGAAATTTCACTTCAACATCATTAGTTTTAACCGAAATGGTTTAAGCTTATGATATTATCAGATGAATATTGACGGCCTCTCTGATGCAGTGATGCGAGGATTCTCATTTCTAGCAGAGGTCCCGGATTCGATCCCCGCTAGAGCGAATTTAGGAAATTGCATTTTGTAATTTGCCTGAGTTTGGACTGGTGGAAAGCTTCGGCAGTGGCTAGTTGCCCTACCAACAAAGACGGACCGCCAAGAGATTTGCGTTCCTGTACGATGCTGTGTAGAAATTATAAGAGGTAAACTGCCTTTTATCAGATTAGCGCACTTTCATCTTGAATTATATCATCACTTACCAGGTGTGATCACAGTCAAGCGCTAACCTGTCACTGATAAAAACATCTAGTATAAAAGACTTTTAATAAACTACAGTCCGATGATATGTAGTGTATTTTCAGAATTTCTCACAATAAATTTATTATTTATAAATAGATTATAATTACATTGTTGTGAATTCAAGTTTACAACATAATCTGTGAACGTAACCGTAATACACAGTATATAATATGACAATCATCTTCGCGCCGCGAAATATATATGTTTTTTTTACGAACAAATATCAGTTTCTACTCTTACAATCAGCGCCTGAACAACTGATCCGGCTCGAAGGACCAGTAGTTGTGTCTTCTCGGTGTTTAGAAGACGGGATGTATTTGTTCAGGCGCTGATTGTTAGAGTAGACAAAGAAACTGATATTTGTGCGTAGAAAAGTGTGTATGCCGCGGTGCCAAAATTATTATCCGGTTCTGTGCGAACGTTAGAAATGGAAGATTTGAATGTATCCGACGTTTCCATATACTGTGTGTTACGATTACGTTATAAATGTAAATTCGCAACAGACGTGAATATAATATCCAATTACTTTCAGATTTATTTCACAGATCTATTATTATTTAATATGCTACAGTTTGACGAAACAAAATTCATTTTCAGAAGTGTCGAGACCATTTGCAGTAATTAATTAAACACATTTATGTCTAAATAAATAATGAGTATTATTATATTGAAATAAAATTTTAAAGAAGTTATTAAAGATCACACAAATGAATGGTCCGGGAATATGTTGAAGTTATTTGTAGTGGAAAGTATGGTTCTTATTACAACTGCAGTTAATTTATTAGGACTAAGTATTAATTGGTAATGAAATTGTAGAATAAGCACGAGGCGTTACTTTGTTAGCTATCTGCGTATTACATTGTTGGTACAATTAAACATATATAAAAAATCCATTATACAATTGTTGAGGTGTTCGATTGCGCAGCATGTAATATCCAATTATGATACATTGTAATGCCTTTTTTTATTAAAATTCACCCAAGCAAGTCGGAAGCTATTTAAAAAATATCCGTGGAAATAAAACTTATTTTTTGTGAAACAACCAATATAAGCAAGCATTGGTTATACTAAAGAACGCCAGCAAAACTAAAGGTTTAGTGTTCTTTTTCATCATAGTCATCATATAGTGATTACTATATTGTATAATTAATTACAATTATCTAAGTTGGAATAAACTTTTAAGCTAGAACAAAGGTTAAGTTATTTCTTGGATAATATTTCAATGTATAAAATTATATCCTCTTAATAATTATAAATACGTATATGTACATGTATGTTTTCTGTTCTAATGTATTGCAATATATGTATATGAAAAGTATTACTTTTTTCTCTTTCGCACCACCTATCTATACACTCTTGACTTGATCTCCTTAAGGTTGTCTGGAAGAAATCGCTTCAAAGATAAGGCCGCCTATTGTGCGACACTATTAATTAATAGTGTCGCTAATTTAAGTTTCGTTATATGTATTTCTTCTATTTAAGTATGGGGTAGAATAAATAGCATGAACTTAGTGGGTGACATCTCTACACCATCTTCTGGGAATTTGTAATAGAAATGTAACAATAAATTAATTGATAACTTTGTCTAGTTCGTTTCGTTTCGTTCGTTAAAACGTTTATGAATCGATAATTTCACCTTCTAACCAATTTAATTAGCCTACAGAACAGATTAACTCGTTTTGATTCTAACCCGGGACTTTTAAGCTATAAAATCAATCGCATCGGGAAAAAAATCCTGCCAATACAGTAAATAACCTGCCAAATGTATGGGATGTATCGACAAAAATTATTTGCTGTTATAAACGTCGACATACTGATTTACGGTAGTGATACTTAATCAAACCGGAACCATTAGGCGTTATTGTGCTACGCAGGCTTTTATTTCTGCTGACATCGGTCTCGCAATTGTAAACATTTTGTATCTATATTTAATAAATATTTGGGTGAATTAAGGCGTTATCGACAAGTCTCACATCTGCTACAAGATATGTTTAAAAAGTTTTAATGACGATAACAATAATTAAAACAGTCCTATAGGGATGAAATCACTAAGTAATTTTTTGTTATCGCTGACAGGTTAAGGTTTCAGTGTGATTTCACCTGATGGTAACTAATGATACACTATAAAAAAGAAAAGCTGATCTGGTAAGAGACAATTTATCTCTTATGGTTTCTACACATCATCGTATGGGACACAAATCAGAGCCATATCCCTAATTTGTGATGGAAATAGTATTGGAAAATATGTGAAAAAAAAATTGTTTATTTGATTTAATTTAAATTAACAATCATACAATTGATGTCCTGAAATTTCCATTTAAAAGAGCAGAATCTTCTACAAGATTCTTCATACTAATTTATGAGGCAGTAGTTACGTTTTATAAATAATTATAAAAAATTCCTCGATAAAAGCCTTATGTTGTACACTTTTATTACACGCTTGATTAATGTGACATGCAAATATTTACTATATAAATTCACATTATCCGAAGCATTTCATTGTCATATACCAAAAGGTTTTTTACAAACATTATAAATTTGGGAAAATTTTTCCGAGACATCTATCTCCTTATTAGCGGTATAAATTTCTAATTTTGTTAGACAATAGATAGTTCTCATAGATAAATGATTTATAACGGCGCTACGTTTTGTACTTATGATGTGTTTTTAAGAATGTTATATTAATACCTATATTATTAAAAAAGACGACTAAGATTAATAAATGGGGTGATAAAATTATCAAAAATTACAAACATGCCAAAATGTCTAAAATACAAGTTGACCGTCAAAATATCATCGAATTATGAACAACAATGTTAAAAAATAATACACCAAAACATATATATCTGTTGAAAACTCACCAAAAATTTATAAAAATGTATTAATAAAAAAATTAATGTATAATTCATCGCTCATTTGAGAGGCCATGCGGCAAATATTTAAAATACTTAAGTATAAGGGGACACCAAGAGAAGATGAAATAAAAAAGAGCAAAGGAACCTTTTATTAAGTAGGGGGTGGTGGGGGGTGTTTCCTAGAATATAATGAATAAATTCCGTGTTAAGGCCCCCTCGTAACGCAATTGAAAACTTTTAACAAGTGGCGTGAAATCGTGTGTAAAGGTGGGGCCCAACCTAATTAAGCTGCTAGCCGACCGGAATACAGGATGAGTTCAGAAATTTAAACGACGCTTTATGAAAATCAGCTTGTTAATATAAAAAAGACCGAATATAGACCAAATGCTTGATTACCCTCACCTTTTACTACATCTAAGTCAATTAAAGACATAAACAAAGACAACGATGCAATGTTTGTAAAAAGCGCCTAACAAATAACGTTGACTTTTTAAATCAAAATTTGTTTAAGCTGATGAATTGGGAACATAGAATATATTAGTAAAAAAGACAGCAAAATTTAACATTCATTTAAAACCAAGGGAAATTGAACAATTAAATTCTTTGTTTTGCTTTTAGAAACAGTGAGCTTAAGCATGAATTGCCTGAAGACCTGATGAGGGAATTGTTACAATTACTCATCAATAGCGAATCATTTCACATTTAAAATACAAGAAATAGCCAAGATATACCCATAAGAGGGACAGTAGATAAAAGGCCAATAACAAAGAGATTAGTCGAATAGAAATAATGAATAAATAATAAAAAAAGATTTGAAACTAGAAATAAAAAGAGACAACCATTTAATTGGATGATTCTGAATCACTGTCTATTGGTTAATCTAATCTGTTCGTTAAAAGATAATTCTCTCGTGAAGAAATTGGTAAGAAACTGAATTCTAATCAAAGCTATTTAAATTTATATTGCAAGTACAATCTTGGCAAAATATTGTGAAAAACGTAAAGTATTTATTATATGCCATAACATGTTTTAGCAAAAGATTTTAATGGAAAAAACGGATCGTTAACTGGATTATTATGTAAGTGAGAGCCAGATTATGGCTGCCAGCGTATCCCCCATTAACTTCTAGCTTTGAAAGTATTAAAAAAATTAACAAAAATCCTGCTAAAGACGTATTCTTTGTAACCCTAAAAAACAAGTCATTACCGAAGCGGGTTTAATCTAGCGTCGTATTCTGGATTTTTTCGTGATATTCCATTATTTGAAGGCGATAGCTCGACACCGACCGGCGGGTACCGTTTACGCTGAAATGATATGATTAATTACTATGGGTTCCCTCATTAGGAGCATTCAGTGGTGAAATTGATTCACGGGTGCTAGTGAACAACGTTCAATCGCGATCTAATTATAATTATTATTCATACCGCTGAGCAAATGACAAATGGCTTCCATGGAAGTGAACCGATGTATTGCTTGAATTTAGACGTAAAATCTTTTGTTGTCTATAAACAAAATAGTAAAGTGAAGTTTTTATTCGCAGTTGTCATATTAGTCATAACAGTCTTATTAGTGCATTGATTTGGGCATTCGCTTAATTAGCAGAGGTCCCAAGTTCAATTAATATCAAGACAAATTTAGGATATTTTATTTTGTAATGGATAATGTACAGACATTACTTGCGAGGAACAGTTATCAATCACAGGATTGATAACTGTTCCTCGCAGTGCTACCCGAGCAGTTCCCGATCTCTTGGAAAGATGTGAAAATCCGTCCAGGAGTCAGTCTACATTGCGATAGAAGTCAGTTAAATTTCAAGTCAATCGCGTATAGTTTTAAAGACCTCGTGATAAGAGACTGGACGAGTATTTCGATGTAAAACAATCGCATTATTGTCTTTTAAATGACGCTAGTTTGTGGTACGTCGGTTGAATGGTTTCAAATTCTATAACGTAAAGATAGACCAATTTTTTTTGGTTTATAAATCGCTGTTTTGGATGAATAATCGCACAAATCAAAATAGTTTATAATTTTTTTGTCCAAAAATCATATTCCAATCAGCTAAATTGATGCTATTGCACCACAAAATGTTATTGTGTCGTTTTTTATTTAAACAGTTGCTTTATTTTCAATTAACTCACATATAGAATTAGCTTTCTTGAGCAGTCACAAATCTTTTAAACAACCCAGAAAAATCGAGACTAGACTTCAGAAGCTGCTTAGTTTAATGTGAACAACAGTTCGCCAAAGTTACCAAAACTGAAATAGTCACTTTTAGGGCGGGCCAAGGTCCGGAGGTGGTCTTGTCTGTATCTTTAAATGGAAGTTCAGTTCGCGGAGTTAAGAGCTTCAAGTACTTAGGTCACATATTAACTGATGACCTGAAGGATGATAGTGACAGGGAGAGGGAGGCTTTATCGGTCCGAAATAACATGATAGCATGCAGATTTGCACGTTGTGCAGATTTATGTGTTAAAGATATATTTAAAAATGATTCTATAATAGCAAATAACTTCATTGTGCAATATTTGGTTTGTACATATTGTATCATTTTCAAATCGTTCTCTTTCAAAAACAGCGTTTATGAATTGTTCTATTCAAAGCTGCAAAGATATACAGATTATTATTTGTCTGTACAAGTAATATAATTTGTATTAATAAACTACGTATGCGAATATCAGTAGCTACATAGTTTGACGCCTACGATTTTTCCAACGCGGCTTATTCACCTATGTATTATTTATTCATAACCCAATATAATTTGCACACAAACGCTATAACAAGCTAAAGGTCAGGACTGACTAGCGTATGATTCGCCACCGTACAAAGGAATAATTAATAAACAGATAAGCAATCGTTTGTATAATATTCTATTATAATTTAAATGTACCGTTATTAAATACTCTAAAAATATATCCAAATACTTTATATTAAGGAAGTAATATATAAAATTTTAATTAACTGCTTATTACTACGTGTATTTGGGTGCTTATACGGTTTTTAAATGTTGTCTATTTGGCTGTCTTTCCGGCTAATCTTCAAAATACATAGACAGACTTTATGAGGACAATCAGCAGATATCAAATTTTAAATGATTAAAATACATCACCCCGAATATCAACGAGAAGAGGAAACTCTAAGCATAAAAGTTACCTGGCAATAACCCGAAGCGAAAGGGTACTCCGGTTTTCTAGTTTAAAATACAATTGTCTTCGGAAGAAGACTAAATGAAATGTTTAAAAAGACTACTGTTTAACATAAGATGCCAACGCGGGTATAAATTTCATTAAATAAATTTATTACATGTAATTTTGAAACAGTCATTAAAAAACAGACAATATAATAAAAAACTAGATTATAATTTCATATATTGTATTAATTTTTCGAAGAAATAAATGGATCCTGATAGTTGCTGATATACAAATATATGGTTCCATATAAATTAAATATTTAGTTTATTGCAGCTTTGTTTATTCAAATGTGTAAAAATCAACGCATCTGTGGCGTTATATAAGTAGGCAACACAAATGTGCATGATATAATAGCGTCGATTTGTGGGATTCTTTAAAGTATACCTCATTTTCTTTAATTTTGAAAACTATTAGAAATATTCTATTCGAATTCTGACATTCAAGTGATATTTTATATAGGAACTTTCGAAAATTACCTATATTTTAAGAGTTAAGCCTTGATTTTTTATGATTATGCAGGTGGATTCTTACTAAGATATTCACGGTATTGATCCTAGGCAGACACCGCTATGATTGCCTTTTATAAAAAAAAATATGTCGACAACTTTTTCATTAAACATTGTTAGAAAAACGGCATGACCTAAAAGCAATAACGGAACTATATGTTGCTTGCCAATCCACATTAGAGGCTTGTAGTATATGCTCTTTGTCTCGAATTAATAAGACCAGTGGCCTGCAGTGGAGAATGTTCCATTGCCATTTAAAAAAGCCTATTATTTTACCGAAGCGAAATCTACGTATATTTGCACTAACTCTTATAACTAATTAGACTTTAAAACGATCGAACTAATGTTCCACAAACCTGTTTCACATCAAGAAGGTTCAGATATATAACGACAGCTAATCTTAATTATGTGAGACAGTTTTTCAAAGAAAATTTATCTATTATTGTTGTACCAAAGAAATGTTTTTAGCATTATGCCGGCGTCGCTGTCGTAGTGGTGCGAGTACTCGCCTTGATAGCGGGTACGATCGCCGGTAACGCGAATTTAGAAAAATATTTTCTAATTTGTCTTGGTCTGTCCCACCAGTCCTGGGTGTCGGCCGTGGCAAGTTACCACTCTACCAGCAAAGACGTACCGCCAAAACAAAGAAATATGTCTTCCGGTACGATGCTATGAAGAAATTGTAAGGGGTATATTGCCTCTAACCCAGATTAGCGCCTTTCCATGTCAGCCTATATCACCACTTACCATCAGGAGAGTTCACAGTCAAGCGCTAAACTATCAGCAATAAAAGAAATGTTTTAAAAGGCATAAGATTTAAAAACAACGATGACTTCGTTTGACACTTTTTCTCGCCAATAACAAGAACTCTACATCTATACGACCTATTACCAAACTGATTCCTATTGTGACGTCTATGTTAATTAAGAATAGATACCATATTTCTATAAAATCTGGAACAACGTATAAAATAAGTAAAGCAACAATATTATCGTGTGCACTACACCTTTTCGTAAATTCGTCGGCTCATCTCGTACGCCGGCTACATTCGCGACCCGTCAATCTCTTTTTTCTTCGCGCATACATTCTTTCTTAAATAAAGGAGATCGCGTGTCATAAGCCACGTACAAAGAGACGAGACGTAACGTGACGCATTTTTCTGTAATAAGGCCGCCGTAAAACTGGATAGCAGACAGATTTTGTGACTGTACGTAAATTTTTGTATATATTGAACGAACATTGTCTTTTTTTTACTATAGCAACCCAGGCCAAACAGAAAGATGGAGTTTTATTGATCGAATCCTAGGAACTTCTAATTCTTGAGATATGATCATATTTGGTCTCCGCAAACATGATCATATTTCCGACGTCCGCAAAAAACTCAAGTGGCTCCCAATTCGCGTTCGCCGGAATACTCATCTTCTTTCTTTTTTCTACTGCGTGCTGTTTGATCCTAAACCTGTATATCTGAGGGAACGCTTTGAGTTCATTGAATGAGCTCATAATCGACGACTCCGTTCGCAAAAAAATTATTCTCAGTTCAAGTTGCTCGTCTGTGGAACTCAATACCTATCTATATAAAATATGTTCAGGCCGACAATTTATTTAAACAGTTGATAAAAGAGTACTTCCTATACAAGAAAATTGAATAACTGATTCTTAATATTAGTTGTAATTAGATTAAGTACACCTTTCTCTGCCTCTTTTTATGTGTCCTTTTAAGATTTTTAGGTTGTCTGGAAGAGATTGCTATTTCAGCGATAAGGCCGCCAATTGTACTCCATAATATATATGTTTGTCTTAACTGTACTGTTTGTTTATGTATTGGGTGAACAATAAAGAGTTTTGTATTGTATTGTATTACTTCTAAGGTCTTAATTAGGATATATCAGATATTAGAGCAAATATTCCGCAAACCATGTAATTAAATTCAATTATTAGTTTTCATTTTGTAATTTCTAAATCGGGTTGGATACCTTTTAATAAACAATTATTATTTCTTTATCATTATTACATGCTACCAGAAGATATGTCCTTGGCAATAGTATTTTAACAGATTTCTACATAACATCCTTACATACAATACGACATTTAAATACAACGCATTTAAATGTGCTTTTCAAGAATGATGATTCTGATGATGTGATTCCTGGGGAAGGTTTATTTTATAATTTATTAAAAAAATGTGTAAATTAGTTTAATCAAACCACCTGGCAACTTTATATTTATGTAGACATAATATCTATTGCCTGTGGAAAGCCGGGCCGACATGGTAGTATTTAAATAAGTACATCCAAATGTTTGACTTTATATTACTATAATTATACTAGCCATGCCCGCGTGAATAGGGTTTTGAATAAATTAGGCTAATTATTTTACAAATAAAACACATGCGTATAAATACTTCAATGAGGTAGTTGTAGTGTATCAGTATAAAGAGCTTATTGTCCTTTCTGAGGTTTAAAACTATCTGTGAAACAAATTTCGTTTAAATCGGTTCTATTGTATATAACATTAGTAAGGATTGTTAATTTACATCCGTAAATGTAATGCATTTACAAATTTTGAATGTCATATTTGTTTACGTGAAATCAATAGCCTAATAAATAATTCTCCAGTTTCTAGCTCTAAAATGACGATATTTCCATCCCTTACAATCCTTTTTTTTCGAAATAAAAAATAGCCTATGTCCTTTCTTAGACTCTAGGCTACCTGAGTATCAAATTTCATTTAAATCAGTTGTGTAATTTTAGTGTGAAAGCGCGAGAGACAAACAGAGTTACTTTGGCATTTTTAATATTAGTATTTAAGGATATTGTATATTCGTTATACAATATAACGACTCCATAAGATATACTCCGAACGTACATAATAATTAAAGTGTTTCATAATGATTTTGTGTTTATTTGTCAATAATTTATAACAATTTACTATTATTTGTCAAAAAGCATTAGACATTAAAATTTGTAAACTGTTACAGTTATGAGTAAACGATTTTCAAATGTATTTATCTGTGACAATTACATCAGCACACTAAAATAAACCTGTGCTGAAATATACATATTCCGATGAACAGATAACAAATGTTAAAATTAGCATCTAGAAGGTTATGCTGATTATATTCATTTATGATTATAAATTACTTTTTAATTTTTATTTCTTGTCACTAGGCACAATATAAGCATATAAAATAAATCGGTAGTATTGGTCTTTTAAATTTGAAATATAGTGGTATTCTGTACATCATTAAAGTAAGTGACTGTGTTATTCGTAATAAGTCATAAGAGCATTTTAATAAGACAAAAAATTGTCCTATAATTAACATAGCTCCTATATTATATTATACGATTTGATCAAAATTCCTTATATTAACCCAAAACTCTTTAATATGTGCGTATGTGACTGAATTTCTAAACTGTGGAATAATTTTAATTAAAAATTCGGTCTGATAAATATTTTCTTTATATTTTCATTGGATCTATACAGACGCTGATGTCACCGCTGGCATAACTAGTGTATACCAGTAAAAACAGGCTTAAAAGTTCTATTCCCATACACCAGTTTAAATTTGAGCCGTTAATATAGATTGCACTTTTCTAATTTCCATGGGAAAATTCATGTTTGCACCTTCGGGTTTTTATTGCTCGTTTATTGTGGTTTGAACGAAAAATATCTTAGCATATTAAAAAAAAATTGAACCCTGTACAAAAATTTTCTGATGATTAGTTTCACCGCGATTGAATGGTTGTATTTAAGAAATGCCACGAATTTTATGTCCATATAAATGCGGATTTTAGAAGCTATTTTTCATCTGTCAATCATATACATTACATCTATAATTCACATATATTGTATATCCGTAATATAAAATTTAAAGCACAGCTCTAAAAGGAATATAAACACTCGTTATAACAATTTCAAACCGTTATTTGAAAGCACTAAAAGTCTGGAAAATTTAATGCAACTTTTGGCTCTTCCTATCTCGGTCTTAAATACTCGAAAATGGGGTCAGATTACCGTCCGTTGTTTTCCCGAAACAACAAAGTTATAGTTGATACCAGAACTGAGTTATTGGACGCTCAACTGGTAAACTTTTGGCGGATTAACGCAGATATCGGACGGATTTATAGCATTTGTATTGTCCGGTAAGACTTCTCGCACAAGACTAAGATATACTTTTCAATAAAATGTTAACTTTTGTCATCGCCTCATATAAAATCCTTTTCCTATTTTAGTAATTGAATGGCCTAAGAAATTGATGTAACTATCGGCGGATTAACATGGGACGGATTTAATGCATTTGTATTGTCTGTTAAGAATTCTCGGACACAGGCATACTTTTAGGATCACTGTTCTTGTACGATTAAATCTTACCTCTTCATATATCACTTTTTCTCTATCTCTATCTATAATCTTTTTTCTGGTGTTTATAATTTACACAGCACACAAATTTAATTAAAAAAAAAACTGCCGCTTTGGATGAATAATCAAGTTATCCTAAATGATAAGTTAAAACATCAGCAAACAGGAATGTATCACCACAAAATGTCTTTATCTCATTGGTCGACAACGTTTGGTTTAATTTTCAAACGTCTTGTAACTAGCTTTTTTAAATTGTGTCGCTATTCTTCCAAAGCCGCGAAATTTTTGAATGTAAAATAAAAATATGCAAAAATTACCTTCTCAAGCCATCAAATGTGGCCCTTTCACACGCCCCCTCTCGGTCCTCAACCCATAAATACATTTCTCATATCACAAGCTCCCACCTTAAGACTAAAGCCTACGCTAACACAATTGACACTTTAACAACGATCGGTAACGTTTCACTTAACATTAACGCTAAATAAAATTCTAACATTAGTTAACATGATAAACAAAAAGAAAATCTCGACTACCATGCAAATTAACAAACTTGAACAGAATCTGTTTGCGTCTTATTTACATATAAAAACTGAGCGAGCGGTCACATACTATTTCAATGTGTAAGTAGTAAACTATGATTTTTTTTCAGTGGACCCAAGAGGGGGCAACGGAATAGGGAGTGTGTGGGGCTCCTCCTCCAGATAATGTGGTGGGAACAGGTGGGGCTGGAGCAACAAATTGACTTTCAGCTTCTGCAGCCATAGCGGTGTTTTGTTGAGGAAAATTAAAATCCAAGGAGCCACCCATGCTGAGTTCATGATTAATTACCTGTGGAGACAAAAAACAGTGATTTAACTAACACACAATACGCAGAAGCACCGAAAGTTTGGAAAAATTAATATGTTTGGGAACACCGACGGCAAACTATCGTGCGGCCGCTCGCCAGCAAGACTTTCTGATCAAATGAAAACTTGTCGCCCACAAAAATTGACACTGTAGTACGAAAGGTGCTGGACCAAACCAGTTGGAAGCGGATCACCCGGTCCAGACAAAACTCTGATGACCCTGACCACGACCTTCAGACATAAGTGACCGATTCGAGAGACAGATTTAACTAGAACGACTAAGCAAGTAGTCCATGAAAACCCTGCTGGACACAGACCTGATCATTAATAGATTAGTGTAAATCTAGTCCAAAAGAAACAGGTGCTTACAGATGTTACCCTTTGCAAAAGTCTTCTAATCAACATTTCCTAGATATTTTCAATATTTCAAATTATAGTGTCCAAAATTGGATTTAACTCAATGAGACTTGAACTACGTCTTATAACCGAGCAGTCGCGACAGTTTATGTCTACGTGTGCATTATACACCTAATTGGATAAATCTAAAAAAGAATGACATTAGTAATAACATAAACTTCATATCACGAAATCAATATTTCTCTTTAAGTATTACTTCTAATAAGAAGTTCTTCACAAGCGTTATAATCTTGATTTTAAGTATTATTAAAATATTGTAAGTTTTATAGTAAAAGATAAGTCTTCAATTACTGCCTAAACATAAAAGAATTGATTTAATATTTTATTAACAAAGTATTAAAGAAATGTAATAGAACTTACGTCATCAACATTACAATCAAAACTGTGCTCTAGGGTTTCAATATTCAAATCCTCTGCCAGTCCTGTGTTTAGGGCACCCATAATTTGCCCCATTACCGTCGTCGGCACCATAGCCCCTGTGTGCACCATTAATCCCCCGTTTAATAAGCCAGCATCTGATGTGGTCAAAATTTGTGTTTGGTTTTCTGTACACAAAAAATGGTAATTGAAATTAACAATATCAAAAGATTCGACAATTTTAGAAATGACTAGTTTAAAAGTCAGACTTTTCCTATTATCTTTGGTGTGATAATTCTAACAGCATTCACTTTAAGAATTGCAGAAAGGAAATTATTATTTCATATTAAATGAAACGTTTTGAACATGAAACACGATTTTCAAACCTTTTCGACTGTTCTACACGTTAAAATCAGTGTGCGATTACTAAACAGCTTTTGACTCATGCTTTATAAATAAATAAAGTTACTACATTCAGTTACTATATTTATTTTTACACTAAATCGCTAGGCGATATTGCATTGCTAGCACTTGCCTGTTTGCATTATATCTGCAGGATCCGCAGGTGGTGGCGGTCGAACGAAGTGATTTAGTGCATGTTGGTGCGGGTGTGCAGGGTGCGCTGGATGAGCTGGATATAAAGATGGACAGTTGCAACCACCGTGCGGATGTCGAGGACATGTCCCATACGTATAACGGTAGCTCCCACCCGAGGAAGAAGATGATGTCGTTGGAACGTACCTGCCAGTTAAAGCAAACTATAAAGTAGATATACTATGTAGTAGTATCATTCAACAGTATAAACAAAAGTTTCTTTACTTTACATTCTACTAGCATCTAAATGAGACCAAGCTTTCTAACAACAAGGCATTTACTTTGGTAATGACGTGAAAATAACTTAACAGCCTCTATTTAAAATAATTTTAACTCATCGCTTTGCATAAACTTATAAAATCTTACGTATTTAGGAATGGATCTGCTCCCTGAAGTTTCATTGAGTCTGCGAGTGTGCCCGCTAGGAGATCGTCTTGATTATTGGGATATTCTGATTGGGAAAACTCATTGCTCGGAGCAAAATCTCCTGCGGGAGTGTAATCTGAGGCCCAATCCGGTTCCGAGGGTAATAGGGACGGTATCGGTGACAGGCGGCCGCATGATGATGCATTGGATGAAGCTCTCTGACGGAAGTCCGGAGATAACTGTAAAATGCTGCTACGAAAAAGCGAACAAGCGTCAAAAACAATAATTAAAACCTTAAATATCGACATAAAATATGACCATGGAAATCGGCAATGATAAAACAATCAGATAAACATTCGTGTCATGGCCATTGATTTATCGATACTTAAGTAGCAAATAATGAAAATCCTTAGCAGAAACAAAATTGAGCTAGGATCTAGATGTTTCTAAGAATAATCCTGTACATAAAGTAAAATGGGAGGCATGCAAATCTAATGTCTCTATCATGGCCCGCTAACATGAATGCCAAATGAAGCGATGACCGTAACGGGTAGAATGGTCAGAAAAGAAACATTTTATTAATGCGAAGTATACCAAAACTGATTTTACAAGGATTGTCAAAGAATGTCATTTGATCAGGGACATTGAGAACAAAAAATGACCGATATAAATGTCAATTACGTTCGTAATTTTGACAGATATTCGGCAATAAAAACGTTGAATATTGCGGGAATGACGAGATTCAGAATTCGCGTATATCATCATCTAATGGCCGCGAATGATTTAAAACCTTTTATCGTAAAGTAACAGTGTTCCTATAACTCAATTTTATTAGTCCAGTCAACACTGCTTTTTCTCCAATAATAGTTTTTATAGTAAAGTGTATTTTACATCGTAAACTGTGTATGAGAACATAACTATTATGCGCAGTAAATTATTTGGCAGTATCCAAAATTGCATTTCTCGTGTAAGTAAGGTATTACAGTTTTAAAAGCGAATTAGTATCAAAACCCACGAAGTCGTGAAGTAACATAATTGGCAAAATGCCACCTACAACCGTAAGTTATTCATATCTCGGAACTATTAACGGAAAGATTTATTCTGAATTGTAGTAACTATTATTTTGAGCATGTGAATTTTTCTATCAAGATACTAGGCACTGTACCTAAGCATACAAGTGTGAATATATAGTTTACCTGTGTCTAGGAGAATCGGGAAACATGTCGAGACTTTCGGATATTGAACTACTTGGACTAGGTGTAGCATCAGCTGTTACTCCATTTCTTATGGTTTCTGGCTGCAGGAATTAAAATAGAGTTAGCGTTGTACAAATGTTTAAGTTTACTATACGATAGATGATTGACAACTGACAACAATGGTGTGCAATGTGCCAAGAGGTTACTTTAATATTATATTTTGAGAGATTCACTGAGATTGTAACACTATTGATCTCCTTTTCCAATGAATAAATCAATTCAGAGGAATAAACATTACTAGAGCGGAGCATCCTGGGATCTTTTAGATGTTTTACTAATATTTGAGCTGTTACTAACACCTCATTCGCCTTTTGCGAACTCCCCAAAAATTATGTCACCATAGTAGCCTTGTCACCTAGAAAGTGAACAAGTCGGCCAATCTTTTTTGTTCCTGCTAATAAGGCATTGTCTTTTAAGGACCCTAAGTTAAGATCCTTTTAAGTCATTGAAACTTTTAAGTCATATTCCCTAGAATATGACTTAAAAGTTTCAATCAGCGTTTAGAAAAGACTGTTGTCATTCCTGTCAACCATTGTTTGGCACACCGTAAAACTTTTTCGTAAATTCTTCTATATCATGACAGGACTATTATGTCTTATATGGAAAGAGTAGTTCTCGTGCGTGGAAACATTACCATTGCCGTAAGACTGATTAATGTATAGATGAGCCGGTGGAGGACTAACCTCTTTAAATTTTTACCGAAATGGTAACCTTCTACTGGTCCATAAAAGTCATATTAAGTGCAGAAGAGTCCAAGGATGATGGCTACGATCTGTATGTTAACCGACGTTAGCCACGACAAGCTGTTGTTAAAGATACCACATCACCATATTTGGGCAGCGTTTGGATTTTTGTTAGCGAATATCGCTGAAACGTCACAAATTCATGCTTCGGTGTTCACATAGCACCAGGGTTTTTTAACAATTTTTATCCCAGATCAAGCTTTTGGCGCCTAGATTTCCACGGGGTTTAAAAAGTAAAGAAATCAGTCGAATATATTCAAATGTGCAAATATGAATAAGGAAAATTAAATATGACAAAGCAAATAGTGAAAGGTACAATATTTTTTTAATGAATTATACGAGTATGAAGAAATAATACGTATTATTACTGAAATTATTTCAAGATATAAATACCTTCTTTTTTATGCGGCCTCTCCTTTTCTCTGATTTGGACGTTTCCATTGATGATGCACGTCTTCTCACTGATTTTCCGGGTTTTGCATCCGGATTGATCATCCACCACGATGATTTACCAGTTCCTTCATTCTGGACCCTCATAAACCGGTTGTGTAGAGACAGGTTGTGCCGTATGGAATTCTGCAAAATAAAAGTAAGATTTAGCAAACTGAATTAGCACGTATCAATACAAATGATATTAAAATATCTTTTAAAATAAGGAAACCAATTGTGAGTACAGGAAAGGTTCTTCGCTTAAATTAGGCAATCTCACTTAGATTATCATCATATCACTGCATTGACAGGGTAAATACACAGCACACACGACAGAAAATAAAATAAACTCAACGAAGAAGAATGAAGAAAAACTACTCGATGATGTACATGTCTTTCATCTGAATCGTGTACTGACTCTATTTCCGTTGGCTTACTTGTTACTAAGTTGATGTTTAAGCAGTACCTATTTAAAACAAGACAATTTTATTAGTTATTTGCTGTTTGTATTGCCTAATTTATAAAACGATTACATTGATTATCACGGGACCATCATTAAAATATATTTCCCTGTAAGGTAACAAACATTATTGTTAGAAAAGAACAAATATTCATCCCCAACAATGCGAGGTAATGTTTTTCAAGACAAAAACAGTGTTTACGTAATAAACTGAAAGTTACTTTGGTTTATTTGTCATGAAAGTTTTATATATGCATCCGTAAATTCGTATATGGATTCGCAAAGCTATACGGTTGACCGCAAAAAATCTATTTTAATTCCGACTCAAAGTTAGTGCAATAACGTGTCCTATCTCACACCGGTAATAAAATCTCGCAACTTTTTCCGTTGGAGGAATAAAAGCAACCACAGCAACGATTGAAGTTTAGCAATAAAAGAGGTCATAAATAATCTCAGCGTGCCCTGTGAGAACTGCCACTTTCCCATATCATATTTCCATGTAAAGTTTTAACAGCTTCAGTGGCGGAATTGTGGGAACGCCTTGCAAGGATAATCACACTTAATACCGCAATTCAATAAATATTAAATTGCATTACACAACCAAGGACCTAAACTTCAAATGATTATTAATCATAAGGACGATTAATCTTTTGGACATTAAAAAAATTTGATCGATAAACTTTATAGATGAAACTATACGTAGTCCTTGGCAAATTTATTATTATTTTGTAATTGGTCTTGATTTCGCTTGACGTTTAAATTACTGTGATATTATATCGTTCATATATTGAAATTTACCATGTTTTCTCTGAATCAGTAAATATGGGAAATCCGTTATCTATCGGTCCAGTCTTTTATGATTGAGAAAAGATCTAAGAAATTGAAAATATTTGCTACACCAAACAGGTTGTAAAAATAAAATGACTAAACAAGCATGGAAACCATAAATACGTTACCGTTTTTCACGCGCAATTTAATATGAATATTACATTATAGATTTCAAGATCTCTAGCTATTTTGTAGTTATATCTGAACACCAAAGACGATAATATTTCGTCGCTGCACAAATTTTCCGGTATTTTATTTAAAATATCAAAAAGTCCATAATGAAACGCTTCTATGGAACCGTCGAAATTGCAACTAGTGAGGACAAGTCAATGTTATATTCATATATTTGATTTCATTTTTGTATATTTACTGCTTAAATTTTTCTTTTTGCTTTCCAGAAACCTGTACAATGAGTAAAACATAAAACACTAATTGTATATCTACACTAAAAGGTCGTCAAATTTTGCATTTTATTTGTCTACAAAATTATCAAATATAGAGACAGGTTTAGATTTGATAAAAAGCATAAAACAGCTAATAACTTCATCTGTACATGGACAATTAAAAATTTTATTGCAACTGACTCGAACTAAACTAAAGACTTACAAGTCAATGACCTTTACATATAATTTGCATTTCGTTGCTGATAATTCATTTAAACTATAGTATTTATTTTTTCACATTTTTGCATAACAAAAAACCAAGACCAGACTATACGGTCTAGCAATTACTAAATGTTATTAATGTAACCCCAACTGTACAATATTTTCAGTTGAATAAGTAGACACGAATAAAGTTTCCATTTATTTCATTTGAAATTACTATGTAGAGAGAGAAGTGTAGAGTGAGAAAGAACTGCAAAAATCGAAAAATAAAACGCTTTTACTAACCGCTTAACTGGCCTCTTGATCAAAATCAAAATATTTTTTATTCAAATAGGCTCAAAAAGCAATTTTGAATCGTCAGGAGTCTGTCCGTTGGTAACAAATCTACCACCGGTTCGGAAAGTTGAGTCTGCTGAGGAGAAACCAGCAAGAAACTCAACGGTTACTCTTTTAAAGATAGTTTGTATGCTATAATGTGTAATGTATTGCTTCTGTGAGCAACTGGAATCAAGTCAAACATTTCTATCGCTTAAATAATCTTCAACATTATAATATGCCTTTTGTAAGGGGACGTTTTTGACATATTTCTTAAAATTATGTGGAGGCAAATCTAAAACTGATTGAGGTATCTTATTAAAAATGAGTATCATTTTTAATAAGATACCTCAATCAGTTTAAGATTTGCCTCCAAACCCGACAAATGATTTCTGAACCTTCTTCACTCTAAAATATGGAATTTGTAATTCCATATTTTCCGTTTGTTTTTATTTCTTGTATTAAAATTGTGTATTTCATTTTTCTTACTGAATAAATGTATATTATCACGGATATATAAGATATTATTAAATATATATTGCGACGGTACTGTGAGAATTGATGTTTTTTTTTAAATTTATCTCTTAGAGAAACACGAGATCCTAAATGATATATTAATATATGATTCTTTTATAGACATATTATTAAAAAAAATCTTACCCGATAGTATAAATCTATTGTTCTCCATAAAGACATGATAAATTCCGAATACGTTACTATGTAGTAGTATAACTTTTTGTCTATGTTGTAACAAAACTTGTCTCTATAGAATTATTTACGCTGCGTCCACTTTGACTATGGAAAATTTTAGACAATTTAAGACGATCTGACTTTCAAATACTTTGCGGCCGTGGTTTGTTGAATATAAACGACTATATGTAACCTCCGCTAGTAATATTTAAAGTATTTTTTCTGACAAAATTAACACATGAATAGAAATTGGTTTTCAAGCTAAAAAAACTAAAAAACTAGACCGTTATGTCTTAAAGACTTCGTAAAGGGCAGCTATTGTCGAGAATCCCTGCATTAATGTCATTATGTATTGTTCAACTCTTTTTATAATTCATCAGTGTACACTTGAAACAAGGAAAACTTCTTTGGTTTACATTGTATTTAATTCTATAATTAAATTCTATTTCGAATTCATCTAATCTAATATATAAGTATTTTTTACTAATTTTAAGTAAAGTGTGATTAAGTAATCACCCAACAGATACATTCCTCCCGTAAAGCGTTACGAAAGGTTTTCCCTATCAATCTGTAAGAAGTCAGTAGAAGTATCATTGCTAAAACACAATTGAAGTTGGTTTTTACAGCATTTTTTAATAAATTATTAACATTTATTCTTAGATCAGACACTTTTTATTATAAAATTAAATATAAGAAGCTTAATTTGTTTTTGAGTTACAATATTACATTATTACACATCAGGGCAAATTATTGATTATATTTTCATGACTTTTGGATCGATGGAGACTTTTCTTCCAATCTTTAATAAAAACTACGAAGTTACTGATTTATTCTACGGGCTTAAGGAGCGTAGCAAGTACACAAGGAAATGGTTTACTTAAACGTTAAAGAATTTAAAACCGTGCAAAAAGTTCTAGTTTGAATTTTAATTTTAATCATAATGACATGTCACGTGATCACACTAACAAATTGTAGCATTCTAGCCGTTCGACGTAACGTTATCGTACTTAGAATGTCATCTTGTTTAGGGCGGCTGATGTAATTATCTCAATGACAAGTGATAATTTTCTAATATTAAATAAAGATATATGTGAGATCTGGCCAACCTTAACCATAAAAATATACCACGCAAATGGCGAGAATGATCAGGAGCACCGTGAAATATTTCCGTCGTCATGTGTTCCGTTTCTCACCCTCAGCGCACCATTAAAATAAATCTTTGTAAAGCATATATCAAGGTACAGTTTTTGTTATTTCTAGTACACGAAGTATTTTTACATTCAATTACGAATAATGTATAACAATTGAACTTGTGCATAAATCTACTAAATGTGGACAAGTGTCGCGATTTATCAAGCGTGAAAACACGCGCAACAAATGGGCTGTCGACACTGATGGATTTGTCGCCAGGAGCCCTAACCAAGAATTTTTTACCACTATAATTGGGATGTTTGTATGATACATTCATAATTTAGAGGACATATTACAGTTGCATAAAACATGTTATTAACATTGGATAAAACATTTATCTTTGTCAAAGAACTTCGGTTATTTGAATTGGTCGTTGAACTTTTTCGCGGCATCATTAGCGTAATATTCAGAGTCCTATTACAGTAGTTTTTTTTAATAATAAATATGGACTGCATCGATGGATCCGTTTATTTCTTTACGGCTCGAATTACAAAATCCATAAAAGCAGGTCTGAAGTCATCCTTGCTGATAATCCTAGCAAGATTCTCTAATGTAACTAGATAACCCAGCCTGAAATCGCAATCAACGCGGTCCCTGTCAATTCTTTGACTTTGTAGAAGGATATGTTCCACTGATTCTGCTGTTTGACCATCACAAGTACAGAATGGGTTTTCTGCGAAATTAAATCTAAAAAGATAGACTTTAAAGTCTCCAGACTTTAAAGGTTTCAACAAGGCTTATATAGGACGTTGCATTTCTTGTTTCTTCTAGGTTTGGAGGAAGGTACCATTAGTAACTAAAAATACAATCTGCCACTACGCTGTCCTGAAACTATTAATAGGTAAATTATCTCCAACTGAATTGAACATTTTAAGTACCAGATGTGTGATCTTATTTGACAAGTAGTGTTAATAACGCCCAAAATAAAATAAGTCCAATAAAAAAACTATAATACGAATTCTTCAACCTTGATGTAACGTGGCAACTTTTTATGGGTGGTTAACATATTATAAAAACTTTACAAATGCATCAGATGTGACGGTTATTCTATAAATGTAGTCTGAAGTATCGTAAACTTTGAAATACCATAATATGTAAGCCATTTTAAGAAAATGTCTACATTAACTGTATAGTTCAATTAAAATAAGATGAATTCTTGTGCATTTAAAAGATTAATTCTATATAGTGTATTAAATTTATCGGAATGATGATATAAAAATTATTAATTCTCTAGCATAGAACTGAAATACTATAAAGACAATTAAACATAATATCTCTATTCTACGAACGATGATAATAGAAATAATATTCAATAGTAAACCAGATATTTAGCTTCGTTTTGAATGAATTATTTAAAATTCCTGACACTTTTTCATGACGAATACACTACTCAAATTCAGTTAACTGACTTGCTCGTTGTATGGAATTATGTTTCCTTTGTAAATAAATAGTTATAAATATATTTTTATTGTATAAATAATATTTTAGCACGCATTAGGATGCTGACTTCCACGTTTATTCACATTTCTACTGTTCTAATCTAATTTTCCGCTACGGTGACATCACGTCTGTAATTTGTGCAGGTTTCGGATTGGTTTCACCGTTTTGTTTTATATCCGTAGGAAGCGTTATGCGATCGTATTTATTTTTATCGTTATAATATAAAATCGGACCAATACCGACCATCTATCCTAACATTATAATATAGTTGTTTTCTGCAGCGTTACCCGTATAGTTCTCGACCCGTAACAATATAGGGACACCCGCTCTTAGTGAGAAACTACGTCGAAGACTTCGGAAAAAGGAAGAATAAATTAGTTTTTTCAATTTCTCTCTTTCGTTAAAAGTAGAATATATGTATATACCGTATTCCAAGTAAATCGGGCAAATAGTTTTAGTACTTATACATCGCTAGAAGATGTCCTAAATCCGATTATTGACGGTGCATGTTTAAGAAGTTATATTTCTTATAAAACTTCGATTATGCCTACTTATAATTCTACAAGTAAGAACGTATTGCCAAATAAAATAAATGTGTCCTAGTACGATACTGTATAAAAACCATTAACAGGTAAATTGTTTAGCGCGCAGTTCGCATCACATACCATAAGACGACATACTAGTCAATTAGCAGCAATTAAAAATCATTTCTACATTTAGGCAAACAATATCTTTTACATTTTAGATCATTCATTTGGTCTAGTGGTTAGCATGTTCGATTATAGACATGAGGTCCTGGGTTCAAGTCCTGGGTCGGGCCAATTCAATATTGAGTTTTCTATTAAGATTTTCTAATGAGTGGAACGTTAGATTTTAATAATTTAAAAAGTAATTGACAGCTATTGAAACGGTCTTTAAAAATTATCATAAAATAGGATTAATACAGCGGTAAGAATAATATGGTTTGATTATTGTCGGTACTTTTAATAACTTTTAAAATGTAAACAAGTAGTTATAGTGGCCTATGTAGTTTGACATATGGTATCGGGAACTTTTTTGTAAATACCTTCTATAATATTGTAGATTTTTTGTTCTATCATCAAAAGTTTCCTCAGCGCACGCGATGACACATTTTATGTGACCCGTTTTTCTTATCTGGGGTTGTATTGATGCATTTTTATTATTTTTGAGAAAGTGATGTAGCCATTGTCGCTCAGTGAAAATGCAGCCTTGTAATGGTGAAAACATTTTTGAAATCGGTCCAGTAGTTTTTGTGTGCAAACGATACGATGTATGTATGTTTACGTATAGAAACACAAATATTTCCTCTTTATAATATTAGCTTAGATTGGTAAGAAGGAATCCTTTTCCCGCTTTAAGAATAGCTTCAACTTCTCACTTAGCTATTTCTTACTTTGTATAGATAGTAAACTTAAAAATTGAATGTCTCGATGGTCCAGTGGTTAGAATGTTCGACTACAGACATGAGGTCCTGGGTCCGAGTCGAGTTTTCTATTAAGATTTTCTCAATTTTTGCCCTTAGTTAGGAAAATTTGGCGGTGGATTAACCCCCGTGCCTCGAAGAGCACGTTAAGCCGTCGGTCCTGCATCTGATCTTTCTCCGGTCGTGTCGGATTATGAGAGCGAAGAAATAGAGAATGCACAAGTGTACTATGCCTGCCAATCCGCAGTGGAGCAACGTGGTGAGTCTATGCTCTAAAACTCTCTCTCATATGAGTGAGGAGGCCTGTGCCCAGCAGTGAGATGTTAATGGGCTGCTACTTACCTTATACATAGTAATAGTTACGATTCACAAGACAAAAATTCATACGATATGTCCGTTGAGTTATTAATATATACGAGTACATAATATTATATCACTAAAAAACGAAAACATTTATACTTGATATTGGCAAAGAATCCTTTTCCCGCTTAATGAGTGATTTCAAGTTTTCATCGAGTTATTTCGTACTTTGTATACATAGTAATGCTTACGATTCAGAAGACAGGGACAAAATTCGTACGAGATCGTACTCATACTTAGAATTTTGTGAACGGTAGGATCCGTGGCGCCACATCGACCCTTATGGGGTGAATTAACCGTCTCCGACGACGTCCCCTTTAATGCTCCACCGACTTAAATTTTGTCGAATTTCCATGCTATAATATCGTATTACGCAATCTTCGAAATCAATGGCTCATGATTTCCGCAGTTTATTGTCTCGGCGGTTTGACACAGTTGAAGTTTAATCGGGTATATTTTATTGCGTAGGTGTAAGTTGTATTGTTCTATTAAACAAAAAATATAAAAATCCGTACAACATCTAGCACAAAACTTCTTAGTCATTACATGTAGAAAGAAACCTGTTACGTGAGCTTTCAACAGATGGTGCTGTATGATTACTTTATATTTGAAAAAACTACTACTAATATCATCTACTACAACTTTTAAAAATCTCTTTCGAGTGGATGATTTTTTTTAAAGGAGCTTTTGTATTTTTAATAATGGACGCCAAATTTAACTATCAAATGAAATTTAAATATAATCACAAACATGACAGACTAAAATTCTTTGAGAGAATCATTAACAAATTTATATTTCTTAAAAGCCAAATAACACAAAGGTTCACTTAAGATTGAATTAAAAGTACCAATATTTCAGAAATATAAATTTCAGCCAATATGTATTTAGGATAACATTGATCATATTTTTTAATCTTATGTTAGCTAGTAAGCTCTGTATCTAGGCTACATTTATTTTTGGGCTCAATAAATGATTTATTTATTAAAATTAGAAAAAATATATAAATAGGGAGAGTATAAGCCAATAAAAATTTAAAGTAAAAGTAAAAGGTAAGGTAAGTAGCAACCTATTAACGTCTCTGCACAGAGCATAGACCCACCACGATGTTCTGCAGCGTATAGGCAGGCTACACGTATCCCAGAATTATTCACGCGATATACAAGTTTCCTCACGATATTTTCCCTTACAGAAAAGCACAATGATGGTTTAACAAAAACATGCACGTAAGTCCCATTTTTATAAAGCGAAACTTAACAGTGCCTCTTCAGGATTCTTAAATAATATATCTTTACCTAAATGCTACAAGAAAAGGACTACATTATGTGATACTTACTATGATAGTAAACCATAATATAACAAAAATTTCTACGTTGACAATGTGTTTTATGTCACTCACAAGAAGTGCCCGCACACGTTATCTGGCTTCAGTCCCACTTGTTGTACTTTTATCGCATGCAACGGTAGCAAAGAGTTCACGCAAGTTTTTTAATAAACAATACAAAAATCTTTGATTAGAGAATCGAATTTCATACAGTGATTCACGTCGTACATTTTTCTCACGACGCTGGAATAGCTGATATAAAATAGAAGTATCGTTATTTAGTTCCTACTGTTATATCACACTCCCCTGATTATGTTTCATATTTACAATCTTCAATAGAATTCTTTTATGATAATAAAATACATCAATTGTAATATACGTAAATAAATTAGTTAAGTCAAGAAAGAAAACGTTTAAGAAAATTTTACAGTGCCCTTTGTTGGAAGCTACCGCCAAACAAAGAGATTTCTGTCCCGGTACGATGCTGTGTAGAAAACGTAAGGGGTATATCGCCTCTTAACAGATTAGCGCACTTCCATCTTAGACTGTATCATCGCTTACCATCAGGTGGGATCACAGTCAAGCGCTAATCCGTTAGCAATAATAAAAGCTCACGTAAAGGGTTTAAAGGTTTCTTTCAACTACTTTGGTGTCGAGGTATTCATGCGGCAGGTGGCACAAACCATGTTCATTCAGGCGGATAATAACATGCTCCTCCACGGACTAGCTCCTCTTCACGCCCGCCCACCTAAAGGATCCCCACAGCCTCGCGAGCTATTTCAGTCCCAGATAGTACCAAAAACATGGAATAACGCGATAAATAGCCTGGAAGAAGCATAGGCAATCCCTGTAGATAACGAATAATACCAACGACGCTAAGCCATCGCTGTACGGTCTAATCGGTGACCCAGGACAAGACCCTAAATAATCTGGCCCAAGTAAGAATCTGAGAGGAACAGCCCGGGTAAAGGGGAACAGCCGATGCCCAAATCCACACTTAAAGTGTGGATTTGGGCATCGGCTATCAAGGCCCCTATCATCATCAATTATTTTAAAGAAGTTTGTTCTAGATGACGTAAGAATTATATTTTTTATTAATAGTTTTCTTTATATCTATGAAACCTGTGCTCTTATGTAGTTTCATAAGCATATTATACAGTCATTTTAAAATTTATTCCAAGGTTCTATTTTTCATTATGCCTTCGGGCGTGGAATATTTTATGAAATGAACGTGGAAGCCAAACGGACTAAACAGCAGTATATTGAATAATTCAAGGAAACTACGCAGTAGTAAGTGTACGAATGACGGACCTTCAAAATACATTGAAATACATACAGTACTGAATAATGTCATTCCATTGTTAACACCATTTCTGTCTATTGATTTATAGGTAAAGAGCCATTATATTGTTGCGTATAGTCAGATGTTATAAACTCCAATATATTGCTAGTTATCTTATTCGGTTGTAGATCACGTGTCCCTGTGTAACCGTATCTTTTTGTCAAAAACTGTATTGTTGTTAAACACAACTTGCTTCTGGTAAATGGTTTAAACGAAGCAGTCTACATACAATTCTTTTTTCCGGAAAGAATGGAAACAATACCAGTGTTTGCTCAAGCACCAGTTGCCATCTCTCACACAGTTTTCAATTATTAGACAATAAATTAATACCTCTGGTATATGAAATATAATGCAAGATTAATTAAATAATCGATACCTCAAAATACAGTTATGCCCTTCGACATTTTTAACCTTGAAGCGACAATCACACATGTATTCTTTAATTTTATTTATGAAACTTCGAAAATTAGATTCTGCTCTGTCTATACCCAGAAGACTCTAGAATACTCCTTCAGATTATAAAGTATTGTTTTCAATTCAACGAAATTCAATTCCCAATTTCTTAATAGGGACCAGCGATATGATTACCAGTTTTTTAATTATTACGAATTTGCTATGCATTTTGCTACGTATTTGCATAAAAAATGACATACATACAGTTTGAGAACGATTGTATTGTTCTCGGTAATGTTTTATTAAATAAAGAAGTTTTCAGTTTCATATCTAGGGATAGTGTGGACTAAAAGGAAATGTAAAAAGGAATATAAGAAAACTACGCAGTATCTTGACCTAAAATTCAAAATTTAATGCGAAACCACATGAAGGCTTATCTAAACTTGTCACTCTGTATATCAAAATCATGTTGATACAGTTCAGAAAATGCGTCACATTCAAATAAATGCGCATACAAAAATTGAATGCGCTTATAAGACGTTACTGAATATGTAATGCGCAATACATTACGTCTCTCTTATTGTAATGTGTGTTCTCTGTAAGTATATATGTTGGTATCTCTATATATATTATCAAATTTCTTAACAGAAGCCAGCGATATATACATACAGAATCACAACACACAACAACATTATAAAAAGACAAGAATAAAATCCTTATTTTGTTAGACAGTGTACATTATATATTATTGTAATACCTTTTGTAGTAATATGTGTTTTTAAGCTATTAAAATAATTAACAAAAAACGAATACCTAAATGTACAAATGGGATGATAACAATCATCAAAATGGCCAAACGTTAAAATGTTTAAAATGTAAGTTGACGGTTTATACGATTATTAGTATCAATTTCTTAATAATAACTGTTCCTTGCGTTTAATACTTATTAAAACCGTAAGTCTTTGGTGGCACATCGTTTGGATGACTTCAGAGTCTATAATAGATATACGTGTGTGTGTGTTTTATATATGTAGATTTTACAAAATTTGTTTTCAATGTATCGGGAATATATTATTTATATTGTACTGTTTAATGACCATGTAACAGTTTAAAATGAAAGAGGTTAAATGGCTTATATTTTTGCAGAGAATCGTTTGATTAATATTCTTAACCTGTTGTCCTGTAAACGTTTGCAATATTATAATATTGCACAGCTACCAAAAAATTATATGCAAAGAAAATGATCCTAGGAACGAAGTGACATAGAGCCTTTTCTAAAATTCAGGATGCCTTGCTATTTTATTTTATATTTTTGTCATGTAACATAAAGATTATCCCCCCCCCCCCCACCCATATTGCTCATTTATGCATCTTTAGAATGCAAATAATATAAAACAAGGATTCATAAAATTGCATGTCTTAGGGAACGTGTTCATTTTTTATTAACAGATAAACATATAAAAGAAAATATTTAAAAAAATCTAAAGAATTATCTAAACTAATATTATAAAGAAGAAACATTTGTATTTTTTTATGTAAGAATGAATGTATGTCAGTAACGTTTTCACACAAAAACTACTACCGATTACAAAAATGAATCAGTAAGGTGTGAAATATCTGTCATTGCGTGCATTGGAGAAACTATTGATGATATATAGAATATTAATTATTATAGAATATTAGAGAATATTATAGAATTATAGAATATATCAATATCTACAAAAAAAATCCTAGTAACATATCTCCAACTACTATAGTTATACTACAATAACTCCTTTAATACATTTTAAAAGCTAATAAAAATGCCGACAATAATCAAACCATATTATTCATAACTCTGTATGCTTACCCTACTAAATATTTATTTTATTAAACACCGTTTTATTAGATATAAAATACTATTTAAATTATTAAAATTTGACATTTCATTCAACAGATATAACGAATTAAAAAATATCAATCTACAGAAAATTGTAGCGATCCTTATAACTAGACCTGCGACTGGTGAATTAGCTCATATCCTAAAGATACCAATGATACCCAGCGATTATACTGTTTTTATTTTTATGAAATTCAAAATTACTGGAGCGATTTAAAAAAATATTTCATTACCTTCTTCTTGAAATTAAGAATGTTTCAATACCTTTGCTAATGTCGGAGATTCTACGTAAATAATGTTACGAGTTTAAAAATGTATCGGTCAGATATATTACGTTGTAAAGTAAAATCTATATATTTATTAAATTATCAATGTAAGTGTGTATCTAATAATCTGAAAGAAAGTAATTAAAATTTAAGTGAAATAAAACTTTGATGTCAACGAAAATAAATCGACCAAGTAGACTTTCCACTGTCGCGAGATCGGTATCTACGCCAGGGAAACCTTTGTTGAAAATAAACGAAACGCACAGATCCTCGGTCACATTTCTTAAACGACATGTGAGACAGTATGGCCGTGTTGAATGAAAGAGTTGTAACGTTTTTTCCTAACATTATAATTTTTACCAATTCGGATGTCTCGCAAGCTGCTTTATGGGATTTTTAACAAAAATTGTTATTACTTATTGTTGATCAAATTTATTGAATGTACGGAGCTGTTATTGCCTACTCTGTGAGCAGAAGTGTAAAATCAAACAATAAATAATTCAAATTGGAGAATCACGATAACACAATAGCAAAGGGAGCAAGGTGGAGGGAGTCATAGACGTGACAGTATTGAAAATTCAGAAGAAACCTACCATTGCGTCAACCGACACTGACAAATTCAATTATTCAACTTAGTGAAACGTTAGCAAGATGTCTTTTCCAAAAGGCGATAACTAAGTATAAATAAATTCACTTAAAGCTACCGCAGCAAAGTTTAACCTAATAAAACATTGAAATTTTCGTAATTTCATTGTATTGAGGTCGAAATCTGAGGCGACCTGATTTGAATACTCCATTCCAAATCATTTCACATTGAATTTTATAATTATGAGGCTACAACTTTTAAATCATGTATTTTCAATGACAAGTGCTAGTCTGATTTCATTTTTTTGAACTCCTTAAATAACTTTTCGAAAGTTTCTGAGTTTTAAAATTTAATTAACGTAATAAGATGTTGACATTGCCTATTTATCTGATAATGAACATTTAAGTAGTCTTTCTTGGAATTACATGAATGTCCTTGTTTTTTTTTAAATATAAATAAACAATTATACATTTACCTTTTCTATTTTTATCATTTATATTTACAAGTATAATTTTTTTGATAATGCTTTAATCGTACTTATATTTAGCCATAAAACTACAAGTACAGCATTTTTGAAGAAAAAATATAATTTTTATATTTACGGAAGTATGTGTATAAAATCGAAAATGAAAATAAGCTGAACAATATACAAAAATAGACAACAGAGCAAGTAAACAAACACACTAATTTGTATCTACAAATCCTAGGCTTTATAGAAGTTATATAAAATGAAGCCGATGTTATGAAGCGAAGCAAATTAAAAGGAGTTGAAAATAAAGGTTTTGAAAAAGTCAAGAGTACAATGTGTAATAGACTTGATCGAACTGTAAATTTGTTTCAAACGTTTGAAATGAGTGCTAATTGTGGTAACAATAAAATGAAAATGAAGACTATGAGCGGTAGGGAAGAGGCACGCGGTGTTGGCGTGTGCCCAGGTCTAAATCTGACAGTCGCCGCTCTTGACCCCGCCTAAGATGCTTCGCAGTGTGCCAATATGCGTTATAAGATTAAAATAAGATAGCACTTTAATTTGTTTCTGAACTATCTACCTGAATAGCCTTTCCTTAGAAAATATATTGTGATTTATTTATGGCATCTCAAATGTTTTCCAACAATCGAATGAGTACAATCAAGTAAAATTCCCCCAGGAGAACTAAATTGTATATGAATTTTCAATAGATTAGTCGTATTTAAAATGCTTCGCAGTGTTCTATATACATAATAAGAGTAAAATAAGATACTCGTATCATTTAATTTTGTTTCTGAACTTTCTTCCTGGATATTACTTTTTTTAGAATATATTTTGATTTCCTTATGCCATCGTGAATTTGCTTGCTTGGCATATTGAATTATTAAACAAAAGACGCAATTTTTCAAAATTTTAACGTGATATTGTGAATGTAGTATGCCGAAGAATGGATGTGGGTCCGTTTTTTTTACAATCGAATGAATAGAATCGAGTAAAGTTCCCTAAAGACAACCAAATTGTATGTGAATTTCCAATAATTTAACCTCGGGTTGGATTAACAGGTCAAGTCAATCTATACTAATATATACTGGGATATGTTACTATTATGAGTTAGAAGAGTATTTAAAATCAGAAATAGAGGCAAGATTATGTGTCAGCCAGTCAGTCTCGGTAATAATATCTAAAAAAGATCCCAGGATTCCAACCTAAAATGTTACAATCATTTACCCCAAGTTAGGTAATTATAATAACGTCAAAAACATCTAGGATATGCTAAATAAATGGTAACATAGAGAAGTAATAATCCAATATCTTTGATAAAATAGAATACGTACATTAAATTGCATTGAAAACAGACGCTCTTTAGAAGGCTCAATGGACAAAGAATGACTGTATAAAATTTACCTTATGTAAGATTCATTGTAAGCGAATGACGAGGTAGAATTAAAACATTTCATTCTCGCCGTAATAACTATCGATGCTTAAGTGATGACGAAAAATTCTTTAAAAACCGAGGGGTGATCTATTTTTCTTGAAGCGCTGCGCAAACACCTATTGAATCCTTCAAAGGGCTCGACGAGACGGTGGGAAGACCACGACCAACTAGCGGTAGCACTTTCTTAATGGTATTGTATAAGACAGAAAAAATATCGGGATCGTCGTACAATGCCGGTGCGAATGGTGTTTGCATGAAGAAAGATTAATCGTCCGTTGAGAAGTATTCGCGGCCGACATCTTCGGTGGTTTCACAAAAATTAATCATTTTAACGCGGCATTGTCGTGCCTTCTGCCGCGAGAAAACTGCTCTCTAATTAAATTACAATTAGGGATACTCCTTGACAGATTGCGTTTAAAATTTTTGCAACGTTTTCATCAAAGCAATGTATATTAAGATAAAAAATTAAATCTCTTACAAAAACTAAATTGAAAGAAATATATTACTTTTGATTAAACATTATCAGAAGTGTAATTAACTTTTTTTAGTAATATCGAATCTGTTTCAAAACTTTCGAAACTTCGTCATTTGTTTCAGTTTTGCAGCTCCTACCACTGAATATGATATTATTTTTTCTCTTTGATTTCATAATTAGGGTACTTTTAATTCTGATAGAACGTGTATAAATTAGGACAAATTAGATACATTGTCTAAGAAAAAAATTGCAGTTATAATATAGCTTCACCTACGCACATTCGAAATATGACGTGACCTGTTATTGTAGACATGTTATATTATACGGTACATTTTATTAATAATTAAAAGGTAAGTAACCTATTAACCTCCCATTGTTGGATATGAACCTCCTCATTTATAGGAGGAAAGGTTTTAGAGCAAAGACCTACCACTCCGGTCCATTGCCTGCCACTACACTTACCCCAGAATTACTCTCGCGATATGCAAGTTTCCTCACGATGGTTTCCTTTACCGAAAAGCACAACGATGGATTGAAAAGAACAATCAAGCACATAAGTTTCATTTTTGTAAAGAGAAAATTATTAATTATCCCATTGTAATTTTTCTTGGAATTAAGATGACACTGATACTTATCAAGTAAGATATAGAAAAGAATTACGCAAAGCTTTCAGAAAGTGCGATGTAATCTCGGCTCTCGTTTCCATAAACTTAATGGCGAAGTATCACAAAACTTACATATCGCTGTTATAACAACCCAACTTGGCATATTTGTTACTCTCTCAGTCAGCATATTCGCGTCGAATGACCGCCAATTTATGTGAAAACTTCCACACCGGTTGGAGCATGACCTATCTATAAGTTTTTACTCGTCAAATAGATCGAGCTATGTGTACAGAGGAATTTTCTTAGGTAAATATGCCACGGTAAACTTTTCGCGCGAAAGTTTATGGTTTCGAAAAGCTATGTGTCAATTCAGCGATTGAAATATGGCGACAGATTTTCGTGGAATGGGTGGCAGCCGACGCCACTGTTTCCGCATTCGGTGACGTGATGCATCGTGTAACGTAGCATTTAAATTCAGGGTTGTTCGTATTTCAAACGTCAGTTTTGCGTTATGTACTGAAACGTTCGGTAAATTTCATCTGGACAAATTGGGGCACCGTGACAATTGACTAGACTGCAACATGATGGGAGTTCAATCACCTCTTTAATAAATAATCTTTCATCGGTAAAATGGAAGAAGGTATATATAACAATGATTGCGAGTAATGTATCTCAATATATAAAACTCGAAGGTGGCCGTGCCTTGCCGAACGATACGAGGATCAGTAAAATGTTTCACTTAGTCAATTGCTGCCTCCGAATCGCTATAATTATCATAAGGCTACACAGACAATATGGTAAGAAAAATAATGGCATAGTTGCTAAATCTCGTACCCAATAGACAAATATTAGTTGGCGGAATACCTTAAAATGCTTTTTTTATTTCAATAAATTATTTGAATAATAAATCATGAAATATTTTAGATATTATTACAAGATTTTAACATTTAAAATTAACATTAAGAATTGCTTTAAAAAAAATCAGGGACTTAATTTGCTCGTGTAATGGTAAACGTCTAGGCTTGTCCAGCCTGGGCTGGTCAGCGTGCCGCGCTCGTGGCGGTCATCGGGATCTCTCGCTCCCCACCGTTATTAGAATGATAGTGAGCAGCGCAAGAGCATAGTGTGCTATTCTCTCCTTCTGCGAGAATGTCATGACACGGAAGGAGATGGTGATACAGTTGAGGAAGACGGACGCGACCGCTTTCACCGTTTGCAAAGGAAAGTCGGTAAGGAAGCGAGAGGCCCACGATCGCCGTGACCCTCCTTAAGGGAGACCTTTGGGTAACGGATGCGGAGTCCGTTGTCCAACAAGAAAAGGTCCCGCGAGGAGGTTGGTGGCTTGCCAGGTCCAGGCAAGCAATATTCGGAATAATTTTAGGTCACTTAGACCGGGTTGAGCCTAAATGGGCACATCGCTGGCGGGGTTGCAAATGTCGTTGATTACGTTCTCGTGACCCCGTCTCCGAGTGATATAGGAACACCGCTAGGTTTTAGCCGGTAGGAGTCCGGGTAACCTGGAACATCCTTTCGAGTATTCCAGGTATCCACGAGGATTAACTCAGTGTCAAAAAAAAAATGGTAAACATTTGTTCTAGGGACGATAACTTCCACTCACTGAATTATTAAAAATAGGCTACTATTAAAAATACTAGATGCAGGAAGAATTTTAAGATTAGAGGATTTTAGTTTATTCCATGTATTTCTCATAATCATACTTAAAGGATTTCCTTTTCTATAAAGGGGAAAATGAAAATTTCTAAAGCAGTACTCTTAAAAGAAAATCACGAAATTACAAACGTTGTTAAAATAATAAACGTTCCAACTTAGCTAAGTAAAGTGCAAAGATACAAAGCTTCCCTAAAGAATGTTGGAGCGTACATCATAGATGATGCTTTATCGATAGGAGAACTTGATAATTTTATACATATTCGCACATGTTGAAATGTACGATCTGTGTCGTTAGGTAGGCGTCCGCGCGTCGCGTCGGCAGGTATGTCGGTGGCGCCACATGGGCTTCTGCCAGATTAATGGATCATTGCCCCCCACCCCACCACCCGCAGATGCGAAACTACTGTTCGACGACATACCTCCTTCCTTCGTAAGATATATGCTCTCCCACTTAACACTCAGATAACAAACGCGCTAAATCTACATTCGGAGCGAATTGATAATAAAACATTGACCTACTAAAGCGGCGATAACGGATCGGGTAATACGACCTTCAATCTCAACAAGTAGCGAACTTACATTTATGCTCGATAAAACACTTCGAAACGGCTCCTCGTAAATCACGAAGGCATCGAAAGTTAGCCGCCGAGCACTTAAAGTTTAACGGACAATAATAACCGGCGATGAAAAAAAAGATACGGACGTAGCGGCTGGGGATAAAAAGTAATGTGGCTGTAGTGTCGAAGGGCTAGGTTAGTGAGTGGGTAAGTTTTGAGGGATGCCGTAATGAGGCCCGCGGGACAATCGATAAATTTGAATGTTCTCCGGCGCCGCCCAGCAACTTGCAACTTTTTTGGTAGCGGGGGAAAGCGCGACGCCGCGACGCCACTTGGCTAAAGTCCTCGCAACACTATGATAGATATGCGAGAACTATTTTTAGAAACAGGGGCGCACATATCAAATTGGAAGAATAATGACACTAAACAAAAACCCAATGTTAACAGAGAGACGTTTGAAAATTAAACAAATTTTTACAAACAATCAATGACAAAATGATACCATTACATGTGTCATTTTTATCAATTTCAATATGTCTTATAACCCACGAAAATATAAAGTATTCAGGGTTCTGCTATGTATCTAACTAATTAAAATATATTAGTAACTGAGTCAAGTAAATTAATTTAAAAGAAATGTAAGTAATTTTAATAATTTGAGTTATTAACGATTCCCGCTTCCTTTTACTTGTGTTGTCTATGAGATATTATAATAAATAGTAAGACCGCCTCTGAGCACTTTATAAAGTTATTAAAGTTACATTTTTAATATTTCTTATATTGTTCCTGTATATAATAATATAATGAAACATTAAGATGTACTGTAACATGATATAAACAACTTTTATTGTTTTAACTGAACATCATATTGTTCAAAATCGTTAAATTCTTATTAGATGAATAACTACTTCATCATACTAGATGAACAAATACCTTTTATTTTATGTATTTATACTACATTAATAATATTCTACAAACTATCATTTTAATAGTATACGCGTGTGTTCAAAAAGTATCGCGAATTTTGTGTTTTTTCAAAAATTATTTATTTATTCATGAATATCTATTTTGTCCCCTTCAAAGTAATCCCCATGAGATATTATACACTTGTGCCAACGGTTTTTCCAATCTTCGAAGCACTTCAAAAAATCATTTTTTTTTTTATCTTGTTCAGCTCCTCCTTCGATGCCGTCTTTATCTCGTCAAGAGAAGAGTAACGTCGTCCTTTCATGGGCCTCTTCAGTTTAGGGAACAAGAAAAAGTCACAGGGGGCCAGATCTGGGGAATACGGTGGCTGCGGCATCATTAGTGTGTTGTTTTTGGCCAAAAAGTCGCGCACAAGCAACGATGTGTGAGCAGGGGCGTTATCGTGGTGCAAAAGCCAATTTTTGTTCTTCCACAAATCCGGGCGTTTCTGGCGGATTGCTTCGCGCAAATTGCGCATAACTTGCAGGTAATATTCCTTATTGACCGTTCTTCCCTGTGGCAAGAACTCATGATGCACCACGCCCCTGCAATCAAAGAAAACTGTCAGCAAAACTTTCACATTCGATCGAACTTGGCGCGCTTTTTTCGGTCTTGGTTCGTGCGGCAGCTTCCATTGAGATGATTGAGCTTTGGTTTCCACGTCATAACCATAAACCCACGATTCGTCACCAGTTATGACCCTCTGGAGCAAATTTGGGTCGTCGCGGACAGAGTTTAACATCTCATTAGCAATGTTCATGCGATGCTGTTTTTGGTCACAATTGAGCAATTTTGGTACGAATTTCGCGGCGACCCGTCTCATGCCCAAATCATTGATAAAAATCGAATGGCACGAGCCAATCGATATGTTTAGGTCCTCAGCAACTTCTCTAACGGTGATTCGACGATTGGCCAATACCATTTTCTCCACTTCATTAATTTTTTCGTCTGTTGTTGAAGTGCTCGGGCGTCCGGAACGCTCTTCGTCGTTCACATCTTCTCGGCCTTCTGAGAACATTTTGTACCACCGATAAACGTTGCTTCGGTCCAAGGTAGCTTCTCCGTATGCCACAGTCAACATTCGGAATGCATCCGCGCACTTAATTTCGTTTTTCACACAAAATTTGATACAGGTTCTTTGATCCATTTTTTTGAATAGGTAAAAATCGAAGACGATCCAAAACACGTGCAAGCAAAGCAGCTGTCAACAATTAAATGAACATTCAAAATGGCCGAGCTTGTCGGCATAAGTGAGAGACATGAGTACCAACATAACGCCACAAAAAATTCGAAATTCGAATATACGTAACCCGCGAAAATTCAAAATTCGCGATACTTTTTGAACACACCTAGTATAACACACATTCACAATCACAAACGCAAACACACACACACACACACACACACACACACACACACACACACACACACCTTCATACTCGCACGCTCATAGGTACAAATCATTCAAACTATTAACATAATGTAAAATCTTCGTTTTAATTTTATGATGAGGTATGATGTACAGACTTCCACAACATAAAAGGAAGTGACTGACCCCCAACACACGGGTACTCCTAGTATGGGGGTCAAGCGTAGCATTATACGAATAAGGACTATTATTAATTTAACTATTCTACCTTATTATAAAGATTATGTGACCATAAGATACAATATACTTTTAAAATAGACAACATAATGTAAAATTTATGTAAAAATAAAAAATAACATTATACATAATTTTTAATGATGAAAAAATATTCTATATAACTTATTCGGACATGTATTTTCTTAATCTTTTAAAGTATCAAACATTTTTACAAATATACTCTATTTTATAACAAAAGTCAAAATTTGCAGCGCTAAAGATATATTTCAGTGTACGCACGCCTCAATACTAAACAGGTAACACAGTAGGCAAGCAGGAAGTGATAATCTTAGATTGACATAGTTCTGCGAAATAAAAAAAACGGTCCCCAAATAATCACGAATTTCCAATGTCAATGAATAATTACATATTTTATAAAATTAATATTATAGAACGAGTCAAATTGAAACAATTGCACGAAACAAAATATTCAATAAAAAGGAAACGTCAATGTAAAATATCTTCCGGCTTAACCAATTATCAAAGATTAGACACCTTTTATTTAAATAACGTGTATGAATTCTAATATTCTTATGTAAAGACAAGCTAATTTCTATTATGATATTTAAGAATAGTATGAGATAACTAGCTGGGCCAGACTTGGCTCTGGCTCAGGCTAATATAACATACACGCATTTTTATAACAATTTCCCGTTCCCATGGTACTTCTGATAAGAAAACCCTTATAACATCAATGACCTGCTAGTGAAGCCCTGAAAAAATTATACAGTTCCGAAAGTAAGCGGGAAATCAAAAAAATTCTAAAAATTGGTGTTTCGACATTTAATATTGTGTGATTTTCACGCCTTTTTTTTATGAAAATGCGAGCTCTTTGTTGTAAAAATTAAAAGTGCGTGCGTACAAAGTACACATGTCAGAAGTAAAACTTCTTTGGCAAATAAATTTTCAAGTCTTGTTTATATTTATACAACTGTAAAAATTAAAATACTAAACGTGTAGGAAATAATACGAATAATTTATTGAAACCTGAAATAATGAATTTTAAATAAAATGCCACGTGTTTGTATATTAGAAATTATTAATTAAATTTTGTTTTTGAATTTAAAATTTAGAAAATAGAATTTGTGGAAGATTTTTATTTTATATATTATGAAAAATAGCGTATTTAATTATAAAATGACGAGTGGCAAATTAAAATGCCACAATTAGAACTACGTAACCTTCAAAGGAACTAGCATAAAAATGCTGCACATCTTCGTGACGCGCGTTTCATCCGTACAAAAATTACCCGTATTACTAAAGAAATTTCACTCTAAATATAATTGGTATAAATGTTTATTTAATTAAAAAACATTTTGGAAAAGTGCAAACGGAGTTCTGAGAGCATTAAGGCTTTATCAATGATGACAACCTCTCTGATGCAAGTGAAGCCATTATGAATGGTGTAGGTGTTAAAGTATGCACATCTGATAATATTTTCATGAAAAATATATATATATGTAAATAAATATGATGATAAATTGTTATATAAATAGGGATCAGTATAAAAAGCGTCTATTATATACATTATTTAGTCAAATTAATACAGACTATGTATAATAAAGAGAAAAGCTTCTAAATAAAATTAATTGGGCGATGTAATAATCGATCACAAAGATTTTATCAGACTTCTGTAGTTGCTGTAACAAAAAATAAATAAACTACGCAATGAAACTAAAAATTAAATGACTAGCACAGCCGCACTTAGTTTTTTAGACCGATTAACAAGAATTTAAACTTTTTTGAACTTAAAAACCATATCGATAAAAAGGCTTCACGAGTAATAGGCCTTTCATAAAGTCGTCGGTTCCAGTCCATTAACTTAAAATTTCACTTCTACCTTTTCTCTCATAATTTAAATGCGTCTATTGAACTACAAAACAAGCAAATAATATAAAAAAAAAAGTCAATTCCATGCCATCTAACATGAACTAAATTATACTTATCAGTCATTACACATCTACGAGCATATCATAAAAAAACTTTGAGAGTGTAAAATTGGGAGTGTGACCGTACAATTACGAGAATGCCATTTTGCAGTTGTTAGCAATCAATATTATTTTATTTGTGGATTGCTATTAAATTATACTATATTTCCTTATTATGCTGGTAAGTAGCAGCCCATTGAAGTCTCACTGCTGGGCACAGGCCTCCTCACTCATAGGAGGGTTTTTAGAGCATAGACCCACCACGCTGTTCCTGTGCGGATTGGCAGGCTTAGTACACAAGTGCACTCTCTATTCCTTCACTATCAAAGTCCGATGCGACAGGAATCCGACACGATCGGAGAGAGATCAGGCGCAGGACCGACGGCTTAACGTGCTCTCCGAGGCACGGGGGTGGATCATACCTCCAACTTCCCAACTTCGGGCACATATTGAGAAAATCTTAATAGAATATAGAAAAAACTTTATATCGGTTTCGAAATGGCCCGACCTGGGACTCGAACCCAGGACCTCATGTCTGTAGTCGAACATGCTAACCACTAGACCAATGAGGCAGGTCTTTGTAATTATATCAGTGAAACATTTGGATGCACTACATCCGGTTTAACTCTATTCAGGAAATTCTCAAATTTTATCAACACTTGTTTAGTCGTCGTTTTCACGACGACTATGTTTGGTGGACTTATTATTTTTTGAGTGGGGCGTTTGGTATTAGAAAGGTAGCAGTAGAATGAAGGGATATACGCATTGTAACAGTTCTTAATTTGTATCAACGTTAGTATTGTGTTAAAAGTCATAGAAAGTGTATGATATAATGAGAATAGTTTTACTTAACCAACAAATTAGTGAGCGACTCTAAAAAAATTTTGTTTCAAAATAAATGCAACTATAAAAAAGGGGGGTTAAAATCAAATACAAGTTTAAAAATATATTTGACCTTGAGTCGAGGAATAACATCGAAAGAAATCTTTAAATCCATAGATAGTGCTGTACAATTTTATGCTATTACTAATAAGATGGTGTTTTATAAATTATAAGTAAGGAATTCATTCCATGACGATCAATCTAAAATAAAAAAGTCATTAGCTTCTGGCTGTATTTGTGCGGCATCTAATACCGTACTAGCAAATTCCGCTGTGACATTATTTAATTAAAATAGCGATATGTAAATAACAGGTTTATTAATCGTAATATAATTTTATCGTAGAATAAGGATTTATTACTTGCTACTTTGATAAAAGGCAATCGCTTTAACAGCAAACGATTACATCAGTAGATGAAACAAGGGTAAACTTGTAGTCGGACGTACGTATATAACTGGAATGGTCGTGGAAAACTTAGCACTCACAATAAATTAAAACTTCCCTTCAAAGAGAATGGATTAAAAGTAGTTCGTAAACTGCGGCTCTGGGAGCAAAACTTTCAATTTTTATGACAAATTCAATTAGAAAGAGTTATGCACCGTTGTCTGTCGTATAAAGCATTAGAAAGGTTATAAAATGGAGTCTATCTGATCACCATTTAATCGTTTTTCTATCGTATTTTTCCATTGATATTTATAATGTTTCATAACAGAAAGCGCCAAAGACAAGCTTTTAAGCTGTATGATAGTCTACGCTCCAATATTTAAAAAAAATAAGGAAGAAGTTAAGTAGCCATACCGTAATAGTTGTTTCTGCAATATTATGAAAATGTAAACAAATCTTTAAGTGCTTTATATTTGAAAAGAAAGTAATTTATTTCCTAATTTAGACAATACAAACGCAAATACACTAGGCGCAGAAGTAATCATATATTGTATTAATAAGACCACTTTTTAGTTGTAAAACTTAATGTAAATTGTTGTTTAAGTGTTTTTACTTTTTTCGGAACGTCTGGATCATTGTATAGCGGAAGGCCTGACAAATGGGACTCAGTCTTTGACTAATGCAGTTGTTATGGCCACACATGTTTAATACCGTAGTTGATTTGGTTCCTAATAAACATTTTATTTTATTTTTTTCAGGACAAATTTCTTTTAGAGAAAAATTATTGTCAAATCTGACTTAAAAAAATATTTTGTAAGGCTATGACTATAATGCAAGAAACATTTTATTAAACTTAACAATAATACCCAAATATGAGGTATATTTCGATGCATTGAAAGTTTGAGCCTAATTTATTCATTAGCATTGCGTTTACTGGCTAAAGTTATATTAACTGACATTAGTTTTGTCATTTACATCGATTACTTAGTTCGAAAGAACAAACTTTTACATTATTAAATGTGACGATGCAAAAGTGGTATAAAAGCCTAATTGAATAAGGAATTTTCTGGTCGTAATAATAACAGTTTCATGTATTTAAAGATTGACTTTGGAATAACACTTTTCTTAAAAACTTTCGTAAAAATCTCAAGTGGCTTCCTATACGCCATCGCCGGGATTCACATATCCTTTCTCTTCTATACTATGCACTATTTGACCAACTGCTGGTTCGGATTCGGTGCATGGCAATTTGGAAGGGGCTTTTTCAATTTTTTCTTAGGTTAAATTTAGGACTTCGTCCATGGCCAGTTACCACCTATGTAAAAACCAGGTAAATTGTCTCTTACTAGGCTCGCTCGCTTTTATCTTAGATTTAATCATCATTTAGGAGACTGCAGACAACTAACCGGTCATCAATTAAAATATCCTTGTATCTATCTGTTTATAAGATTACTAGCTGAATCCTCGTCTTCGTCTGCGTGGAACGTTTTTTTGGTAGCATTTTCATTAATTTGGGCAAATTGTTTTACGAATAAGAAACATACCCGCACTGTCCTATGAGGGTGGAATTTCCTAAAATTTACTTTTGATAGATTCCATTATGTCAAGAAAAATATTCTGACGAAGTTTTACGTACCATATAAGATATTGTTTGTTAATGTGAAGTTTGAATTATTTTTTAATGTGAAAATTTGAGTTTTTTTAATTAACGCGCCGCTTGCGGGTGGAATTTCCCAAAATCCGTTCTTAGCTGACCTTCACTCGGTAAAAGGAATATTGCTACCAAATTTCAAGCTTCTACGATTTATGGTTCCAGAGATATAGTGATGAGTCAATAGATACCTAGATATCTTTTATTTATATATATAAATATATAGATGTTATTGACAGATCAGTTGCGAATATAAGAGTGACCGCAGTGTCCGCCTAAAATAGCGAATCCCATTATCGATAGGGATCTCGCGACATCGGTGGACAATAAAACGGTACCATCATATCTAAAACTTTGTCCCATAATGAAGCGTATGGGGCGAATGGTTTACGACAGACGCCGTCGGATCTTTATTGGTAGCGCACCAATTTAGATAAAAGGAAAGAGCTTTCTCTCTGAAACATCAGAGATAGGAGTCTTAACTATCGCCAAGTTAGCGGTAGTTAATCCGCTGGGTTCGTAGATAAATCAACAGTCGAACACGATAAATTTGGACCGCTCACGGTAATAGGTGAAAACTATTAGGTCCGAAGGTAATTTAGGTGTTGCGCCGAAAAAATGTGAAGGAGTGGTAAGGTGCGAACTCGCTTAGAGTAATTGGTGAATGCGTATCGAGGATGTTTTTCTTGTTTATGCTTATCAGTTATTTGCTCTGAACGTAAACGTTCGTATAAACCTTAAGCTGTATGAGGTACTGTTACTGTTTTTCAATTCCACGAAGAATTTACACTCTCCATATATACCTTTTAAACTTTCTTTAGGATAAAATTTTTAACGGTTGAAACGCGTGATTTGCGTCAACAATATCTGCAGCGTTTTTTATGCTAATTCGTTTGAAGTTTAGGTAGTATTAAAATTAACAAATAAAATGTGGCAATTTAATTTGCCACTAGACATTACATAATTTAATATAAAATAAATATTTTCCTAAATTTTTATATCAAAAAACAAAATTTAATTAACAATTTCTAATATTGACAAAAAGCAAGTGGCCTTTTTAGTTACAATTCGTCATTTAAAATTTCAATAAATTATTTGTATTCATATTCGACATTTCTAATATTTAAATGACAATTAAATTCATTAAATTCCTAACATATCTTTCATTTTTCCCTCCCTTTGAATCGCGGAAATATAAAGTTTGAGATTTATATAAATATTACAACTTAAACAAGACTTAAGAATTAGTTTGCCAAAGAAGTTTTACTTTTGATATGTGTACTTTGTATGCACACACTTTTAATTTCATCTCTTGTTGTAACTCAATATTAATGAAATTTAGTATGCGCTTTAGGAATTGATTTTATTTTACTTCTTTTTTTAATTATTCATCAATTTAATGAAATTGTATATTATGTATGTATATTGAAGCGACAACTTAATCGTTACTTAACCAAACGAATAAAACAGTAACAGATTAATTCAACTACCCTCATTGAATAACTTCAACACAATGAAAAAAATTTAGTCGAAGTCGTGGCTAGGAAGAGGGGACCTATGGCGATCTAATTTTAAAATACTTTTGTAATTTTTTTTTATTACCGCCGGGAATGTTGACATTGACAAAATTTTGATTAAGTATGGTCGTGTCGAATGCAATAATTCGTGTTTGGTTACTTTATGAATGTTTATATTTTCAGTTAAGGTAAACAAACTTATCTAACACATTTAATGATACTTCTTAATATCTGCTTTTAAATATAAAAAATATATCTTGCTTGCGATATACAGTTCACATAAGTAAACAATAAATGAAAACCGCACTGCCTACTTTAACGGCCTAATTTCATATTAGTAAAACATACACATATCTATTTATATATAAGAGATATCCAGGTATCTATTGACTCATCACGAATTCTCTGAAACCATAAGGCGTAGATACTTGAAATTTGGTAGGAATATTCCTTTTGTCGAGTTGAGGTCAGCTAAGAACGGATTTTTACGAAATTCCACTCGCTAGGAGGGTTGCAGGGGTGGTAACTATTGACTCATCACAATATCTATGGTATTATAAAAAAATAATCATTTCAAATTTTAGACATTCGGATATATATTCGTTTAAATTTTATTCTGTAAATTAAAAGTGCATGCGTACAAAGTACACATGTCAAAAATTAAACTTCTTTGGCGAACGAATTTTTAAGTCTTGTTTATATTTCTACAAATCAAAAGAGGGAGAGAAGAAGGAAGATATGTTAGGAATTTAATGAATTTATTGTCATTAAAATATTAAAATTAATACAAATAATTTATAGAAATCTCAAATGACGAAATGTAAATAAAAATGCCACGTGTTGTTTGTCAATATTAGAAATTATTAATTAAATTAAAAAATTAGAAGGGAGAATAAATGAAATATTGTTATTATATATTTTATGAAAAATAGTATATTAAATTATTAAATGACGAGTGGGAAATTAAAATGCCACATGTAATTTGTAACTATTGAAACTACCTAACTTTCAAACATATAAGCATAAAAAACGCTACACATCTTCGTGACGCTAATCACACGTTTCATTCGTAAAAAAAATCCCTCATGCGCCTGAAGAAGTTTCACTTCAATAGAACTTCTAATCTCCGAAACCAATTACAGGAAAGACTACACGGGGCCTTGAGTTTATCGGCGATTTTCAGTTGTAATTGACATACGGTTGGCCGAGTGGAGGCTTTTCTAGAGATATCCATTCATTTGCTCTTTACACGTCGTCAGGGTCGGAGGTGTGAATGCGGACGTTTTACAATGGAAATTTTCCATGAAGTCGTAAGTCCACGCAATTTAAAATTAAAATGAACGCTTATATAAAGTTACCGAAGTGTAAATCTTAAAAACACTATCTCCGAGTTTGTTTGTGCTCTGTTAATCGAAAAAGTACGTCTAATTAACTACTTTTTTAATATATGAATGCCATTTCATATAATTTGTTAACCCTTACAACTGCAATGACTAGCTATTCTTTATTTTGTATTTCTTACACCAACTCTAACGTCTAGTAACCTTTAAGTAAGTTAAGTAATGTTAAACATATGATTTTTTATCATTAAATGCGCAATTTTCTTAATAAACAAATGTGGCATTTCGAAAAATGTTGAAAATTAAATTCGGACAGTAAAGGGGACAATGGGAACAAGAACCCGTAATGCCAAAACTATGTTATATTGTTTGTGTGGATTATTTTAAAACTTTTATATTAAAGTAAATTGGAATTTCAAAATATAATTGAAATATCAATGGTTGTTTTATTACATTTAGTACATTTTTATGTGTATATTTCTATGTAAAAAATTTAAATTTCGGTGTAAAAACTTCCCACCCAATACTAACCTCCGAGAGTTTAAAACTGAAATAGAAAAAATAAAATAGCAATCCTCTATGTGTGGTTACTTTTGAAAAATATTATCTTTCAAGTCTATACTTCAAAATTACTTATACCGTTAGATCTGCTGGATGTTCTCTAGAAACAGTGGAAATTAGATGCTTTACCTTCTCACTTAACAAGACCAAAAAGACGGTAATTTACTTCACTTGTCAAAGTAGAGATAGTGATAAAGATTTTCTTTAAGTTTAAGAACAACATATTAAAAGTGCGTGCTGTTATTCTCGGGCCATCAGTGTTTATAAAAGAAAACAATACACTGGCTAGAAACTTAGTTTATGAAATGTTTATATAATTTTATAATTATCACAACTTTCAACCTCGTGATTCGCGAGGACCTTCAAAAGGTCTATCGGCAACTATATTTTCAGTAACTTAGCCTTATTACTTGTCCAGACCGGCAGGCAGAAACCAGGTCCCTAGTCTTGGACAGTAATTCGACTAATTACCAAAACGACTAACTGACTGAACTAATCGCAGACTGATTATTTACATCTTGACTGACATAACAGTCGATAGTTGCAGGTCAGCGTTATTAATATAGAATTTAGGGATATAACAGTGCGTACAAAGTACACATGTCAGAAGTGAAATTTCTTTGGGAAACTAATGTTTAAATCTTGTTTATATTTATACAAATCTAAAACTTTAGATTGCCGAGACTTAGAAGGACGGAAAAAGGAAGACATGCCGGGAATATAATTGTCATTAAAATATTAAAAGTGTCGAAAACGAATAAAAATAATGTATTGAAATCTCAAATGACGAATTTTTAATAAAAATTCTACGTGTTTTTTGTCAATATTATAAATTATTAATAAAATTTTGTTTTTTAATTTAAAATTTAGAAAAGAGAATTTATGATATTTTTTTATTTTACTTTTTATGAAAAATAGTATATTAAATTGTTAACATGCGCACCTTCGTTACGCTGAATACGCGTTTCATCCATAGAAAATTGACTGTCCTGTGCCTAAAGAAGTTTTCACTACAATATAGAAAGAAATCCAATGGGAGTTACATTACGGTAAGAGAATTAATCGACATACAGAAAATCACCGGGTCATCTAATAAAACGTAAATTTAAAGTTTTTGCTATAGTACAGAATTTGAAACATAAAAGATCCTTGAAATCTAGCCAGGTAACAAAACGTACTTAGCTAAATCGACGTCCTTTCTTAGCTTGTTATCTCATATCCTAAAAGTTTCAAACGCAAGAGCCATCGATACGGAAACTTATTAACTCGATGTGATTGCCGCGTGGAAAATGCTCCACGATAAAATGTTACAGGGAGGCAAAACTTTGGCTAACTACAAAAAGAAACCGTGCAAAGTTTTAAAAAGAAACGCTAAATGCAGACTGTGCTTTAACAACGATAAAGGTACGATCACACTGGCTCCGGGCGCGCTTCTGAAAATCTTTTCAAACGTTACATCTGATTTAAATTTTTTATTAAGTTTATCGACGTCCTGCTACCTTTGAAACGGGAAAAGTTTCTCTTTCCATAAGTTCTAAGGAATTTTAGTGCAGTATTTCGGTAGTTGCAATAACTTCCACGAAAGTTTACACAATCAGCGTTGCATTTGATATGGGATTCGTTGTACCTGTTCCACAAAACTTTGAAAAATATTGGATTTAATTTTATTATGGGATAAATGCGAACGAATTTTATAGTTTCCCTTAATAAACTTCCGTTAACGGTTTCCGTAGCTATTTCATTGAAGTTTTAGAAAATATTGCAGTGCACTTATATCTTATATCTCAATATAGTTTTTAGTTTGTATATTGTATTTTAATTGTCATTAAAATGTTTGTATATTTATCGATGTAAAACAATAATATGAAAGATTTAACTAGTTTGAATATAAAAACATTTCTATTGCACGATTGAGTGACACATTTTTTATTGATTGCGTTTGACTATATTGTAGCTATGAGACATAGTAAGTAAATAGCAGCCCATTAAGGTACCACTGCTGGGCACAGGCCTCCTCAGTAATAGGAGAGAGGGTTATTGAGTATAGACCCGCCACGCTGCACCACTGCGTCTTGGTAGGCACAGTACACAAGTGCGCTCTCTATTATTTCACTCACTTAGTCCAACGAGACAGGAATCCGACACGACTGGAGAGCTTAACGAGCTCTGCGAGGCACGACGGTGGAACACACCGCCTTCTCAACTTCGGACAAATATTTAGATTTAGATTTCACCCGACCCATGAACCCAGTACCTTATTACTGTGGCCGAACATGGTAACCATCAGACCAATAGCGCAGTATAAGACATAACACTAATAAAAATAGTGTCCTTGAAATGGTAGGTAGTGGTGGTTGTAGTAATATCTAACCGTTCATATGCATAGATTATAAAATAATTAAATGATTATAGTCTGTTCGTCTATATTTTTAAACTATGGAAAACTACAATCATAGAATTCAACCTCAACCGGTGAATATCTGATGCAAATGACACCAGCCTCGCACTGCATGTTACATGAGCGCATTCGTAACATCGTCTTTTATGTTAATTGTGGAAATTATCCGTATTCGTCGGTCATTTTCAAAGCTTTCCGTTTCAACGCCATGAATTATTAAAACATTAGATGAACCATCTTGCAAAGACACCCGGTTTAATTACGTAATAGGAAGTTGCACTTATTAAAAAAAACTTGGTTAAGACCACACATTACTATTGTAAACTTCATTAAGGCAAGGTTAACATCTTATAGAAAATACAATACTATTCATTTTTTAAATAGCATTTATGGCCAGTAATGGTATAATAAATAATATATAAAATATAACAGTGAGACGTTGACGTACACTATCGATTCCTGGATACTTCCATGAGCCTGTTCCTTATGGATAACTAACGAACTAATAATGATAAATAAACGTAAATGTATCACGAAATGGTGGCAAAAAGATATTTGTTGTAACAATAATGTAATCTGTACATAATATATGGTAAGTCGCAGTCCTTTAAACACCCACAGGCTTAGCAAAAAGGATTTTTAGGGCGTAGACCCACCACGCTGCTCCAATGCGGGTTGGCAGGCAGAGTATACAAATGGACTCTCATAATCCAACGTGACGGGGATCCGACACGAATAGAGAGAGATCAGGCCCAGAACTGTGGGCTTAATATGCTCTCCGAGGTAGGAGAGTGGACCACACTGCCAACTTCCCAAATTCGGCTTGAGAAAAACTTAGTATCGTTTTTGTATTCGCCCGATCCGGGACTCAAATCCAGGACCTCATGTCTGTAGGCGAACATGCTAACCACTAGATCATTGAGGCAGTTTAGTTAAATAAGACATGATAGATGATTGACTGATAATCGATAATTTTTTATAGGGGTATAGCTGGACTGTCTTTAACATACAACTCCAAAAGGACTCAGGAGACGGTAAACCGGACTTAAAGACGACACAGATACTTTTCCCTCATACAGAATTACTATTCTCATAGAATCGCACAGTGAAGTAGCAACATTATATTGCTCAGTTTAAAAAGGCCGACAAAGCCTTAGCCTTAACAAATTGGCAGTTTCACTGATCAAATTAAATGGCAAATTAAGTCTGTATAAAGAAATGTGATATGAGATATATAAATTATGATGTAATTAACAGCCCATAATATAATTAGTAAATGGAAGGAAAAATCGACACTTATGAAATTCGCCAATTCACTAGCAAGAAATCAAACAACAGTAACTGGATTAACTGGTAGCACGGTTTTGACTTGTGCAAATGAAGTTGACTTGTCCTATGGCGTGGTCAATCGTAAAAATAAAAGTTCAACACAGTACGTTATCTATTTATCGGCACTATTTATTGCTCAATGGCAAATCGTAACAAACTATTTTTTAAGCATTTTGAAGAGGAAACCTCATTTGTTGTTCTGTGCGCTTTATTTTATGGGTACTGAATAAGTCTAAGCTATTTTTTTTTGACGCTGGGAAATGCATTTACGCACCCCGGGTAGGGAGTGTGGTACACACTGAAAGATCAGAATACCCACTAAAACCCAGCGGAACCCTCGACAACCCTGAGTGGAGACCCAGAGGTACGAGTACACAATCCACTCTGGTACCCCGGATGTAGCCGTCTCATATCAATAGTTTATGGAGGGGGATGAAGATGCGCAAATCTACGCTTCCTGCTTCTCCGCGTCCTCTGTCGGATAGGTGAAGCGTCGATGACATTCTGTCTCGCCCTCTCCGATGCCTCCTTCAGCGACATTACGGAATCGCAGAAGGTAGTGACTGCCCTCTAGCCCGTCACGTTACCAAGCATTGCACCAACTATGCTCACCAACGAGAGGTTTCTTCCAATCAGCGACACCAAGACGTGTCGCTGAGGTCCCCATGCGGATCACTTTGCCATTGTGTGATGCGCCGCATCTGTGGAAGCACCACACTCGTGGCAGGCGGCCGATTCCTCACAGCCGACAATCTGATGCAGGTATTTACCAAAACAACCAAGTCTAAGCTATGCTGCTCCTAGCACTCGTTCGAGTAAAATTAATATATCGTCCAATATGGGAGCAAGAGAGGTTAAGTAAACTCGATACTAATCTGTTTTAATTTATATAGGGTTATGGACGTTACTTCACAAGTTTTCCTTAACTTAAATATGCATTTCAAACCATAAATAACTTTAACTTTTTGAATTGCTGAGATGTTAGCGCTGTATTGCAACCTCATCTGATGGCCGGTGATGATATAGTCTAAAATGCAAGCGCGCTTATCTGGTAAGAAGCTGCTGTGGTTATTCTTATGGTCTACATAAGATCGTACAAGAGCGCAACTCATTTCCTTTGCTGTTATATGTATAACTGATAACTGACCATGTCTTTAACCTCTCATCAGACCAGATCCAAACAAATTAGAAAATGCAATTTCCTGTATTTTTCCTGACAGAAACTCTGCAATCGAAGGATGTAATCGTACTTCTGCCCTACGGAGACAGCTAAAAGTTACGCATTGGTACCTCCAGTATTCGAACCCGTAACTCTTAACAAAAATCAATATGACTATCCATTGAGCCATTGCGGCTCCACAATTATTATTAGGCACGTGTAAAATAAAACCTACTCGCAATTGCTTTTGTAACGAATATTCAAGAATGAAGTCGTACATTCATTACGTAGACCTGAAGTGTTAACACGTGTATGCATATTTTACTCGTATTACTTTACCCGGTAAATGATAATGGTGAGTGACAAGGAACCTGAGAAGTTTGGTGGATAAAGATTTTAATATAACCATTAATGTAAGGAACTGTTAGCTCAAGTGCCCATTTAAACCCAAATTTATTGACATCTGAGACGATATAAAAGTAATGAATATACTTGCCTAACAAGGCTGCTATTGTGTTGTCGAATCGAGTATAACTTAAACATATGCATATTGCATATCTTGATATAAAATATCAATTCCACTCTCTGGACCGAACTAGATGTAATGATGGATATGAGATTTTCATCTGGTGAACAATGATATACACGACTGAGTTTGCCTTAGTTTCTTCTCAGAACTAATACAAGGGAACTTTAGTAAATTTATATCATAAGTCGTACTTTAACATATCGCTTTACATTTGGAGGAAGTGAAACTTCTTTGACTAATATTGTGTTGAATTCTATAACATAACTTCATTTTAAATTCAGTAGTTTTGTCGTAGTTTTTATCCAGAAGGTGTAACGAGTGTATTTGCATACCGCGCAAATAAGAAATTTCACTTAAAAAATTATCAAATCGGTTGAGTAATTTTAGTTTATCGCTGTCAAAATCTGTGACAGGGATTTTATATATATGTTTAGCTATAAAGACTTAGATATACATACTTGTGTGGCATGCATAACGGTAAAAGGATAACTTAATAGTTCAGATTCTAATAATGATTTAACTCGAAGGTGATTGTGATTGCTAGCTTCTAAGAAACCCGTTTGACAACCGGTCTTCTAATTGACCAATTATTCTTTCAAGGTAGCGTTAGGCGCCTAATCCAACGCTCGATGTCGGAAGAAATACCATATTAATAATATACGCATTATAAAATTAATGGAAATAATAAATAGATGACTTTTTGTTTCAACGTTTTTATATTTAATCATAGTAATTTGTATCTAATGTGAGCATTTTAACGATTTATTATAACTATACAAAAACTTTCGATTAATTACCAGTTTAATACAGTTCCCTATTCAATGAGCCTATTGTTATGCGCAATTTTTCATATACAGTTATTAAGTAGTAAGTGTATTAAACTGCCTCATTGGTCTAGTGGTTAGCATGTTCGACTACAAACATGAGGTCCTGGGTTCGAGTCCCGGGTCGGGCCAATTCAAAATCGAGTTTTCTTTTAAGATTTTCTCAATATTTGCCCGAAGTTAGGAAGTTGGCGGTGTGATCCACTCCCGTGCCTCGGAGAGCACGTTAAGCTGTCGGTTCTGCGCCTGATCTCTCTCCGATCGTGTCGGATTCCCGTCACATCGGACTTTAAGAGTAAAGGAATATTGAGTGCACTTGTGTACTATGCCTGCTCATCCGCAGTGGAGCAGCGTGGTGGGTCTATGCTCTAAAAACCCTCGCTCTTCGGAGTGAGGAGGCCTGTGCCCAGCAGTGGGACGTTAATGGGCTGTTACTTACTTTTTTAAGTGTATTAAGTAGTTGGTCATATAAATAGTGCATTTAACACATCTACAGCTGTACTCGTATGTTGGCTCAAACAGAGTACACAGAATAACAGCTTGCTGTTGTAACATTATTTTGCTGACTTGTTTAGTGAGTCAGGGGTATGAAAACCTAGAATATTACAGTGCGAAAGGGCTAGGCTATAACCACTTGGCCCTTCTTATACATAAAACATTGAAAATTTAATATATCTTACAAATTAAAATGCATCTGGCATTTTAATTTCTACATATTAAACAAGAAATTAAAGAAAGTTATAGGTTATTCCTTTGCTATCAAGCAAGAACTCCTTAAACTTATTTCATAGAAAGTTAATAATTGCAGAAGCTGTAGTAACATCAAGTGGCGTCCACTATAACTCTAAAAACTGTATTTGCACTTGTGTGGGTAAATATAAAGGTATTTTATTCTTTAGAATTGAAAATATATTTTATATATTTGTACTGTTTAACAATATGTCATTGTTTTTTTTTTCATCTAAATCCGTTAAATTATTTTTGGCTGGAAAATTAATAAAGAGGCCTCAATCTTACAAACTTTGGCATTTATGATACTAGTATAGGATACCCTACAAGATATATATTTAGGTAATATATATTGACTTTAATTTTCCATATTTTTTGCACTATGTGTGTTTATAAAATAATCGTCTTTTTATAATAAAAATTTCTATAATGTAAGCAATTAGTACGATTATTGCATTCTCTTTTGCGAAAGTTTGACATACCCCCAATAACCATTTTGCAACAAATGCGTATTTATTAATATAATGTGGTATTGCAACTCATGCCGGTCATTAGCAATTTAAAAATAAAGAAATATTAATTAATCTACAATCAAGAAATTACAGCAAGAGAACATCGTTTCTTGTATTATTTGAGGGTTAAGTTGTAAATGCTCATTAGTGGTCAATGACCTCAAAGTAGCCTTACAGAATGTTCGACACCTTCAAGGTGACTGGCAATGACAAAACTGCGCAGGCGATCGTAATATGGTCTACTCGTAAAATATATTAAGTACTCTATGCGAGTAGTTGCTCTGTGCGTAATTATTAGTAACGCATGATACATTCATTTCATTAGCAGTGGTACTCAACCTTTTTTCAACGGAGCCACACGTACATGTCAGTCAAGGTGTCGTAGGCCAAAAAATTTTTTACGATTGAAACGCATGGTTAGTGTCATGAAAAAGTGCAGCGTTTTTATGCTAATTCGTTTGTAGGTTAGGTAGTTTTAATATCTACAATTAACATGTGGCATTTGCCACACGTCATTCAATAATTTACTATTCTATTTTTTCTAAAATAAAAAAAAACTCATGTTCTCTTTATTTCTAAGCGTTATTCACGTTGGTTCATTTCACTGGTTAATTTTTTCCACGGGTTTGTAGTATATAATATATTAATGACAATTAAGTTCCTAACATATCTTCCTTTTTCCCTCACTCTAAGTCTCGGAAAACTAAAGTTTTAGATTTGTATAAATATAAAACAGACTTAAATATTGTTTGCTAATTATCGTAATGACAAACCTTTGGTCCTGATTTATTTATTGACATAGTTCAATATTAACTCTATTTAATGTTTAGGCAAAAGAAATTAAAAATAAAGTTACCAATTTTAAATTACTAGTTACATTTGACATATTCAAATTTACTATCTAATTTTGCGGTACATACATTATGGTAATAAACTGAATCTACGAGTATATCTCTTTTTAAGCTTGACTTGACTTATTTTTTTATTATTAAAGACAGTTTAGCGCGTGGCTGTGATCCCACCTGTTGGTAAGTGGAAGGTGGAAACGCGCGCAAATTTGGTAAGTGGCAATTTAAATCTTACGGTTTCTTAGGATGGCAAATAGCCATGGCCGAAGCCTCCCATCAGTCTAGACTTAGACAAATTAGAAATTGCTATTTCCTATAATTTGCATCCTATAAATGCATTCCTATAAATTGCATTCCTACTGGGCATCGATCCCGGATTTAAAACCCGAATTTAAAAATGGTTTAATTCGAATGAGCCAACCATAAATGCCCGGTGGGCCACGTGTGCCGTATAGACCGCAGGTTGAGTATAGCTGATTAATTGTATACATTTATGTAGATGCCAACAGTTTCATTTATTAAACAGCTTTATTATTAACTAGCTTAGTTCCACCACGCTTGACTCAAAGGGATATTACTGTTGCGCTCGGAACATGTTGTCCCGTTATAAAATATAAAATATTCAGAGCACCCTATCAAATAGCGTATAAAACCTTATGAAATCAGTTAACTTATAGTCTCATTAAAATATTTGCAAAGCTTCCTTAGGGCCTACAATTTAAAATTTTATTGTAGACGTCTATAATAAATTTTTTTCACCCTTGATAGATTTTACATTAGCTTACATTAGCCTACATTAGCATACATTATATATTACGTGTGCACATAAGTTAATGACATGAATACTAATAACAGGCAACACCGCGGGCACCAGGTAGTCGTCATATATAACATATCATTTGCGTAATCATATCTTCTTTTTATAAAGCACTTGTCATTAAAATCGATGAAGCTGTTTTAAGGATATAGCCAAAAATAAAAAAATTTAATTAAAAAGTTTTAATGTTTTCCTAATAGAATTACAACCACGCGGCCAATCACCAAAAGAGATTACTCGTTTGTATCGAAGAAATTAAAGTGTACGTATGTATACGCGCGAATAGACATGTTTTTTTAGCCCGTCATAATTTTTATAGAGACTAGAAGCCCCCTATGAACTTGTAAATACAACAAGTAATATTTATTAAAAGTAAATAAGTATTCCACAACATTCTTACGTAACAGTGGAGTAGTTTTTTGATTCATTAGATAACACTAGTAGTGGAGTTTCTTTCATTTCATTCCATAATACACTTAGAGACGTCATAGTAATAGAAGTACAGTCTTCATTTGTTTCATTCCATAATACACTTCGACACGCCACAGTAATAGTAGTATACTCGTATATTATATACTACTTATATATAGTCATTTATATAATTTCATAATACATTTAAATAATGAAAAGAGGAATGCGCTTAGAACCCATTTTGTATTCCTAATACAGATTTAATGACAATCTCTTATCTCAGTTATTTTCCACGTATAAATATAATATTGTTCATGCTTGTGTTAAAAAGAAATGTGTTATTGCTAAATCGCAACACATAAAATATAAGATACAAAACAGTAGTAATGTAATTAAAACAACTTGGAAAATAATTAATAATGAAACAGGAAAAGCAACTCCGCGTTTTAATGAATTTAATTTAGAGTTAGAGAATAAAAAAATATCGTCAGACTCAGAGGTTGCTAATACTTTTGAAGAGTTTTTTACAAATATTCCTGTCTCAACTACTAAATCGCTGAACTCATCACCTTCCATTGCACTCTCTTGGCTAGCTGATAGCATGCCCCAATGTCATGGTATCTTTAAATTCAGTCATGTCGATGCCTCTGATGTTATTAAGTCATTTAATTTAATCAATAACAAAAAAACTAACGATTTGTGGGGTCTATCGGTTAACCTTGTAAAATCATTAATTGACATCGTTGCACCTGACATGGCGGAAATTTTTAATAATTGTGTTGATTGTGGTGTATTTCCTGACTTAATGAAGTACAGCAAAATAATACCGATGTTTAAGTCAGGCAGTACTTCTAACCCTAGTAACTTTAGGCCAATATCGGTTCTCCCAACCTTTAGTAAAATATTTGAGAAAATAATGTTGAACCAGTTGCTAAAACATTTCAAAAAATATAATTTATTACATAATAAGCAATTTGGCTTTACTCGAGGTCGCTCGACTACCGATGCTGGCGTACAGTTATTACTCAATATCTACGANTTAACATGCCGGTCTTATAGGTGTCACTTGTATAGTTCCTAATCCGTTGGGAATATGGAGAAATCCGTTCTTAGTAATTATCTTGCAAAAGGAGTCACATTGTTAAATTTCACGTCGATTGTAGAACATAAACCAAACTCCAAACGCTAACTTATTATGAGATTGAAAAACTTCTCGTAATTTTTAAGTGAATAAATACTACTTATACGTAAACATTCTGATTTTACACACACATACTGCGTGTGTAAAATCAGACATACTCACTCACGATTGCACATGCATACACACACATATAAACTTCATAGTATTAAGCATTAATTAATCTAACAGTAATATTGTATAGATAAACAGTTTGCGAAGATTTGCCGTTGACATCTACAACGCAGTTTTTATCTTATGTAGTGTCATTGTTGCCTATATTTTAAGATACAATGTAACTTGATCAATAAAAACAAATTTCATTTCAAATTTTATAATAAATTGAATAATTTTGAAGAGTTCGTTTTGAATGAGTGATTTAGTGGTCTACACCTATTCGTATAATTGCCTTTTTAATGAAACTAGTTTAAGGGAAATAATTTGGATAGTTTCTTAACTTCAGACATAGGTAGAAACATTTTTTTTGTGATTTATATATATATACCAGACCACTTACGCAATTTCGTATCCTGATTAAAAAATGGGGGTGGTGGTATAAGGCTGAAAATAAATTTACAACTTATTCTTAGACCTTTCCAATACAAAAAACAAAAATAATATTTGTTATATCAAATATGTACCAATCATTTTACAATCCAACGATATGACATAAATATAGTTTTGAAATATGTTGAAAATAGCTTATCAAATGTATAATTCGACGAAACAAATTTAAAAAACTCAAATGATAAATGTATTAAAACAAAAACGATAAATACGTAAATCTCGGTACAATAAACTCTTGACGTTTATCAACCTCCAATAAATCAATACTGCATTCAAAATGTTCGGCCACAAAACTCCAGTCCCTTAGATTATGATACTTCGTCCAATACAAAAAAAAACGAACATTAATTTTCAACTCTCTTAATTGACATCGGTAGATGTGTATAAGAGACAGGAGTTTGTTGTGGGCTCTTCTCGGATCGGGGCGCGAAGGAACCCTCGTAACTTTAGATTTTAAGTCGTTCTGGAGTATCATCATCAGACGTACATTAGAATTAGAGTGTGGAAAGGAAAAGAAAAAAAAACAAAAATTTGACGATTCAAAAGTGCTGTAATATGCTTACTTGAATAAAGATATTTTGACTTTGACTTTGACTTGACTTTGACTTAAGGTTTAAGCATGTAAGACTTTGTTGTTAATCAATAATTATCATACTTCGTACCTGCTAAGATATTTAAGGAGATAAAATGTTATCTTTAAGTAAAACTTGTTCTAGACGAGCTGACCTATAGGATAGGAGTTTTGTAATAATTTTATTATACTTATTGTTTAATTTTTATATGCAGACATGTTTCTCTGCTAGCTTTTAGCAAATATAGGTTATGCTAAATTATATAAATATAAAAGTCAGTTTGCCAAAGAAGTTTTACTTCTGACATTACTTTGTAAGTACGCACTTTTAATTTTTTATTTAGACATACATGTTAAAAGTATGCCGTTACAGAAACGCTGACTTGCAAAGCCTGAGTTAGATCCTATAAGAAATAATTTTAAGTAATCATTTTATACAACAGCAAAGGCTGATACTGACGTTCCCGTCTCATTTATTTTATTTATTTATGTCTCATTTATTGTTTATTATTATTTATTTATCTGTATATAGTATATTTATTTACAATATGATATATTTAGGGTCGCCGCTGAAAACCAGCGTAGGGCTAAAGTCCCACATTAGTAGCTGAGCGGTGCTCCCAAGTCGGTGTCACATTTAACTATAATGAAATTTTATCTATAATGTATCTAGTATATTTGTCTATTGTATTATTGTTGTATGTAGTTAAGTGTGACTGAATCGAATAAAAGGTTTTTAATTTAATTTAATTTAATAATTTAGCATACTATGGAAATAAACATTATATTGTAATATCTTATATGGCAATAATTATTTTGTATTACTGATAGGTTAGCGCTTAGCATGATGCTAAGGGATGATAGAAGTGACATGGTAGGAAGCAATTTACCTCTTATGGTTTCTACACAGCATCGTAATATAAAAGTGAGAAGCAGCCCATTGATATCCCACGGCTGGGCACAGGTCTCTTCACTCAAAGGAGAGGATTTTTAGAGAAGGAACGCAAATCTTTAGCTCGGCGGCACGTTTAACAGGCATGTAACAAACCACAGCCGAAGCCATCAGTCTAGTGTCAAACACTTTAGTAAGTGCAATTTCTTAAATATGCCTTGCTGGGATCAAACCCAGCCCCTCTGCTAGGGAAGCAAGTAATCATAACATTGCCTCATCGAAGCTGTCGATTTTTGTAATAAGCGTTTTATGAAAATAAGAATTCTATGGGAATAATTGTTTTAGGAAGACTTTGAGTAAATTTTTAGCAAGTAGCATTGGCTCTATCAGACTTGAATTGATTTAAAACTGTAGTTACTGTTAATCTCAATCACACTGTCCAAAAGAGACCAACTTTAATCTTGTACACCACAAAAAAATATTCATAGAACGTACAATACGTGATCTATAACCAAAGGTCATCAACACGTTTAAAATAGGCAATGACAATTTTTCCCCATAAGGCCAGAGTGACAATTATTACATCTTAATAGCTTTATTTATATTTATCGGATTTCGCTATTGTTTAATTATACAAAGTATCATATGATTAAATTTTAGGATAGGACTTTCCAAAGTTGAGAAGTGCTTCCCTGAATAGGCAAACAGATTATAAGGTAAATACTTTACAGGGTTTGATATTATTCTAAATATAAAAGTATCTCAGTCTGTCTGAAACGATTTACTACTGAACTAGTTTCGATAAATTTTGCTACATATATGAAATGGACCTTGGACGAAAATGGGAAACGTTTTTCACGACGATGAAATATTTATGGATATACGACAAGTCAACTAAAAATTTACTACATACGTATAAAATGACTTATTTAATACTTTTTAATAAAAATAATAAATATGAAATAGTTGGGAATACAGATACAATACAAAACTTACTACTTACATTATATATACTTTATACTGAGGTTAGTAGCAGCTTTCTGTATAACATATTACTGTACATTAATCATTCGTTTAATTATTTTATGTAGAACACAGCCATGTTTGCTCAATGGCATTCAAACGAAGGAAATAATACTACAAATCTAATAAAAATGGGGCATCATAAAATTTACGATGTAAAAAAACGAAATAAAAACTTTCTTTATCTTTTTACCGATTATAATTTACGACTTTTTACGATTTAAGTTGTGTTTATGCTTATAACATAAATATGTAAATAGGTAAGAGAAAGATTTGGTATTATCATAAATTGTTGGAAATGTTGAAACTGCTGAAATGATAAACGGTGGGTGTCGAAGGAAGTTTGATATCAGATTGTCTCTAAAATCCTTTGAACATCAAAGGATTGGTTTTATAGCCTTCGCAGCATAATGCTGCCAGTTAAGGTCTAAGTACCATGTTATAAGTAGCTGAATATATTTTTTCGAGATAAATAAAAATCACTGACATCTTAGTAAAACATAAAATATTTAATCTGTTTTGAAATACTTTATTAACATTCGTGTCATTGCTATACTATCCAGAAAGAACAAAGAACCTTTTACATCAGATATCAATAAAATAGAATGTTTTCAAATATAACTACAAGTATATTGGGCATCAACATAAAAGGCGAGCACATCACTCATCTACGGTTTGCCAACCACGTGGTCATTATGGCAGAGACTCTGGAAGATCTCAACGCAATGCTTGTTGACCTCAGCAGAGCTTCTCAACCGGTGAGCTTAAAAATGAACACGGATAAGACGAAATTTATGTCCAATATCCATGTTCCGCTCCACCCAGTCATTGTTAAAAACTCAGCACTCGAAATTGTCGAATATACATACCTGGGACACATAGTCCAGCTAGGTAGGTCCAATTTCGACAAGAAGGTCAACCGCCGAATCCAACTCGGTTAGGCAGCGTTCAGGAAACTACGGCAGATATTTTCGTCCGATACCCCTCAGTGCCTGAAGACAAAGCTCTTCGAACAGTGCGTGTTGCCAGTGATGACCTACGGCTCCGAAACGTGGTCGCTGACTATGGGCCTTATACGAAAGTTCAGAGTCACTCAGCGTGCGATGGAAAGGGCTATGCTCGGAGTTTCTCTACGTGATGATATCAGAAATGAGGAGATCCGTAGCAGAACCAAAGTCACCGACATAGCCCTACGAATCGCGAACCTGAAGTGGCAATGGGCGGACCTCATAGTCCGACAGGCCGATGGACGTTGGGGCCCTAAGGTACTGGAGTGGCGTCCCGCACCGGAAGGCGCAGTGTAGGGAGATCCCCACAAGGTGGACCGACGACATCAAGAGGGTCGCCGGTAGCCGCTAGCCAGGCGGCGCGAGATCGGGCCATGTGGACATCATTACGTGAGACCTATGTCCAGCAGTGGACGTCCATCGGTTGAAGCAATGACGACGATATTTGAATTCACTATTTATTTTATCAAAACTTCATTTACTAAAACTTTAAAAACCAATATTTAAACTTGAGTGGATGGAAAACTACACTAATACACTATTTTAGAGAAGCTAGTTGAACATGTACTTATAGCAGGAATTGAATAATTTCGTTAATCTAGAAAAGTATACATTTCAATTATTGTCTCATCGGTCATACGGTGACATAAGTTTTGCCCTGTCATCATTAAACTAACTTATAACCTGATTTCCTTATACCGTAAATAGCCCTGAATTTTGCATTTATTAGATAACTTAAGTAATTCAACTTCATTCGATACCGGTTTCTTAAGGCCCTTTATGAACTTGTCGACAACCTTCAGCGGTTTTTGTCGCCATCAAAAAGGTTTCCGCTTATGCCGTTCCCTAAATCATAACGAAGGCAATTCCGTCTTTTTTTTGTAAAATAAAATACAAATGTATTCACTATAATAAAGTGCACTTTAATTTTAAAATCAGAATCGTGTTTACAGATTCAATAATAGTTATAAAAGTTGATAAGATTTCGTTTATACCTAAAATTACGTAGTCGCAACGATCTTGTCAGTAAATTTTATATTATTATAAAATATAAATCTGTGTATAAGATGTGTGCGTAAACAATATTTTTCTATTGATTGAGATGTATCTTTATTTTTTTTTATTGCTGACAGTTTAACGCTTGACTGTAATCTCACCTGATGGTAAGTGATGATACAGTCTAAGATAGAAGCGCGCTAATCTGGGTAAGAGGCTATATACCTCTTACGGTTTCTACACAGCATCGTACTGGAATACAAATATCTTTGTTTTAGCGGTACGTCTTTACTGGTAAGGTGGTAACAAGCCACGGCCGAAGCCTCCCACCAGACTAGACTCAGACAGATTAGAAAATAATTTTCTAAATTATAAATTTCTTTTAGCACTTCAATGATGGCCTCGTAGTTAAAAACTTAAACGCTCGCTAACATTTCCCTTCAGCTTATGTGTCTATAATATAAATGCCTGTAATTATAATATCTTCCTTCGATAGAGGAAACCCTGGTGAGCGGAGTCTACCAAGCCGCAGTACCAGTAGGTGGGGGGTAAAATCTCGAAATACTCCTTATTTCAGTCCGTAATATGTCTTTTTTTACTTCCCTGATACTTGTTTATGTGTATGTCCTTGACACGGTAGTATCAGTGTAGTCGTCGAAAAATGCAGAGTATGCTGAATTTCTAGCATTGCCCCGTGGTTTCACCAGCGTGAATACCGATCTCGTGGCAGTGGAAAGTCTACTAAGTTGGAAATTAGCAAATTTAGCAATACTCTACACCAAGTGAAAAATTTTGGAATTAAAGAAGGTAATTTAAATTTTTTTTAAATCGCTCCAGTAATTTTTAGCTTGGTAAAAATAAAAACAGTTACCTATACTGTTTTTATTTTTGTACCGCTGTGTATAATTGGTATCCTTGGAATATGAGCTAACTCGCCCGTTAAGTCCCAGTTAGAAGGGTCGCTACAATTGTCTTTAGATTGACATTTTAAACACGATAAATCTTTTAAATGTAATGTCCGATTTTAATAATTTAAAGAGTATTTCGCAAGTATAGAATTGGTCTTCATTAGACTATCATTTAATAAGATAAGGATTAACACAGAGGTATAAATAATATGGTTTGATTATGGTCGGCACTCTTATTAACTTTTTAAACGTAAAGTTATATTTTCCGAGATAAAAATTTAATTATTTATTAAACATTATAAAAAAACTTCCAAATAAAACTATAATAATCAATTAAGATTCGAAAAACTGTATTAATATCAACTATAATATACTACAATTAAAAGAATTGTATTTGAACTTAAGTGAACTAATAAAAGAGTATTTTATTAACGATATTGCCGACTAATTAGCATTTGACTGTGATCGATGTGTCCGGTATACAAAACTAATTGCTTGGCGGTACGTTCTCTGGTAAGGTGGTAACTACCCGTGACCGAAGCCTCCTACCAGTCAAGACTCATATAAATTAGAAAATGCAAATTCTAAAATTCATCCTACCGGAGATACTTCTATGAACACAGCGTGTACTTATACCACTGCGCCAACTATAGTAGAAATTTAAAAACTTACCATAATACGACTTAATGAAATTCCTTCTGTGAACTTTTTAATATTCCACAGCCAGACTACTTAACGATTTCCTATAAGCTATGGAGTTAATCTGATTTTGTTAGATTCGCCAGTTTACGTGTAATCTCCGTACTGGAAACGGAAAAATGGGTATAATTTTTAGCGAACATCATTTTTTTTCCGCTGCCCAACGTCGAAAGCAAATTGAATTTTTTACTACCCCTCACTGCACTAATTCGACTAATGCATTTAGGAATATGCATCCTCCCGACGGTATGTACGCGATGAGCTTCAACATTTTTTGGTCTACTTGATGAAATACGTGGATCAATTAATTTATGGGAGAGAATCTGTTTCTATGACGTTAATCCTGTACACTTTATATTTTTTAACATTAATTATGAAACATTTTTTATTTACTGTACTTTTCGCACCATTAAAATATTGTGATGATGAGAGGCGATTCAAATTAACAAATAAAACTAGTACAAACTTCTCAAACTCATTACGTAAAGAGAGAGTAGGCTTTTACACCACTTTTGAATCGCAAAAAATATTATAATTATAGTCTTCTTCCAATATACAACTGATGTTTATATTAAAGAACAACTTAGAATCCAAAGTTACAAGGACTCGTTCACGCTGTGTTCTGAGAAGAGCTCACAAGAAACTCAGATGGGCGTACTTTTTTCTCATCATCAATACAATATAATTTTTACTTTATTTTGTATCGATAAAAGCAACTCATTTATTCCTCTGTTTTATTATCGTTTATATACTCCTTCAAATTATAGTACGATTTCTTTAAATAAACGATTAAAAGTGACATCTTTAGAACGTTTTCTGGCAATTTCTTATAAGAATAGTGTGAACTAACTAAACAAATGAAATTAAACATATTTCAGTGTTATGTGAAACTAGAACGCACATTATTTATATTGTTTGAAGTTCTATGATCTACCAACAATCTACGATAAAAAATAATCATTGCTAATAACACGTCGAATAACAAAGTTGCTATCATCGATAAACTCCTATTAAAATCACCTGTTATATCTCATGCCCTAATCATTAACGTATCACAGGGTTGAAATAATTCACGTATAGAAAACATTAAGCTCTAATAAAAAATATTTTATGGTACGTTTATTAGGCAATACGTCATACGACTAAACAAATACAATATTAATTTTATCGTTTAAATATTATAATAAGAAGGATTACTTATAGGTTAAAAAAGCGTGGGAGTTGAATGAATTACTGTAATCTAAATAAAATAAAATTACATTATATTTTAATGATGTTGGTAAATTAAAAATACATATTGTTATGATGGTGACAAAAAAAACGTACACCCCACTGAGTTTGTTGTGGGCTCTTCTCAGATCGCAAAGGAACCCGCATAACTTTAGATTGTAAGTCGTTCTTTAATGTGATCATCAGGCGTACATTTAAATAATATATGAAACAACGATATTTGACGATTCAAAAGTGATGTAAAGGCCTACTTGGAGAAAGATATTTTGAGTTTGAGTATCTAAAATACTAATTTTAATAATTACGGACAATCACCGCCTGAAGACCGCGAAGAAATGGAAAAGTTTAAGGAGTACCGAGTCTCAGAAGGAGTCTTCCCGAAAGGTCTGTTCCGAAGAAGCGTTTAGCCAATATGTAGGTAACCTGACAATATCTATCTTATTGAGGTCAACTTCTACTAATGATGCAATACAAAAAAGGGCTGTCTCCGTCTCTTAAAAATATATTTGAAATCTCACCCAATTTGACTTTCAATCTCGTATCCTTTAATTTTGATTACCTGAAAACAAGAATAAGTAATTTAATAAATTATGAACAAAAGAGTAATTAATTAACAAGAAAAAATTAATTAAAACAAAATAAGTTGGTTTTGGAGGTTATTTAGTATTACAACCTCGTAAAAAACTGATAGTTTACCAAAAATCGTATGCAATTATCAAAAGTTGATGGACTCTCATTTTAATTAAGGGGCTGATAGGTTTTTCAACATTATGTACAAAACGCATTAATGAACTCACATTTTGAAGATAATAATATTCTTTTATAGAAAAATTATAAAGCTTGTTAACTCTTTAACGTATAAGGTGCCGCTCACATATCAAGTTAGAAAAAAATCGAACTACAATTTTAATTATTTATCGTTTGGAGGTCTCTAATATAACGTTACGACTGACCATTGATCTGATCGTGATCTTCAAGTGTATCTTTTAGCCATAGAATAGACTTCGGAAACGCAACTAAACTTTTAAGTCTAACAAGTTTTTTAAAGTCTGGAAAATGCTTTTCCGTTACCATCGTTTGGGAGTATTGGCTCACTGGAAATGACCAGAATACCAACTTGAACCTAGCGAGACCCGCCTGAACCTTGAGTGAGGAACCAGAGGTTCGCCGTTAAACTTTTTACTCTGTAACTCCGGATTCTTTTTGTGTTCACAAAACCATTAATTCGCGATAAGGAAAGGAGGAAGGTGTTAGACTATAGATAGTTGGTTGACAAAACTGATAACTCTGAAATGTTGGGCGTTGTTGAGTAATATAGAGACAACACTTAAAAATACCAATGGTATAATATTACGATGTGTTATGCAATGCGAGGTAATTTTATTAAGCGGAATAACAGTATGAGAAAGTCTTTCGAGTCTTGTAAAGTAATGAATTTAAATAGTGAAGTTATTATTAATATAGTGCAAGTTGTGTATTTAAATAGTGAAGAGAATAAAAGTTGTTAGTTAATGTGAGTTGGTGTTTCGATAGTAGACCCTTTTCATCGAAGAAAGGGGACGTCTTCCTCTCTAGTGTCTCCTTACAACCTAATGCTCACGTATATTCAATAATGCGCCATATTAGCAGTATTTATAGGTTATTAAAGAATGCCTATTGGCTTAAAGCTGTAGCCGTTCATTACAAAGTCGCTTACAAATATACTGCCCAATCGACATGCGTTAGTTTAGCATCTAGTTTAATTGTGCCTGTAAAGATAAATTTTAATTGATATATGTGCGTCAACCTTTAATCATGTTCACATCTTATTAATCATAACTAAAATATAGGTAATAATTTATCTTCAGAAACTTGATCAATTAAAAAAAAACAAAATCTCAATACTAAAATATATTTTCGAGTAAATAATTTCATTAAGCTATTAAAATATTATTTTAATTAATTTCCAAATACCAATTCTAGTAAATTATACTCGTTTAATTTGTATGCAATTTATAAAATGCAATATATCCATGTTAAAGGAATTTTTAATTACATACATGGAAGAATGGCTGTCCCCGCAGTATCAACCGGTTTGTTCCCAATACCGTGGGAATATGGGGAAATCCATAATTAACTGATAACATTGAGAAAGGAGTCACTGTTAACGATAAGTATCTAATTAATTTCGAATGGTTTTGAAGATGACTGTGAGTTTAATGGTCCAAAACCCTCTTCGCATTATTGCGTTTCTAATGAAACGGTTTGGGGCAGATTGGTGGCATGGTTTTATACTTGTTAAAGAGATATAGGTAGAAACAATTTGTGTTTAAGATAATGGTGGTATTACATATATAAAATTGTGGTTCACCTTAAATGTACTAATTGACTTGCAAGAGTCCATCCGCATACACTTAAACGTGGAAATTAAGCACATTTATTTGATGCTTGTTACTTAGATGACAACCAAAGGCATGCTTAAAGATATCCTTTTGATATCTTATTGAGATAGATTTTTGAATATATAATTAATACTATATCTCTTAAGTCGAAAGAAATACAGGAAAAAAGTATAAAAAATGCCCTGTTCTTGGCATTAGGAAATACTAACATAACTAACTTGTTTTTTTATAGCTCGACGCTTGACTATAATCTCGCCTGATGGTAAGTGAAGATAAAGTCTGAGACGGAAACGTAATAAGAAGGTAAGAGGCAATTTACCTCTTATGATTTCTACATACCATCGTACCGAAACACAAATCTCTTGATTGGTACGTTTTTACTAGTGGCTACAACTGAAGCCTTTTTTGCACTGGGAAATGCCTTTACGCACCCCGATAAAAGAATTTAGTCAATCGAGAGTGTGGCGAGTGGAGAGTGTGAGACTCACAGATAACAGGACACCCACTAAAACCCTGAGGATCAATCCTCAGAGTTTTAGTGGGTGAGATAACTAGAGATAACTCGTCATCCATGAGTGAGATAACTAGAGGTTGCCTAACCGCATTCCACTCTAGTGACCCGGATGACACCGACTATGAGTACCTATCACTCAATAGGGCGAAACATGAAGCGCATACGTGCGATTTCAGCCACCAAGCCTCCTCCACCGCGAGGGAGGGCATCAGCCATATACTCCCTTAACCTTTTATTTGTCCTTCTGCGAGATGACAGGCATGAAGGCAATCGCCCTTCACCCCACTTCACTTCACATTAATTACCCCAATTATGTTCTCCAGTGGAAGATCTCCTCTAACCAGCGACAAGATATGCCAGTAGGGTTCCCACGCTGGACAATTGGCCAGAGTATGGTGCACCGTATCGACAGGAGCACCACACAACTGAAGCCTCCCATCAGTCCAGACTAAGAAAATTTTCCTAATTTCGCCCTACCGGCAGTACTTACCCTACCTGGACCGTTGGTTTCGATCCGGAATACCACACTATTTTTCTTTTTTTTTCTTGCTGGGAAAAGATTTAACGCACCCCGACCGAAAGGTCCGGAGTGTTGGACACACTGAAAAGACAGAATACCCACTAAAACCCAGCGGTCCCACGTCATCAAAAGTGGGACACCAGCGGCTAGCTTGCGCAATCCAATATGGTGTTCCGGATAAAGCCGAATCAAGATTCAAGGCTGTGGGATGAGACGCGCAAATACGCGCCTTCGGCCGCCTAAACTTCGGCAACGGATAGCAGGCGCATCAGGAGCAACCTCCCGCTCCCTCTCAAGTGCCTCCTTTAGCGCGACAACTTGCTCGCAAAAGGAGGCTAGGGCTCTCCGGCTGCCGACCATTGCACGTGCAATGATGGTCAAAGAGGGCAAAGTTCGCCAATAGACGACACCAGGAGATGCCGCTATGATTCCCACGCCGAGCATTCTGCCACAGTATGATACACCGTATCGACGGGGACACCGCACTCATGTCAGATGGACGATATAATGATGCAGGTACTTTCCGAAACAGCCATGTCCGGTGAGCACCTATAGCAGTCTACAGAAGAGCGTTCCATGGCTCCTGTACAACCACTGTTCCAGCAGAAGGTGGAACGCCTCCACCGTCGTGACACCTGCTATGGGGGACTACTACACTGCGCCAGTGATTCAGTTAATTATATCGTATAGTAAAAAAGTAGTTATTTTAAAAGATACAACTATAGGTCAAAACACGTGCAGGAGATACAGCTTTATATTTTATATTAGTTATATCACCAGGAAAAAGGGCCTCAGTACTTCGATCGGTCCCGTGGCTAGTGAAGGCCACAAAACGTTAATGACTTCCGTGTCGACTCCCATCTACATACCTAATGTACTTCGTGATTATTTTGCTCAGCTACGAACGCCTACGCGGAATAATGTCCTTAAATTGTCGCTTAGAAATTATTTTAAAAGGATTGCAACATTATTATATCGGTTCGTTAATCTAGAACGACCTAGTCATTTATATATAACAAGCAATATAAAGAAAATTAAGACAATACGTACTCGTACGTTACCCAGCACGAACTTCATCAGGTTTAATTAATTGCAATTTAATTAGTGATATAATATTTAATTTTTTTTTAAATAAAGTCATCTGGTACATATAAAAAAATAAAATACTCGAATAAAAATATTATAAATTTTAATTTAAATAAATAAATAAGGATTTTCTTAACTATTATAAATTTAATTAACATATGTTATATACCTATAATAGATTGTCTAATGGAACTGGCTTTATTAATTAAATATGTGGATGTCAAGGGAAAGTTTAAAGGAGAAAAATTTTAAAGATTTCCTTTTGCCCTACAAAATATTTCCATCTATTAAGCATATTCGTCTCGTCCATAACTACACTCAAATTTAAGAACGTATCAATAAGGGTTTCACATCAGAAACTTATATCATCTATATTCAAAAGAAATGCATAATAATAACATTATTCCAAAAGATCGACATATTTGTTGTTTGGCAAATATTAATGGATACATTAAGAAACTTTTTTACAACAAATTTAAGAGATATGAAACGACAAAAAAAAATATTTCTGAAATCACATACATTAGGGAAATCCAATTGAGTTTGTAGTGGATTCTTCTCAGGAAAAAGCGCAGAGTCACTTTCGTAACTGTAGATTTTAAGATACTCTCTAAAATCGTCATCAGTCGTAGGTTATACTTATTTTCTAGTATTTAATAGGCTTTTTTTAAATATTGTTAACAGTTTAGCGCCTGACTGTAATCACACCTGATGGTAAGTAATGATACAGTCTAAGATGTAATCGCGCTAATCTGGTAAGAGACTACACAGCATCGTATCGGAACACAAACTAGCTACGGCCGAAGCCTCCCACCAGTCAACTTCTCATTATATGTTTTTCTTTGTGAATAGTTCCTATAAATTTCAATATATTGACAATGAAATAATATCCTAAGATGTTATTCCTTTTATTTACCTTAGCCATGGTTTCTTTGACAGAATAGTTGTGTTAAAAACCTGTAATTTAATTGGATTTAAGAAGAAACCGTATGATAGATCAAAAAATACAGTTTTGAATACACTTCCATATCGTTTGCGTTGTGCGTAGATTTTAAATGAATGAAAAAGAGAATTTCTTAATTTGAAACACATTCTTTGCATACATTACAATTAATTATAATCTGTCATACATTTTAGCGACTTGTATATTAATGTTGCTATAATCCATGCAAGCTACTCTAGTTATCTTTGGACCTTGACTTAATACAGTTTAAATGCCAAACTAATGTAATTAATATGCAATAGAGTTAATAATCCGTTAGCAATTGCATAGTAATATGATTCGGCACTCAGACACACTCTTACTACGCACACTCACGTTGTTAAATTAAAAAAATTGTATTTCAGTCTGAAGTGGGGGGCTTCGGCAATGGCTAGTAACCAAAACAAGGATATGATGTTGCATAGAAATCATAAAAGGTATATTGATAACCTCTTAACAAGTTTGCGTGCTTCCATCTTAAACAGTATCATCACTTACCATCAATTGAAGTCACAGCTCTAACTTGTCAGCCATTAAATATATTATTACGAGTATTTTTACTCTGATATATATTATAATGTTCGCAAAGTACACATAACAGCTGTATAATTTGATATTCATTTATCCAGTATTTAACAACCACATATCAAGGACAAATTGTGTACGTTGACCGTATAATATATTATTAAATGTAAAATATCGTTAAATATTATAATTGTTTGGCCTAAAATAAAGCCTTATCTATATGGAAACACCTTATAACCCATGGTCATGGTCTACGGTAGGTTGAAGTGTTCTTTTATATTATGGATGTGTTGAGTTCTAAAAATTACTTACTGTATTAATTACTGATCTCGTGGGTATATGGATAAATACGTACTTAGTGATTTACATTGCGAAAAGAAGCACAAACTAAATCTAAAGTCGATCGCGAATTGTTTTAACTGTGATGATATTACTATATTTACTCAGAGTTTAATGATGTCAAATTTAATGTAGATTTTACATTATTCACAAATGCGACTGTAATAATCTAAAAATTGTGATGCTATTTCAATGTCACACAAGTGGTGAGAGCAAAGACTGCTGCTTCAACAAAGTCTTGTCAAATATATCGCAGGCCCCTACGTATAAACTGTGAAATATAACATCTTAATTTTATAAGACACGTGTTACAACGATAACTGTATTTTGAAGAGAAGAATTTCATGCTAATTCGTTTGAAGGTTAGGTAGTTTTAATATTTATAAATAACATGTGGCAGTTTAATTTTCCACTCGTCATTTAATAATTTAATATAGTATTTTTCATAAAATATAAAATAAAAATATTTCACAAATTCTCTTTTCCAAATTTTAAATTCAAAAACACGATTTAATTAATAATGACAAATAAAACCTGGCATTTTTATTTACATCTCATCATTTGAGATTCATATATTTCTTTTTTCCCCCCTTTAAGTCTCGGAAATATAAAGTTTTAGATTTATATAAATATAAAAAAAAAAAAAATTATTTGCCAATGAAGTCTCACTTCTGACATGTGTACGCACTTTGTACGCACGCACTTTTAAATTTTTGTTACTACGGACAGGTTAGAGCTTGACTGTGATTACTGTTAGTAAATGATGATACAATCTAAGATGGAAGCACGCTAATTTGTTAAGACAAATTACCTTTTATGGTTTCTAAATAGCATCGTACTGAAACACAAGTCTTGTTGCTTGGCATTACGTTATTGCTGGTAGGATGGTAACTATACACGGCCGAACCCACTCACAAGTCAGACTTATTTATTAATGTACTACCATTTTTATTAATTATATGTTTTTAAGCACCATGCTTTAACAGCTGTGTTATTGAAAAAACGACGACCTAGTTCATAAATGGGGTGTTACAAAAAATACGAGTTGACCGTCTATACGTAGGGTCTTCGATATATAATACACATTTTCACTCAATGAAATTGTATGTTGAAGTGATTATAAGTTAAAATTCGTCACACTATGCGTTTTTCTTTAAAACACGTCAATCATTACTATAACTTCAAGAGAAGAATTTACACAACCACAAATCACGATCGACATACAATAGGTACAATTCAATATTTTATATATTGATTAAAGATAATCAGATAGATTATCTAGGTATTTCGAAGTTACGACTAACGATTCCTTGATTAATTCAAGGGCGTTTAGTTTTTGCATCAATTAAAAAAAAACAGATACACAATTGAATAACCAGCAAAGGAACTAACAAAATTTTACGTAATAATATTACTTATTAACCGTATTATCCTCTAGTTAATCTGAGACATATTTACGAAGCGATAAGACCGCCTTTAATGATTTCTATTCGCAAATTTGTACACGTGTTTCTCTATTTTTCTGCGTGTAATATCATTTATTATGAAATAGGTTTTTTGATTGATGTACTATATATTTTGCATTAGCTTTCAGGAGAAATCCTAGGGGATTTGAAAGATTTGTTTAAACGAGAAATTCGTTGTATTGATGCTCGTTATATTAATCTTATTTTTCAGGAACAGATTTTTCTGTTCACTCGTGTCTTATAACGATATTATTTTAAACCTATGATTTTTGGATTATCATCATTCTTAATTACAACAATGTATATGGCATATGTTGCAAGGAAATATGAGGTTCAAATATTCAGTATTATTATTTACTACAAAGGTAAATGTAACTTCTTCCCTATAGTCGTACGAATAATCTGTATTTGAACATTAAAATAATATGTCAGTGAACAAAACCATTAAGTGTTTGGTGCAATATATATTATCACATTTAAAATGTATTTTATTCATATACAACCTAAAAACTATTCGAACGCAATAATCTATGAAACAGTTATGTTGCATTTAAAGTTTTAATCGAAAAATAACGATCTAAGCATTAAAGCTATAGGAAATTTAATCAAGAAGAACTTTCCGAACAACATATTGAAAAGAAGCGAGTTTTTAAGATGTAATTCGTAAAATTTTGATTGAAAATCAGTGAGTTATAAAATCAAATCAAATCAAATCAAAACATTTATTCGCTGAATATGGTAAACATAGTCCTCATATTCTACTTATTTAAGTTTGCGAAATTACAGGTTTTAGTAAATCTAAGGAAAGGTATCTTTACATTATTAATCCAATAATTACAATTTTATTAGAATTAACCCTAATAACATTACATCGAACCAATTTTCAATTAAAATTACTACTATTAAATGATGTTATTAAAGTGAACTTATATATTATATTACCTCTTATTAAATACAGTATAAATAAATATAGTATAAATATAGTAACTTATTATTACTTATTGCTAATTTCCCTTTAAATAGTCATCAACGGAGTAGAAAGTTTTATTGATTAGAAAAGATTTGACAGAATTTTTAAATTTTATACAATTTTTAAATTGTGAGGCATATTCCCTTATATCTTTGGGTAATTTATTAAAAATTTTAATAGCCATCACGCAAACACTTTTATTAAAAAAAGAACTTTTATGATAAAATAAACAACAAATCACGCTTGAATCAAAAATTGTTCTTATGCATTGTCAAATCTTAATTCCAATAGGCTAATTTGACAGCAAAAAATTTGTTGGTATAATTTTAAACGTTCAAAACATTTTTGGTCCGTTTATTGCAGTGGCTATATATTAAATCACTAAACAAACATTTAACTTACAACTGCAACAAAAAAAGACAGTAACCTTTGTAACATTCAAATAATTTCAAGTGTAACCACATTAGACGCGTGCAATCTACATACAATAAGAGCGAATACCTACGCTATTATATTTTTAATGTACTAATGTAATAGATACTCTAATAAATCATCCGAATATTTAAAAGTTATGTAACGATTTTGTGTGAGTGATTAGAGTTCGCTATCTAAAAAGGCGCGAACAGTGGCAAGGCCGCGTAGCCACGTGCTTCGGCGCCTGTTGCTACCGTCCCCCGCGCGAGCCGGCATCGTCCTCCCGCACTGGCCTTGCTACGCGACGTTGCCACACTTACAGCGCGCATATAAACTTCAAAAAATTACGTCTTCTATGAATGCTCCATGGTTGTGTATTTTTGAAGTGAAAACTTTTGAAGTGAAACTTCTGTAAGGGTAAATTTTTATGGATAATACGTGTCACGAAAACGTGTAGCGTTTTTTGTGCTAATTCGTTAAAAGTTAGGTAGTTTTAATATTTATAAATAACATGTGGCATTTTAATTTGCCACTCGTCATTTAAAAATTAACAAAAACACGTGGCATTTTTATTGCCATTTATCGTTATTTGAGATTTTAATAAGTTGTTTATATTAATTTTCGACACTTAATAATTTGATGACAATTAAATTACATATCTTCTTTTTAGTTTAGTATACAAGTAAACAAGACTTAAAAATGTATTTGCCAAAGATGTTGTACTTCTGACATTTTGTGGTATTATATAAATCTTAATAGTGTCGTATCTTGATAGCAATAGTAATATACGAATCCGTACATAGATTCTATTTGAAGGAAAATTGTGTTTTAGAAAATTAAAATGTTCTGCAATTTTTGAAGTGAAACTTCTTTAGACGCATGAGGGTAAAATTTTTACGGATAAAACGCGTAATTAGCGTCATGAAGATGTGCAGCTTTTTTTTATGCTAACTCGTTTGAAGGTTAGGTAGTTTGAATAGTTACAATTAAGATGTGGCATTTTAATTTGCCACTTGTCATTTAATAAATTATTTCTCATGAAATATAAAACAAAAATATTTCATAAATTCCCTTTTCTAAATTTAAAATTCTAAAACAAAATTTAATTAATACTTTCTAATATTGACAAAAAGAACATGGCAATTTTATTTACAATTCGTCTTTTGACATTTTTTATATTTTAATGACAGTTAAATTACATATCTTCTCTTTCGTTTTAGATTTGTATAAATATAAATAAGACTAAAAAAAATTGTTTGCCAGAGAAGTTTCACTCCTGACATGTGTACTTTGTACGCATGCACTTAATCATGTGTACTGAGTGAGATGGAGTCGTTATAATCGGCTATGTAACGCCAGTTCGAGTATATCAATATTCTTTATAGACAATAGATGTTTAATACGGCGTGCAATACAAAAAAGGTAAGTAGCAGCCCATTAACGTCCCACTGCTGGGCACAGGCCTCCTCACTCACAGGTAACTGGGTTTTTGGAGTGTGGGGTGCATGATTGCTGGTGTGGCGGTGATCAAGTTGATTAGTCGCCCGTGGAACGTGTAACGCACGACACGTGTTAATAGTTATAATAAACGAGTCAATTATCCAAAGGTTTTTATTTGTATCATAAAGTCCCACCCCTAGCAGTCATAGAGTAAAACTCTACAAGAGCATAGATCCACCACACGGGCAAATATATAGAAAACTGGCTGCTTCATTGGTCTAGTGGTTAGCATATTCGACTACAGACAAGAGGTCCTGTGTTCGAATCCCGGGTCGGGGAAAATTAAAATCGATATTGAGTTTTCTAAAAAATTTAAATTATATTCTCAATATTTGCCCGAAGTTAGGAAAAATTTGGCGGTGTGATCCACCCCCGTGCCTCGGAGAGCATGTTAGGCCGTCGGTCCTGCGCCTGATCTCTTTCCGGTCGTGTCGGATTGCCGTCACGTCGGTCTATGACAGTGAAGGAATATAGAGTACACTTGTGTACTATGCCTACCAATCCGCAGTGGAGCAGCGTGCGGGGTCTATGCTCTAACAACCCTCTCTGATGTGAGTGTGGAGGCCTATGCCCAGCAGTGAGACGTTAATGGGCTGCTACTTACCTTATCTTTTTTAAGAGAAAATTTAATATCTATTTTTGAATTCACTCGACCCCCGACTGGAACGCAGGACCACACGTCTGTAGACAATATTCTAACCACTAGACCAATGAGGCAGTTGTGCAATACAAATAGGGATTTAAATTAGAAATTAGAACTATACATGTTAAAGTTAAACCTTAAATGGCATTATATAAATCTTAATAATATAATATACGTACCTATCTGTACATATAAAACTTTATTTAAAGAGAAAAAAGTGTTTTATAAAACTAAAAAGCTATGCAATTTTCGTTTGTTCTCAGGTAACTTATATATGTAGTACGTATTGTTAGAGCAATAACGCAGAAAAATGAGGTTTTATAAAGTTGAATTTAAAATTTATCATAACGATCTTGGCTTATGCGAACAGATTGTTATTATTTGTTGAGAATAGATATTATTCTAAAATGTATATAAAATAAATAAATATATAATGATGATAAAGTTAAAAGTTTTAGTTTCTTAAAGTCGGGTCTAAAACTATCTAGTCTTTAGACTTCGAATACAGAAGCGTCAAAATTGTAATCAACGTGTTATTGCTGTGTTTTAAAACATTTTTGACAATATTAATTATAATTTCTGAAGGAGTATAGAATACTCCTTCAGAAATTATAAATAAATGTAATATGTTTTGTCATTAATTTTGGAAATAGGTAGCCTACTAAGGCCGTGGCGAAGTGTCACAACGTCGTTTTTTTCTGCTCCTATCGGCGACTCGATATCTCTTTCAACGATATAGAGTATTTTGTTTACTACGATACATGTCACCTGTGTCTCACATAACTTCGATGATTGACATCTGCCAGGCATACCGGGACGGATAGGTTTTTTCCTCTTAAGCAATTATGTTTTTAAGACACTATACATTTTCAATTTATAAATAGAGTTTTATTATCTTACGCTTAATATAATAGTAATGTTTATAATCGATATTTTTGATTGTACAGCGATAAACGTAAACCGATAGATACCCCGTGACTTTGATAAGACAACGAGTAAGTGCGCTTGATATATTTATACAATGCATCCGAGGCTGTTAGAATGCTCTAGAATAATTAATCATTATCACATTTTAAGCCACAATGGTGCGTAAGAGTCGTTGATTCTCGCTCAGGTATCACTAAGTTTCTCATCTCAAAAAGAAACGTTGATTGAAATCCATCATTGTATTTTTTGGTGAAGGAAAACAAGGCGAGGAAATCTGCCTATCCTGGAAGTAGTTCTGGTGTATATGCAGCCAAACCTTTCTCCTTTATGTGTGGAGGCCTATTACCAGCATTGGAATATTAATTGGCTGAAATAAGACACACCCAAATCCAGAATAGTCTTTAATTGGCAAAATATAACGACGTGGCACCACAAAATGTCATAAAACTTTGAAATAATATTCCGCTTAATTATCAATTGGCTCTGCTTAAAAAATTAGCTTTTTGATTTATGTTACTAATTTGCCAATGAAATTAGCATGGCCTATATTTTATTGTGCCGAAAACTCATATTCAAATGAGTAAGTATGCTTAGATGGTTTGGGCATGTAGAGAGAATGAATGAAAGGAGACTGACAAAATTTTTGAGTCAAGCAAGAGTGAATGCGAAAGTTGGAAGGGAAAGACCATGGCTAACGGCCCTGGATCAAATCCAGGACATTTTAGATAAGGGCCAAGTCAAAAATACTCTAAACCGACGAACTTGTATGAAAGGTTTAATGAGAATGAAAGAAGCGAAGGAGATATGCAAGAATCGTGGCAAGTGGAAGGACGCGGTCTCTGCCTACCCCTATGGGAATGAGGCGTGATGCTATGTATGTATGTAAATATGAACATAACAGATAACATCATTATGACATCGGTTGTGTTAAACATTTTATGTAATTTTCAAACAATTCTGCTTGTAAGGTAACTTATTTTTTGTCACTATTCTCTCAAAGCAGCAATTTTATAGTATAAATTTGAAAGTAACGTTTTCAGACCTCGGTAGTCCTCAAAAAATCCTTAAAATAACGAAATAGTTGTATGCAATATCGATTATTATCTATGCATTCTAGGTAAATATAGTTTTTTGGTACAATACAATTTTATCTTTCATAAAATCGCCTTTAAACCCGTAATCAATATTTGTAATTAAATTTATAGAAATGTATTTATTTTAATATGTAATATTAATTTTTGCTTGTCCTTCATTTATATACCATTCTTTTCTTGCAGCTTTGTTGTGATTTTGTATTTATTAAAATATCATATTAAAGTTAAGGTTACACGGAAGAAATAACTATTATTATGTTTTTGTATGTGCTCGGAGATGTAACCTGCGTATTTCACGATCCCGTGGGTATATAGAGAAATCAGTTATTAGCGACTGTAAAAGTCAATTAGAGTCAGTCAATTTTCTTCATTGCTAACTGTGATCTCACTTAATGGTAAGTGATGATACAGTACAATGGAAGCGCGTTATCTTTGATTAGAGGTAATTTAATTGTTATTTAAAAACCATAAGTTTATATCTTATGTAAATGCCAAGTGTTGCTAAGTGACTGTGTGAGTTTAATGGTCTTACAAAATCTTTCCTTTATTGCTTTTTAAAAATAGACGTCTCGGACAATTATAATGGATTGTATCAAAATATATAACATACATAGGAATAATTTATGTGTTTTATATATACGTTATAAATCTAGAATGTTCTTCGTGAATTACGTATTACGATGACGTCCAACGACGACCTGCCTTCCGGTAATATTATACAATTTCTCATATATTCAGCTTAATTTTTAACATTCATATGAAATATTTCTATAGAAACACGACACCTGTCGGTTTTGTCAACGTAATCGTATTTCTTGATATCTCATGTGTAATGCGAGGTGTCAAAGTTCAGTGATGTCCAAGTCAGCTTAGTTAAGTGCGCACTGTGATTTTATTCACGCTTCCCGATAAAATATGACAATTATAAGAATGTTTTTGTCTGCTGTATTTTACCAGATGCCACCTGAGGTGTCACCCGCGTAGTTACCAATCTAGTGCAAATATGAAGAAATCACTGCTAGTGACTATATTGCGAAAGGATTTACTTAGCTAAATTCGAAGACAATGTGTAAGAGAGTTTAGACGTGTTTGTCTTTTTAAAAAAATACGGTTGAGTTTAGTAATTTATAGCAGCCTAAGTACTTATGTAATTTACTAGCCATAATTTACAAACAAATTGCTAAACAAATTAGGGCAATTGTAATAAAAAAAATCAATCTATAACACTAGGATTTCCAAAGAAAATGCATAGGTAGGGTTAATAAAGTAATAGATAGTATTTATGTGTGTATATATCTAGTCTAGATGATATATTTTCTATAAAATTTATTATTACTTTGTTATTATAGTTATACATTTTGGTATTGACTTTCGTTGTCGGTAACAAAGAAATATAGAGTACACAAAATTTAACTAACGAAGTTAGCGTTCTACTTTCTTAAATTGTATCGTAACTAACCAATAAATCATCAATAAATTATAGTCAATTCCTAATAAAAACTGTTTTAACATCAAGTGTAAATATATTTTATTAACAATTGAAAATTTTAATAAAATATATAAATAAATCTATGTATGTGCATATTTTTATCAAGTTGGAGGCTTGGTGTATTCAAACAGTAATTTTATTCGGGTAAGTATATGAATCACTACTACGTTAAATGCGTAAATTTATTTTATAGTGGACTGTCCTATTGAACAGGAGCTTTATCTAACATATTCTATAAGTCATTGACAATGAGTCATCAATAAATCACCAACGGGTTATATTTTTGTATAAGCTTATATATTCAACCGCTCTATATAATATAGCCAAACTTCTTAAATACACTACGTAGAACCTTTCTCATGAACTTACAAAAGATAACGCAGTATAATTTTTCCCAAAACAAATTTAATTGAAAGAAAATCTAAAGTAACATAAAGTGATATCCACTACAATATTATAAAGATAAAAATATATTCTATTAATGACTGAGAACAAGAATGCGAGTGTGAAGTAATAGTAGGAACTAATAAAGACAAATCTTCTGTTTGCTGAGTAATTGGTTGCCCTAAATTAAATATTTAAAATTTGATCGCAATCAGCTGAACGGTTATGTTAAACGTAAACAGAACAAAATATAATTAACATTACTAAGTGTTCCCGGTGTCATCCCTTCAAAAAGGGGAAAATTCCGTCTTTTATCACATAAAATTCTCAAATTTACCTGAACATTCACAACATTCATCAAAATCCGTGCAAAAGTTTAACGTAAACGCATAAAAAACGTCTCTTGGTGAAGAATCATACAATGTAAAGATTCCCTAATTCTAGTAAAAAAAAACTCAAGAGAATTCAATACAGTCTATATTTTCTTATGATAAACTCATACCCAAATCTACCTGTACATACAAAAATTCATCAAAATCCGTCCAAAACTTTAGACGGAGTTCAGTCACGCACAGACGACTTCTCTTGGTGAAGCATCACACAATCCAAAGATTCTCAAACTGCACTAAAAAACGCAGCAGAATCCTGTATGGTCTATATTTTTTGTGATAAACTCATACCCAATTTCTACCTCGGTACACAAAACTTCATCAAAATCCGTACACAACTTTAGACTGGGTTGAGTCACGTAAATGCAAAGATGACTTCTTTTGGTGAAGCATCACACAATCTAACGTCTCCCAAATGTTAGAAAAAAGCGGGACAGAATTCTGTATAGCCTTAATTTTTTCGTGATAAATTCATACTGAAACTTACCAGAACACACAAAACTTCAACAAAATCCGTCCAAAGCTTTAGACAGAGGTCAGTCACGTAACTGCAGAGACGACTTCTCTTGGTGAAATGTTACACAATCCAAAGATTATCCAGTTTTACTAAAAAAGGCAGCAGGACCTTCTATGGTCTATATTTTCTTATGATAAACTTATACCGAAATGTACCTGGACACACAAAACTTCATCAAAATCCGTCCAAAACTTTAGACAGAGTTCAGTCACGTAAACGCACAGACGATTTCTATTAGTAAAGAATCGCATATCCTAAGATTCCCAAATTTGCAACAGAATTCTGTATAGTTTATATTTTCTACTGATAAACTGTCATTCAAATCACCAAATGACACTACGGTACTACAAAATTGGGCGGATTTATTTAATTACATCCGGTTCCTTACGTTTTTTTTAAATTATGTCACTATTTCCCTAACATGATATACGACAATATATATATAAAGATTAAGACGATTAAGGCTCACTTGCCGCTGTCACTTCGATGTCGCGGATTATAGGTAAATAACCTCAGTTGTAATCGATGATCATGATAAATTGCAAGTTTTATTTAATCTCGAATATTTATCTGCTTCTGATATAACGGTGGTAAGATTTCAGAGCCATCAAAAAGTCCCGGGTTTGAGTAAGCCAGCCTGTTTATATGCATAAAAGCTTCAAGTCATAAGTGATTGACCGCGTTATACTACACAACCGATTATGGAGTTTTTAAAGTGAAACTTCTTTAGACGCATGAAGGTAAAATTTTCACGGATGAAACGCGTGAAGCGTGACGAAGACGTGCAGCGTTTGTATGCTAATTCGTTTGATGGTGGGGTAGTTTTAATATTTAAAAATAACATGTGGCATTTTAATATCCCACTCGTCATTCAATAATTTAATATACTAATAAAATATTTCATAAATTCAAAAATTTTAAATCAAAAAACAAAATTTAATTGTTTATTTCTAATTTTAACAAAAAACACGTGGAATTTTTGAGATTTCAATAAATGATTTGTATTAATTTGCGACACTTTCAATATTTTAATGACAATGAAAGTCTTAAGATATTTTCCTTTTTCCCTCCCTCTAAGTCTCGGAAATCTAAAGTTTTAGATTTGTTTAAATATAAACGAGACTTCATAATTACTTTGCCAAATAAGTTTCACTTCTGACATGTGTGCTTTGTACGCACGCACTTTTAATTTTTTTCATATTGCTGGTTTTGTTCCGACATTGGATATCGGATTGATTTCATTTAATTGACGATTGACATAAATGATATTATTGTGAGTTGATAAAAGGGATTAAAACGAGATAAAGAAAAAATACCGCTAGACTTTGATGACTTGTGGTCGCATAGTTTTTGAGTTCATTAGATACCAATTATTGCGATTGACACGAAGAAATGCCAACCATTTCCGTGCCAATCCAGAAAATTGTAAAGTTATTTTAATACTTGCAAGTCGCACAAACCCTGTCATTAAGCAGAAGTCCGCAGGGATTTTTTGCTCCTTGCATTAAAAATTATCGCTTGCTTACAAAATAAATCGAAAAAATTCAAGTTCAATAGAAGGTGACAACGAGAAAATGTAAATGCCCCACGTGGTGTATATTTTAACGTCTTTTTTTGTTTATTTTTAACAAAATCAAATAAGCATGACAAAGGACTTATTACCTGAAAATATCTAAATATACCGGTTGAATCTTTAAGGAAAATTGAATTGAGTGCAAGTTTATATTTCATTTTTATATACTCGTAAGTAATTTTAACTCCTATGAATATTCTTTGCGAATAAAAGATTTTCTGTATTTATTAGAACGTTTATTAATTGAATTATGTAAATATGTAAATAATTGTCAATTGTCAAAAATTTACGGTTAGAATATAAATAACCTCTCTTCTAAAACATTCGCAAACGTTACTAAGTTATAAGTTGTTCCTAGGTTGCGAATGAATCTATTCCCCAGTATGGTATCCATATAGTTATGGAGAACTCATAAGGAGTTAGTATAACGTTTTTAATTATGCATATATGTAGTTATTTCACGTAATCATAATTAATTCCATACCGATTTAACGAAACGTTAACACTTCATAATTGACATCAATAAAATGTTTATATCGCGTGTTTGAAGTCAATCAGGAAAGATGGTATATGAAATATTGTCACATTAAGTGACCCTCATTGGGTGTTAATAATGGGATCCAATTTTGTTTGGTTTTGCATATTATATATCCCGACGTATTGATGTATTCACGTTATCAAATGTTAAACAAGTGAAAACCATTGTTAAACTTAATACTTATTAACTTAGTATGGTAGATAGTACCGTTTTATTAAGTACTAGCGGCCCGTCCCGGCTTCGCATGGGTAGACATAAATAGGTACAGATATTTAAGTTATAAGCATGATAATTAAAACGACCACCCCCTTCTCCCGCCTTGCCCCTCTCTCGTCGAGTTGTTACTTGATGCATTTTTATTTTATGATATCTTTTGAATGAAATATCCGATTTCAATAATTCAAAAAGTTATCATCAGGTATTGTGACAGTCTTGAATATTAAATTATTTATTTTGATAAAAATTTTCAAATGGTATGGATAACACGGTCTGATTTTGATCGGCATTTCTATCAATTTGTTAAATGTAAAAAAGTAGTTATAGCGACGTAACTACGATAGTTAGATATATGGTCTCGCGAAGTTTTTTGTAGATATTGATATATTCTATAATATTGTCGATTTTTTTGTCCTAACATTAATACTCTTCACAGCGTATGCGATGATGATTCGGTTGGTTTTAATAGGAATTTTTCCTCTTTATAATATTAGTGTAGATTACGTGAGACAATAAACAACATTTTAGTTCCATATAAGTGGTCTATCGAAAAGGCTCAGCCCTTAAGGGAAACAGCTGANAATGTAAAAAAGTAGTTATAGCGACGTAACTACAATAGTTAGATATATGGTCTCGTGAAGTTTTTTGTAGATATTGATATATTCTATAATATTGTCGAACATTTTTTTGTCCTATCATTAATACTCTTCACAGCGTATGCGATGAAAGACATTTTATGGCTAATTTTTTTACACCTTCAGTTGGTTTTAATAGGAATTTTTCCTCTTTATAATATTAGTGTAGATTACGTGAGACAATAAACTACAGTGTGGTCCCATATAAGTGGTCTATCGAAAAGGCTCAGCCCTTAAGGGAAACAGCTGATGCGAGCCATGTTGTCGTAGGCTGTTCTACCTCTACCCTGGGATACTTTAATTTACTACGTTACAACCAAACTGTACTCAACTGTAATGTAATGGACGAAAAAATATGAGGCAATGTAATAAAAGTGTCCCCTAAAATTCTTAAGTAATCAAAAACTAAGTGAAATAAAACTTTTATGTTAACGAAAATAAACCTATAGTCTGACTTTCCACTGTCACGGGTGTTACCGTGGGGCATTGCTGGTTTTGGTATATTTTCATACGGCTCAAAGACAAAAAGAACTGAGCTCTGCATTGGCAAGTATAAAAATGTTAACTAAATATGAAAATAGAAAGGCCAGTATAATTATTAACAGACCATATAAATATTATTATTAACATAGAAAATCTTTTAGCACTTTTAAGAAGCTGTATTTAATTTAACATTGCTTGGGATATCGTACACTTCACACGGGTATGAAACAGCGAAACTCAATTATAAACATAACCCTGACGCTTTCAATATTTGAAAGCAATATTTATTTTGTTTCTATAATAATGTTTATATTAAGGAATTGCAAGTTTAACTGTTATTTTCTCCTTCCTGTTAAGTAAAACAACTTTCCGCTGCCCCGTGCAATGTCAGCCGCTTTCATTTGCATCCTTGCCGAATCCTACTTTCACACTTGTTTATATAAAGACTATGTATCTTTACATATAGAAAAAGGTGATAATGCTTAAATTCACACGATACAATTGAAAACTTCATCAAGGCAAGGTTAATAATACGAAGGTAATGACATTAACATTATATAACAGAAAAAAGTTAAAAGTGCGTGTGCACAAAGTACACATGTCAGAATTGAAACTTTTTTGGCAAACTAATGCTTAAGTCCTGTTTGTATTTATACAAATCTAAAGCTTTAGTATTCCGAGACTTAATGTTATTGAAATATTAAATGTTTCGAAAATTTTAATTAATACAAATAATTGTGAATAACAATGCCACGTGTTTTTTTGTCAATATTAGAAATTATTAATAAAATTATGTTTTCGAATTTAAAATTTAGAAAAGAGAATTTATGAAATATTTTTATTTTATGAAAAATTGTATATTGAGTTATTAAATGCCACATTTTATTTGTAAATATTAAAACTACCTAATCTTCAAACAAATTACCACAAAATAATGCTGCTCATTATTGTTATGCTAATCACGCGTTTAATCCGTAAAAAAATTACCATCATGAGCCTAAAGAAGTTTCACTTCAAATACAAATAAAAAACTTACAAACAGACACCTCCATTATATTAATAAACTAGCTGGGCTATCCCAGCGATTTCGGTCGGACTATAGATTTATTTTTGTTAATATAAAGTTTTATTTCACTTAGTTTTTTATTACTTTAGAACAAATATACAAATATGTGTACTGAGTATTCCAGAATAACTGTGCTAACGAATAAAAACAGTTATTCTGGAATATAAAGTCTCTTTTCTATTTATATGTGTTAGATGACATGTGAATAGAATGGTACATTGCGAACAAATTTTTAAATTCCTTATATCTTTTGAATGGAATGTCCGATTTTAATCATTTATAATTTAATAGGATAAGGATTAATACAGAGATATGAATAATATGATTTGATTATAGTCCGCACTTTTGTTAACTTTTAAAATTTTAAAAAGAATAATATTAGTTTAGATATAGTTTAAAGGGAAAGCTTTTAGCAAANCTACCACAATCCCGCGGCCAGCCTTCAGCATCTCGACTGACACTCTGTCATACCCAGCAGCCTTACCTGATTTCATACCTTTTATCGCTTTCATGATGTCATCCATACTAATCTCGCTATCACTTGTCTTACATTCATTGCTATCCGCAGAGGCCATATTTACCTTAAAATTTAAATTAATACAAATAATTGTAAATAACAATGCCACGTGTTTTTTTTGTCAATATTAGAAATTATTAATAACATTTTGTTTTCGAATTTAATATTTAGAAAAGAGAATTTATGAAATATTTTTATTTTATGAAAAATTGTATATTAAATGATTAAATGACGAGTGACAAATTAAATTGTCACATTTTATTTGTAAAGATTAAAACTACCTAATCTTCAAACAAATTACCACAAAATAATGCTGCACATTATTGTGATGCTAATCACGCGTTTCATCCATAAAAAAATTACCATCATGAGCCTAAAGAAGTTTCACTTCAAATACAAATAAAAAACTTACAAACTGTCACCTCCATTTTATTAATAAACTAGCTGGGCTATCCTAGCGATTTCGGTCGGACTATAGATTTATTTTTGTTAAGATAAAGTTTTATTTCACTTAGTTTTTTATTACTTTAGAACAAATATGTGTACTGAATATTCCAAAATAACTGTGCTAAAACAGTCATTCTGGAATATAAAGTCTCTTTTCTGTTTATATGTTTTTGATGACATGTGAATAGAATGGTACATTGCGAACAAATTTTTAAATTCATTATATCTTTTGAATGGAATGTCCGATTTTAATAATTTATAATTTAATAGGATAAGGATTAACGCAGAGATATGAATAATATAATTTGATTATAGTCCACACTTTTGTTAACTTTTAAAATGTAAAATAGAATAATATTAGTTTAGATATAGCTTAAAGTGAAAGCTTTTAGCAGATAACGTTCGCGCCTAAAATTATGTTTGACATCACGTAAAAGTTTAATAGCCAATTAAATAGTTTATTGGATTTAACGTACCACCATAAGTTTAATAGCTGTAGAGCCGACCAAGGCCTACGCTCTGTATTGAACTATTAACCTAAAAATAGTCTTCGGAATTTGGCGATCGTGACTTCAATACAAATTGCATTTTAGTGTAGAATGAAATGTACATTTTGAACATTTCACACTATTTTAACTGACTTAAATTAATGAGGATTTTCTTATTGCTGACAGGTTAGTTTTAGACTTGAACTTAAATGGATAAATTAGATTTTATTAGTGCAGTTATTGAAATACATGCAAATGACTAATGGAACATTTATCGGAGCTTGTTCTTGACTTTATTAAGTGCATTGGTTATCACACCTTGCCTTGATCCTAACCTACTTGACTCATGTAATAAAGCGTCTATCTCACAAAGTTATCAAAACAATTGATTATTATATAAACACGGGAAAATTTTCAGTGAAAAAGTGGAGATCACGTACGTTACAATTCGCGTACCTAACAATTGTAAATCTTTCTTTCATGTTTACATAAAAACGTACATTGTTTGCATCTCGTAAAATAAATTTAACAACATAAAGGAAAGTACGGTTGAATTATTATTTTTCTATAAAGCATGTGTGTTTATAACCCTCTTTACCTTTTAGGGTTGCATAATGTAGAATAAGGGAAATATGTAAGTAAATCATATGTCAACCATTTACGTCTATAATGTGATATCTTCAAAATTGTTTCTTTATAACTTTCAAAAACAACTTGTGTGGTTTTTTTATTGTCATAGTATTATAAATTCCTTATTAAAAGCGCAAAAGCTATCAGGTAAATCGAAAGAATCAAATCGATGTCACCCGTGTGATTCCTAATGTCATTTCATAAATTTAAGTTCAAATTATTCTTTATAACGTCGGTTATCTGCCAGTGAAAGTCTGATCAAAATTGGTCCAAACAACAAATAGACAGATAATTTGAATTTACAAACAGACCTTATTATTTTATTTATTCGCGTGAATTGAAAAAAATTACCTGAGAAAAAGCGCAAAGTGAATGTTTTAACATTAAAGCATTTGACAGAAATTCAGACTCCTATCTCTGATCTCGCATTGCCAATCATCTATGGGGTATTTTAATGGAGAGTGCAAATACAAATTTATAGCATTCTAGTTGTGTTACCTGCATAGTTCCCGATAACGAGAGAATATGACAAATTCCGTACTTAGTCAACATCTATATTGCGAGTCACTTTGCAAATTTTAAACCGCCTCATTGGTCTAATGGTTAGCATATTCGGCAATAGACATGATATCCTGGGTTTCGAGTCCCGGATCGGGCTAATTCAAAAATGGAAGTTTTATAGTTTTATTAAGAATATTTGCTCGAAGTTGGGAAGGTGGCAATGTGATACACCTCGGCCTTAAGCCGTTGGTCTTGCGCCTGATCTCTCTCCGGTGGTGACGGATTCCTGTCACGTCGGACTATGAGAGTAAAGGAATAGAGAGTGCACTTGTGTTCTATGCCTGCCAACCCGCAACGGAGCATCGTGAAGGGTCTATGCTCTAATAACCTCGAAATCTGCGAAAAGGTTTATGGCACATCGATCAGATGTTTTGAAATACTATAACGGACCCAGGTACTAACAATTTTTGTGTTTCGAATAGGACTGCCTCATTGGTATACTGACTTGTTCGGCTACAGACATGAGCTCCTTCGATGGTTCGAGTCCCAGATCGAGCGAATTGAAAACAATGAGTTTTCTGTTAAGAAATTATTAAGTATTTACTGATTGCCATCTCGTTGGACTATGAGAATTAAGGAATTGAGAGTGTACTTGTGTTAGCACAACCACTTGTGTACTATACCTTCCAACCAGCAGAGGAATAACGTGGTGGGTATATGCTCTAAAATACTTCTCTCCTATGAGTGACGAAACCTGTGCCCAGCAATATAGCGTTAATGGATTGCCACCTTATATATAGACTTCGTTCAGTTGAATTGTGTAGTTACATTAGAAATTTTCTTTCACCGGTTTCATATTTTAGTTCACTTATACTAAGTCGTTTGTACGCATTTACGTTATGTTGAAATATCGAATACTCAATGTTATTTTTGTCCGTAAAATTGGGTGACACCAAGAGCCAAATTTGTGTAACGCAAATTCTTACACGATGTTGTGTGTCTCTCTCATGAAATAGGATAATTATTTAACTAGGTAATAACAGGGCTCATTCTTGACTTCGCAAGTCATAATAACTTAATTAATTAGGCACGTTTATAAAGATGCGTGATAAAATTAAGGAACTTCTAAATTCTTATTGTTAGTTAACATGGTCAGTTAATGTTTATTATTGGTCTTCATTATATACTAAATAATCAGTAATATTTTTAAGATATAATTTGATAGTTGATACGTATTATCGGGTTTATACCACGATGGCAATCGTATACATATTCTTGATAATTATAGATTTTACGGAAGAAAAAGATTATTTCTGCGTATCATAGCAGTATATACCCAGTGTAACTTTATTAAACCAAATGTCAACTAAGCCAATTTCTTCTTCTTCATTTTAAGCAAAGATTTTGTAATCGCATAGACAACATAAAAATACTCTTTTTTTATTGCTGACAGGTTAACGTTTGATCTCACCTGATGGGAAATGATGACAAAGTCTATGATGGAAGCGCGCTAATTTGGAAAGAGACAATTTACCTTTTATGGTAATGCTATTTCCAAAATTCGCCCTACCGGGGATCGAACCCGAGAACTCTTCTACCAAATCGAGTACCCTGCGCCAATGCGATTTTGCAGAAATTGTAATACATGTCTAAGTAAATAGAATAAATACAATGTTTATCCAATATCGTTTATAGAACAGGTTTTTCCTTAATCTCACCTGAATAACCCTGTAAACGTGGCTTAATTGCTCGGAGGCTAAACAGGGATCTTCATTAAGCAGTAAACGCGTTTAATGCGCTATTGAGGGGAAAGAAATAAATTTAAATCATAAAATCGTAAGTATGATAACGTCATGTCTGTTTAAGAAGATATCTTTTGGACAATGTCATGAAAATCTTAATACTAGAGAGTGGACTGACATTATTGCCGTAGAAAAAATTATTTAGATTTAGAAATCAAGAAGCCAACAAAAAGCTATCAAACTATTCAATATTTGTAAAGGAACGAGGCTTATAAGAGCATACACCCACCACGCTGCCACTTTGTGAGTTTGCAGGCGTATTACACCAGTGCACTCTATATTCCTTCACTCTCATTGTCCGATTTGAATTGGAATACTTTTATGTCCATTATTTTTCTATGTTCATATTTTACTCGCCTTCAATTGCCCATATTCACCTGGGACTGCCTCATTGGTCTAGTTGATAGCATGTTCGACTACATACATGAGGTCCTGGGTTCGAGTCCCGGGTCGGGCCAATTCAAAAATCAATCAATATTGAGTTTTCTATTAAGATTTTCTCAATATTTGCCCGAAGTTGGGAAGTTGGCGGTGTGATCCACCCCCGTGACACGTTAAGCCGTCGGTCCTGCGCCTGATCTCTCTCCGGTCGTGTCAGGATTTCCGTCACATCGGACTATGAGAGTGAAGTAATAGAGGGTGCACTTGTGTATTATGCCTGTTAATCCGCAATGGAGCAGCGTGGTGGGTCTATGCTCTAACAAACCTCGCTCATCAGAGGGACGTTGATGGGCTGCTACTTACTTACTTACCTGGACCTTTAGACAAGATGACATTCGAAGTACTCAAACGCTAGTAGAACGCTAAAAATGGGAATGATGTTTCAAATTGTAGTGTTCTAGTCGTTAAACGTAGCATTATCGTACTTAGAATGTTATCTTAAATAGGGGGTCTGGATATATGGATTTTACAAAGGATTGGATCTCACAAATTTCTTTACAAAGCATACCCTAGATTCTAGAACATTCAAATTTCCTTACTTAAATATATACCAGATTCTCATTTCATAATTATATTAAATATAAAATGTAATTGCATATTTGCCGAGTTCCTATAACTGTACATTTATAAATAAATATGCATGTGCGATATTTATTTGTACATTCTATAAATATACACGTTTATTATTAACCTGAGGTTAAAAATAGATTTGTTATTATTGGAAACTGTTAAGTAACGTCATTCCGATTTAAACTTTTAAATTCAGACTTTTTATCACTTTCATCTGTCAATTATAAAGAGATAATTTCGATTAATCGGCAGAATAGGTAATGTCTTTCTTAATTTAATTTATAATTACTGGAATGAGAATATTGAGGCTATTCACACGGTTTTTTATGGAGGATGGTGTGTGAAAAGAATCGATAATTTCGTTGTTTCTGCAGTGAAAAACAATTTTATACACTACCAAATACCTTTTTATAATAATTTCATAATTTCTAAATGTAAATATTATCTAGTATTAACGTTATACTCTTAGGTTTAACAAGTCAGACGTTTAGATTCAAAAAAATTTAGAAGATATTTGACGTGTTGAGCATATGCATTTTTAACTAGATACTACCAATGACTAGGATTTTCTTTTACATAATTTTAAGAAATATATCAAAAACATTCTTGTAAACAAAACATATTATAATGTTGACGATTATATAAAACACATAGTAACAGTTGCATATGTAAGCAGCCATATCGGTATGTAAATATAAACATATATGCTTAAAACATAAACATTTAAGTTTTTTGCTGTAGTAGAAGCAATTTTACAAAACGACGGTAGTACAGACAAATAGCTACTTTAAAAGAGCCTACTTGAATAAATAATATTCTCATCATAAACTATACGTATAGATATTGAAAGTCACTGTCTTATCTAAAGTATCATAAGGTCTACCAATCGTTCAAATTAAACATACGCTGAAAGCTAATATCTATAAACTCAAATAGTTACGTATATTCTTTAATTTTTGAGATGTTACGATCTACGTTAACAGTGATGAAGTTTTTATAATATAGTTAACACTCAAGTCATAGTACAAACACTACTTTTGTGGTTTGTTGTAAAAAACAATTAATATTTTTATTAAAAAAAAAACACGGAATCTTTTCTTTTTTAACACAGTAAATGAGAAATGATTTACAAAAGCGGGGAATAGAAGGTATAATTCAATCTTGTATACAGAAAAGAGCCTGACTGAAAGGAGTTAACAAGAAGTTTGTTTATAGAAAAACTGTATAATCATAGGAATCTACACAGCTTTTATTACAAATTGGTCAGATAATTCCCTATGACAAGACGTAGTAAGAATATGTTAATTATTTATTTGTATACTTTATTGCACATCAAGAAATAACAATTGAACATACTAACTTACTCATAAAATACATGTACAAAAGGCGGTCTTATCACTAAATAGCGATTTCCAAATTATACACGAATTTAATCAATCCAACTTTTACTTGATACCCGAAGTATCCGAAGGCGAGTATTCTGGATTTCCATAGACAAGTATGTTCTACGTAAAAACAAAGACTTTCGACATGTTTACATTTCTCTCCTGATAGGTTAGTGCTTGCCTTTAACCTCACCTGATGATAAGTGATGAGACAGATTAACATGGAACTTTGTTTATTAAACAACATCGAACCGGAACGCATTTGATTTTTTGCTTGGTGACACGTCTTTACTGCAAGGATGGTAACTAGCCACGGCCGAAATCTATTCTAGACTCCGAAAAATTAAATAATACAATATCTAAAATTTTCTATGCTAGGAATCGAATCCAGAACTTCTGTTAGCAAAACGAGTACTCAACCCTTGTTTGATCGAAGTCGTACAAATTATTCCTTATTAATCTGATAATATCTTAACGAACTATGTAATTAAATTTATGAAGTTATTAATTTTGAAACCTTAATTATTTTTATAGTTACTAAATTAATATTTGCAAGTACATTTTGTAATGAATAGGTTTTCTTTCACTCGCTACAAGAACGCATATATGGCTTTAAGGTCGTATAAAATAAATTAAGCTTGTACACTCTCTCTTAGGTATTACTTGATTCTTTAAAACTGTAGGCCGCTCCTGATGCAATTGACTAAGTTATTACATAATGTCGTCAATCAAGGTTATATCGAGGCGAAATACATTTAAAAATAAATCACACTGTCTTTTTGCATGTCTGACGAGTTTCAAAAAATTTCACCAATAGTTACTTCACGTTGCATGCAATGTGACCTTTGTATAAAACATTTGACGGTCATCCAGGTACGCTTTGTTTTCAAAGGTGTCACGTTTGACGACAACCAGGGAAAGTTTAAGAAGTTATTTTGTGTGCTGTAAGGCTTCGTCCTGAACTTTTTACCACCTCATTAACAAAACTGTGTCATAAAATAGCAAAATCAAATCAAATTAAACTTTATTTGAGTAGGTTTTTAAAGCACTTTTGAATCGTCAGTAGTCTGTCCGTAGCAAATCTACCAAAGTTAATCCCGCTGAGAAGAAACCGGCAAGAAACTCAACGGTTACTCCTTTTAACATAGTTTTGGTACGTTACAATGTGCTTAGCTTTCACGTGCAACTGGAATCAAGTCCAAAGTTTGTCACTCAAATAATTAAAGGACGTTTTTAATACATTTCTTTAAATTATGTGGAGGCAAATCCAAAAGTGATTCGGGTATCTTGTTAAAAATGCGTATGCTCAACTCGAAAAATGATTTCTGACCCTTCTTCACCCTATAAATTACGAAAATTGTATGTTTCGCTCCTTTTGCTGTATAAATGGATTATCACGTATATATAAAATGTTATTCATTATATTTGGCGACGGTTCTGTCAGAATTGATATTTCTTTGGATTTTTCTCTTAAGGAAACGTGAGATCTTGATTAATATATGGCAAGTATTGTTCTTTTTTTGCAATATAAGGAGGCATGTGGGTACATGCCTCGCATGTTAAGCCGTCGCTCCTGCGCCTGATCTCTCTCCGGTCGTGTCGGATTGGTGTCACATCGGGCTATTAGAGTGAAGGAATAGAGAGTGCATTTGTGTTCTAAGTCTGCCAACCCGAAGTGGAGCAGCGTGGTGGGTCTATACTCTAATAAGCCTCCCTCCTAAAAGTAAGGTGGCGTAGGTTAATGGGCTGTTACTTACTTATTTACTTATAACGAAACGTCATTATGTGATTGATTGATTTTATCGTTTTGTTTCTTTTTCAAATTGCTCTTCTATAAGCTATCCTGAATTTAGCTGTGATTCGATGTTTATTTAAAGAACGTATTATAGTTTTCAGCTACACTCATGTGTGTGTTAATGACTTTCGTTATACTATTGGAAAGTATTTAAATTGACCATTATAATTTATTTATTATAATCGTCGAAACAAGTAGGTACTATAAATTTGATTTAGCAAGATCTTTACTAAAAAATAAACGTACTGCGATGAAATATTTGATTAATTGCGTTAATAGAATGTATAAGTTAAAATATGTTTGCGTCATAATATTAGTTTTTGTATTGACTAAATTAAGCGTCGCGAATGATGACGTGGAAGCTTGTTCGTAGAAAACGACAGTTGTAGTTATTATTAATGATTGAGTTTAATGTTTAATATAAATGTGTGTATAAATCAGGATTAATGAATTATACTTATGAATAAAAGAATATGTGTTATTAATCTCTGCAATGGTATCAGTATTTTCCAAAGCAGCAAAAATTCTATCACTGTGAACGATTACAGCTAGTTGTGTATACGTTTATCAAAAATGTTTGACCTAGAATGTGGAATGGGGAATCCGTGAATCGTAGTGGAAAAGTACGCGGCGGTCAGGTTTGCCGAGACGGTGTAGAAACGAGGCGAGACGCATGCGCGGACGGGCGCACTTGTTGAATTTACGTAGGCCTCTTACAGGGACGAAGGTTATTTAAATTCTTATCACTGAAAGTTATCAAACATCCCTCGGATTATCGATATGAAGTCAAAAGTCAATGTCAAAATATCTTTACTCAAGTAGGCCTGCCTATTACAGCACTTTTGAATCGTCAAATATCGTTTTTTCTATATGTTATGTAAATGAATGACATTAAAGAACGACTCACAATCTAAAGTTACGAGGGTTCCTTTGCGCCCTGATCTGAGAAGAGCCCACAACAAACTCAGTCGGGTGTACGTTTTTCTGTCATAATCAATACAATATATATTTTAAAATTTATTCTATATCCATATACATATAGAGCAATTCATTCACTCCCACGCTTTTATGTCTTCTAAGAATGCCTTCAAATTATAGAATGATTTTTCATTTAGTTATCTTTTAATAAAAGATTTAAATTTATTAAGGGACATCTTTGTAACTGCTTCTGGGAGCTTGTTGTAGCAACGTATACAGTTACCCTTGCATGACTTGTCAATTTTATGTAGCCTACTAGTATTCACAGCAATTTTATTTCTTAACTTATATAAGGTGCATTCACTTTTTTGCCTAAAAGAGTCAATATTTTTATGGACGTAGAACAAGTTTTCTAATATATATATACGCCGTGAATTGTCATTATTTTCACTGCTCTGCTCTAATATATATATAGGTAAGTAATTTTTGTAATAAAATACGCGTTGACGTTATTAACAGTGTAATAGTACGAATATTCGCTTCACTAGTAGAGTTGGTGGTTTCTATTTTATGGACTTGTGACAGACTACTAGGCTTTGACTAGTTACCACTCAACCTGTAAAAAAAATGCGTTCAGATACGGGGCACGTAGCTTCTATAATGTAGTATCAATTAAAGATATTAAAATCACTGCCGTTTCTAACAATGTAAAAGCAGCTACCTATCTGTAAAATAGATACAGCTTACGTTTTTATTAGCGCATAAATATTGCAATACTGAAGGGTATGTAACTAAATTATAATAATAAATTGCGCGTTACTCTTGGAAGTGCTATTTACATATTGCACGGTGGAGTCAAATAATAATGTTGCGCCAAAGAATTCGCTAATTGGCATGTGTACGGTTCACGCGATTTAAGAACCACCCATTGAGAAGTCATAATCTCATTTCATTACTACTATACACTTCTATGTAGGAGTTAAATTTTCCATAGTATCCATAAACGCACATAGTGCTTGACCGCAGCTGTGAGGTTCAATGACCTCGCGTTGAGTGCGTCAGCTAGCTTTTTATAAAGAGCAAAGCGAGAAAATAGCGCGCGATAACCGCATCCCTGCTCTTCACTAAGTAGGTATGTAACGGTGAACGAACCACGTTAAATAGATCGTAAACCGGTCACGAGTGTTGTATTTCAAGGTTAACGCGACGTACCAGGTTAACCGTCAGCATATTATCAATCATCATTGAGATGAACGTATGATTTTCAAGAATATATTTTTTTAATTGGGTCACTAAACTGGCAAACAATCCCTAGCATTACAATTACAATGGTCATTAGATGTCTTGTGCGGGATTGTTACCTACTCGGAGTGACCACAGCTTGCGTGAAGTAGACATCAATTACACTAAAATTTTAAAATTAGGTTGAAAGAGGCCAAAGAAAACGAATACATATCACAATTGTATGCCTTTAGCAGAACGTTTTCACGATTGCGTGTTGGGCTATGTTTGTACGACAAATTGGTAATTGAAACGTCTTTCGATTTTGCAAACGACTACAAGACCGTAGAACGCAAAATTGTAGCCGTTCTAACATCTTTGGAGAATCAATATAACCGTTTAAAATTTTAAAAACCAGGAACATATCTAATATTTTGCGTCTATTCTTAATAATACAGCTAAAGTGCAAAATATTAGGTAGGAGGCATAATAACGAAGAATTTATGGGGCAGTTCTCCCTGTTTAAGAGAGTTCTGTACAAGGTTGTTGCACGCCACAAATGTCAGACGTGTAATAGACGCGCAATGTCAGTAAAATGTCATAGTTTACGATGGAATGCTCTTGCGCAGAGTTCACGGCTGCGATTGCTTTGTGTGGGCTTAGATTATATTACACTCAGTGCGTGGGCTGTCCACTGGAAAGAGATACGTAAAAAAATTATAAAACGCTCAGCTTATTACAAAGTTGATTAGAACGTTGTGGTATAAAAGAAGATGTAGTAACTAAAATTGAGAAAGGTTTGCTGAGATGGTTTGGGCACGTAGAGAGAATGAATGAAGGGACAATGACAAAAAGGATTCATGAGTCAACAATGAATGGGAAAGTTAGAAGGGGAAGACCAAGGAGAACGTTCCTGGACCAAATCCAGGACATTTTAAATAAGGGCCAAGAGTACTGTAAACCGAGGAACTTGTATGAAAGGTTTAATGAGAATGAAAGAAGCGAAAGAGATATATATGCAAGGATCGTGGCAAGTGGAAGGACGTAATCTCTGCTTACCCTTATGAGAATAAGGCGTGATGATATCTATGTGTGTTTATTTCATTAGATAATTTCATGCCTCTAATTTGAATAATCTTTTCCAGACTTCTTACTATTGCGTAATAACGTTTTTGTTATTTCTTTCTTAATGCTATAATTACCAATTCAGACGATTTAGTTTCAGTTTATTTTTATTATAACAATACAAAAAAATAACATACTAATTGCCGTTATTTATAGTCGCGTTATGTAAAGTTAACAATAACAGTCCATTATTTACGTTTTAGTCATGTCTATTGCATCTACGTATACACACATATTATTATTTACGTAAGAAATACTCCTCGGATTTTCTTTTATCCTATCTTTTTGACCCGTGTTATGAGTTCAGGATATATTCTGTTACATAAACTACGAAATAAGCAGTGAATTGATAAGAAAATAAATGTTATCTGCTCTTTGTCTAAAGAAAGCTTGACAATCAACTCACTTAATGGTAAGAGATGTTACAGTCTTGTATACTTACTATTTACCTCTCAACGTGTAAAGCGTGCTAATATTTTAACGGCCTAGTGTACTTTAGGACATGCGCTTAAAAATGTGACTTCTTTCAAGAATTCTATCTTAATACGGATATCGCCAAGATCAGCTCTTACACGACAACCAATTCTTCGAAAAGTTTGTTTATCAAATTACATTGACCAGCTGCTTTTATCACTACTCGTTTGTACAAAAAATTATCAAGGACATATCGATTGGGAATAATTTTCAAGTCACTTAAATTAGTCAATATTTCCTGCGGTTAATTTACATCTGTTTGACGTTGCGGTTATTATAAAAATAGTATGACGATCGTCATTTACGTAGAATGTCTGGTTAATCTATTCGCTACAGTAATTCTTAGGATATACACTCTGTTCAATGTTGCTGTTTGAATCAATACAGGTTTTTACTAATTTAAATCATCATAATAATAAAAATCTTTCACCAAGAGCCCTGAAGTAAGGTATTCTTGACTAGAGGTTGCCGTATTATACGTACCAGCCGGTGCCAGTACTCGAACGCGATGGTGTCGGAATCTATTGGGACCGGTCAATTATCAAGGACAGGAACATACTGGCCAACTAGCCTGATATCGTGATAATGGACTGGGCACAGTCTCGGGTGTCTTTAGTGGATATCACGATCCTATATAAGGAGAATTTCGTGCAAACTGAGACTAACAAAAAACGTAAATATCTGGATCTGGCGCACGAGATTACCGCCATGTGGGGGGTGGGATCCACTGAAACCATCCCAATCGTAATATCTGCGAATAGTTACGTAATATCTGATCCCAGTCAGTCACCTCGCTCACCATCTGAGACGACTGGGGTTCCGTGGCAGTTCGCTCGAAGCAAGGATGCAGAAGGCGGTGTTGCTGGACTCGGTTAGGATAGTCCGGCGGTTTCTCAGCCTGTAGCCCTGACCCCCGGCTTGGTTTCCCTGACGGGGTTTGTCCTCCGCCCATTATATTTATTTATGTAATTGTTTATGTAGGTCCATGTGTTATTTGATATTTCTGTATTTAAGTTGTTATTATAAAATACCTTATAATTAGTATTATTATTATTTCCTTTTTCATTCTACTATACAATATTGGTTTGCAAAATATTAAATTCTTTATTTTTAACATTAACTTGTAATCATACAATCACGTATAATGTCAGGTTAATTGATTACAATTATAAAAAAAATTACAATATTTATATCAATTTAGTCATTTAAATTGTTATGATATGTCAAAATAGGTACTTATTTTCATGTAACAAAAGTAGGTATTTGAAGTTTTTGTTCGTAAGATATCCATTTATGTCATTATACGTGTTATTTAATAGAAAATTGTGCAGTTTATCTTTAAATTGTGGTGTATTGGGTAAGAGTTTAAAAGCTTCTGGCAGCTGATTAAAAATAGTCAAGCTTTTTTTTATTTAAAGGTTAAAAATGCTGTCTGTTTCCTAGTCTATATATTATTTATCTATATTATCAATTTCATCAGAATTGTTTCCGGGTCATGTAGCTTGCGTAGTACTTTCCAATGTGGGTAAATCCCTTACTTATTTGATTACATTTTCTATTTAAGCTATAATTGAAGAAATTCCGTTATATTAAGACGTGTAGAAGAAGTACATAAAGATAGTTGACACGCGAGCATATATATATGTCGGATTGCAAGTCTGTGGATCGCTGGTCCGTGTGTAATAGTCTGTGGAACGCTGGCGCCATCTTTGTATCGGCGTGGGGCAGAGTCAATAAGTGGCAGTCCGGCCCGGTGAGTCTTCGAGTGGCGGTCGGCCGGAGTGGTCGACTATTGAAACTGTCGCGTCCCTAGCTATTAGTATTAATGAGTTTGTGTAAATTGATATCGGGAACATTAAGTGATTGAACATTATAAACCGAGTTAATTAATACAGTGCTTGATTGCACCAACAATACCCATGAACGCCCACAGAATAAGAAATTAAATGGATCCAATTAATAACGATGTCGGCGGAGAACCCTACGCCCCTGTGCTTTATGCTTCTCGGTTCTCTCTTATTCTCCGACATATATATANAGGTTCTATAACGAAATGCGTCATTAACAAGTGAGGTGGTAGGTTTAGATATTGTTACCAAAATTAGGAATTAAATTTGTAAGTAGCGTGGAGGATATAAGGATTCACGTTCAATAACAAAATGCTTAGCTCTAGCTATTAGTTTAATGATTTTTGTTGAAGGTGTGGTCAGGATTGGCCGATCGGAACAAGATATTCTCGTGGAAGTTTGGTTGCAGATTAGCCAGCACACAGGGACGTGTGCAGGTCAGGATGGCCGTGTCGGAGTGCAAGTCTGTGGATCGCTGGTCCGCGTGTAACAGTCTGTGGAACGCTGGCGCCATCTGTGTATCGGCGTGGGGCAGAGTCAATAAGTGGCAGTTCAGCCCGTCTCTCTTGAGTGTTCGAGTGGCGGTCGGCCAGAGTGGTCGACTATTGAAACTGTCGCGTCCCTAGCTATTAGTGTTAATGAGTTTGTGTAAATTGATATCGGGAACATTAAGTGATTGAACATTATAAACCGAGTTAATTAATACAGTGTTTGATTGCACCAACAATACCCATGAACGCCCACAGAATAAGAAATTAAATAATGGATCTAATTAATAACGATGTCGGCGGGGAACCCTACGCCCCTGTGTTTTGTTTCTCCGTTCTCTCTTATGCTCCGACATATATATATGTCGGAGGGCAGATATCTGTGGAACACTGCCGCCATCTATTGGCGTGGACAGAGTCAATGGTGGCAGTCCGGCGGGAGTCACTCGGCAGTTGTAGAGTAGCGCTCGACCGGAGCAGTCAACTGTTGAAACTGTCGCGTTCCTAGCTATTAGTGTTAATGAGTTTGTGCAAAATTGATATCGGGAACATTAAGTGATTGAACATTACAAACCGAGTTAATTAATAAAGTGTTTGATTGCGCTAACAATACCCATGAACGCCCACAGAATAAGAAATTAAATGGATCCAATTTATAACGATGTCGGCGGAGAACCCTACGCCCCTGTGCTTTATGCTTCTCGGTTCTCTCTTATTCTCCGACATATATATACATATATCTACTGTATAATTATTTGTAGTGCACTATTTATTAATCTGTTCGCGAATTTGTCTGAGTCGACTACAGGCTCTACTAATGGTGCCATTTTAACGTGTCAATGTCCAATTGTAGATTTATAAAAAGCAAGTTACGTTAGGAATTTCATGAATTTAATAGTCATTAGAACATTAAAAATGTTAAAAAACAATTAAATTGAAATCTCAAATGAGGAATTGTAAATAAAAATTCCACGTGTTTTATCAATATTAGAAATTATTTAATAAATTTGGTTTTTGAATTTAATATTTAGAAAAAATCATTTATGATATATTTCTATTTTATGTTTTATGAAAAACAGTATTTTAAATTATTAAAGGACGAATGGCAAATTAAAATGTCACATGTTATTTAAAAATATTCAAACTACCTAACCTTTAAACGAATTAGCATAATAAAAGCTGCAAATCTTCGTGACGCTAATCACGTTTTTCATCCGTAAAAAAATTACCGACATGCGCCTAAAGAAGTTTCACTTCAAAAAGATTCCAGATTGAATTGAAATTCTAAAAGGTGCCTGCTTTCACAATGTAGTAACTTAGTACAGATTATCGATATTTCGCCATCTCGACACAGGCTTCCTCTCTCATGGTGTTGTTAAAGCATAGACCCACCACGCTGCTGCACTACGGGTTGGCAGGCATAATACACAAGTGCACTCTCAATTTCTTCACTTTCATAGTCCGATAGGCAATCCGAGACGATCGGAGAGACAAGGTGCAGGACCGATGCCTTAACCTGATCTCCGAGGCATGGCAGGCGGAGCGCATCGCAAACTTCCCAACTTCAGGTAAATATTGAGATAATTTTAATAGAAAACGTTCGATTTTTGCCGAAACCCGCCTGACCCTGGACTCGAACTCAGAACAATGAAACGATATACCAATGAGGCAGTTACTCAGGCCAGGGTTCGTATTAAAACTACTTAATAATATTAGTAAGATTTCTTATCCCATGGTGCGTTTGTATTTAATTTATTATATGAAATATTCGTATAAATATTTCATTGCAAGTTTTTAACGGATGCATTGCGTCATTTGATAACATTTTCCTACAATTTCAGTAAAACAGTACATAGATATAGAAATATAGTGTGGTTTTCCTGACGTCCAATAATTTAATGCGACAATGCTCTTTGTACGTAATGTTTATTTTATTAGAAACCAGCGACAAAACTTTTTTCAATAAAATGAAGTAATATATATTAAATCAACAATTATTAAAATTTTAACTCTTTATTAGGTTTGTTTAATCTCAGAAACAATTAGATGGATTCTAAAGGGATTTTTGAGATAGTTGGTGTTAGAAGGTATAACTTTGATAAAAAGTATTATGATTTATGTCAGATTGAGTCATTACAAAGTTATAATCAGTCAACATAATGACAGTTCACTGCGTATACATATCAGAAAACTTGTTGTACGTACACAAAAACATTGATTCTTTTAATAAAAAGAGTGAATGTATATCATGTAACTTACGAAACAAAAACAAACTTGTTGTAAATTCTAGTAGGCTGCATAAGATTAACAACTCATTTAAGGGTAACTGTATACGTTTCTATAATAAACTCCCACAAGACGTTTTAGAAATGTCAATTAATAAATTCAAAGTCTTTGTTAAAAGAAAGTTGATAGAAAAATCGTATTATAAGTTGCAAGAGTACTTAGACGATAGAAACGCGTGGGAGTGAACGAACTGCTCTAATTTGAATTGAAATATATTAAACTAACATGATATTGTAATGATGATGATAACAAAAAAAAAAAAAAAATACCCGACTGAGTTTGTTGTGGGCTCTTCTCGGATCGGGGCGCGAAGGAACCCTCGTAACTTTAGATTTTAAGTCGTTCTGGAGTATCATCATCAGACGTACATTAGAATTAGAGTGTGGAAAAGAAAAGAAAAAAAAATTGACGATTCAAAAGTGCTGTAATAGGCCTACTTGAATAAAGATATTTTGATTTGATTTGATAATCGTGAAATATTCCTACTTATTTTTTATGTTACATGAAATGTCAACGTCTCTTAATGAATAAAAAAATATCTGTTTGAAGACTTAGTCCAATTATATTACCTAGTATTTCCTGAGTTCTATTTTAGCTAGAATTTAAAGACAAAAAATAATGAAATACCTAAGTGTTCGTGTATTATATTAATGAATATATGGCTGTGGATAAGTGGCGCCTCCCAAGGCCGCCAGCCTTTCGACTTGAACAAATTAACATAATATAACCAATTATGCATCGTCATATTCTCCATACAACACGATCATGCGTAAGATATTTGCTGTATACATAAAATTTAAGAAAATAGTTGAAAATTAGCTTCCATTTAGTAGCAACCAGGTAATATTATATAACGTGCTTTCTTTTTTTTGACATCTTTCCGAAAACTAGCGTATAAGTAATATCACATTAAGCTAAAATATGGTAAATTTTTCTATTTTTATACTGTACATTATGTGTCGATGTACATTATGTACTGATGTACATGTACATTATGTACCGATGCATTTTTATACTGTACATTATGTATTATGCCTGCCAATCCGCAGTGGAGCAGCGTAATTAGGTTTATGCTCTAAAAACCCTCTCTGGTATGAGTGAGGAGGCCTGTGCCCAGCTGTGGGACGCAAATGGACTACTACTTACCTTACCTTTACCTTATAGTATAAAATGTAGTCGCTTCCGAGGTCTGTTTTCTTATATATTTTGAACTATTAAACGGACCTTAATGGAGTTTTCAGTTAGATGAAAGTTTATATGTATGAAACGTATATTATAACTAGCTGGACCCGCGGCTTCGTCTGCGTGGAATGTTTTTTGAGTAGAATTTTCATTAATTTAGGCTAATTGTTTTACAAATAAGAAACATACGTATAACGCCCCCGCAACATTCCTTGCGGGTTGAAATTTCCTAAAATGCGTTCTTAACTGACCTCTACTCGGCAAAAGGAACATTCCTACTAAATTTCAAGTCTCTACACCTTATGGTTCCAGAGATATCGTGGTGAATCTATAAATACCTGGATATCTCTTGTATATATAGAGATTAAAGCCGAAAATTAATGCGCCAAACATATTTTTTGTGTTTTAATTGCAAACGCTGACTAAACCTTATGAGATCGATCTAATTAATGTGCTAAGAAATTGTAAATCTCAAATCCTATGTATCCTACACTAAAAACCCATGACGGTATATATTAATCTTTACAGGATAACCCACAAGAATCATAATTATTTTTTACATATTATAAAAAAAATATGTGTTATTTACCAAGTTGTTTTATACAATTAAGTATCATTCCTTTTCCCAGTACATACATTATATACGGTGTACCTTTTATTTTGATCAAATCTGCAATTAGATATCAGAGATTTAAACAGTATAGTTTTGCTATGTTAGTCACGGCCGACACCTCCCTCCTTGTCCAGATCTATATAAATGGGAAAACCTAGCAAAGGTTAGACATTATTTTCTTGATGTACATTATAGGTATACTGCAGTGGGATGCAGTTTAAATAGTTAATTAAATACACTTCTGCGTCAGTAGCAGTCTTAATTCATAAAATAGTTTCCACAACTTCGATAAGTTAATTGTCGTCATATAAATTTATTTCATACTCACTTGAATACGTAAACAATTTTTTTACTCGATTATTTTTGTTTTTACTATAGTGTACAGTGTAAAAACTGCAAGTCTACGTCATTCTCTACAAGGCAGCTTTAAAACATCTACAAAAAATAGCAACGTTACTTGGTAATGTCGGCTTAATAAAAATAATTGTTGCCAATTTAGTCAAATTTTATCTTATGTTATGTTTATGGATACTTTTTATTGGAAAACATTTCATACAATTATATTTCAATATAATAACGTGTAAAACACATATTTAGCACACGAATTACTATATCAGAATGTGTATAAATTTAAAAGCATAATAGTGTTTCTCAAGTAACCAACTTAAAAGCTCGATTTGGACTTTCTTATTAGGTTTTGTTATAAATTAATCAAAAGTTACTTAGTACATAAATTTATTACTTTTGGGCTGAGGGAACTAAAATACAACCAAATCAATCTTTAACTTATCTTTTTATAAGTTCAAACAATATAAAAAGAGTATTCTGACACTGAAAGAGTAATATACTGTTAAGGGGATATCTAAAAGTGAAAATTTCTTGAAATGACTGTTATTTATTTTACATATAATATTAAATTTATATAAAGTCGTTGTCGAAAGTGTTAACTACTAAGGATTCTGTTGGTATTAGTTAGGTGGAATTAACCTTCTGCATATGCTGTAGACTCGTCACTAATAGACAGATTTGATCATTCAAAAGCTTACGACGCCTAAACTCGACTGAAGACTATTTTTATCGATGTTGAATTTATAAAGACATTTATTTCTATTAAAACAGGTAACATGAAAAAGTTAAAGTCAACTTGAGCTTTTAACAGATACCACAACAATTTTACGCAAAAACGGTTATCTATAAATGAAATTAAAATATTTGAAAAAAAAAATTGTTTGTATCGAATGACAAGCACTACACGTCTATACAATGTTTTAGAACTCGAGTGGATGAACAAAAAGTATTGAAATAATGATTGAATTTATACAATATCAGCGGCCCTTACATATAGACTCAAGTATAAAAGCCAATTTTATTAAGGTAAGTGATTTAAAGACAGGTAAGTAGCCTAATTATGTCCCACTGCTGGGTTCGGCCTCCTCACACATAGAAGAAATGCTTTTAGAGCGAAGGCCCACCACGTTGCTCTACTGTGGGTTGGCAGGCTACACATACCTTAGAATTACTCTCGGGAAATGCGGGTTTCCTCACGATATTTTCCTTCACCGAAACGCATAATAGTGGATTTGAAATAACAAACTCAAAGGTTCTCCATGCAAGAAGCTCACCATTAGGTCACAACAATATTTTGTGTTTTACAACGTGTTTACTTATGATAGACACAACGAGAGTGTGTCATAGTGTGTGAATAGTCAGAATTGAAAAACATCAACAGCAGATAGTAAGTGCAGGGCTTATGGTACAAAACAACGTCTGTATGAATTAATTACAATTAATTCATAGGTGATATATAGGTTTGTTGTGTAAGAAGTAATTGTAAAACCGTTTTATAAGTCGCAATAGAACAGGATTGGGCGGCAGCTTGGCGCGGCAGGAGGAGGTAGTGACGCAACCGTGACGCGGCATGACGCTTGCATCGTGTTGTCAGCGGAGTAAACAATTTACTGTTTGTAAACACGGCGCTCGCCGCAACGTAAATAAAGCCACGTTGCTTAGATGTCAATGGTAATGCGTTCGTGGAAAAGGCATTTCGCGCCACAATCCGCGGAAACGAAACTCGTTGTTTTTACTCGTAGTGACCGCGCCGACGCACTACATCCGGTTTCTCGGACTGTTTAGCACTCAAAAAAAACATTGAAGTTGTATTTTCTTGCAACTTTATTTGCTCATATTCTTGTGATATCCTTAACACTGGAAACTATATTAGTTAGGAGTCAGATACTCACTAAAATGAAGACTGTCGTTTATAACGAAATTGTAAAATATGTGAGTGAAAACTGTGTTATTTGTTATCTGCAATGAACATATTTGTAGGCAAAGCGATTTGCTACGTATTATGTCAATACGATTTTTTTGTAGAACACATAGTTATCGAGTTTTCTCGAAAAAGGTGTTCACAACCCGTTTTCCCAGATGGCGGTCAGGGGACAAGGGCGGCAACCCCACAAACTTGGGATTAAGCTTCTATTGACCCCCTAAAAAATGGAACAATACTTTCTTAAATTGTAACATTTCGATTGACTAAAAGGCATAATCACTGATATAGGGATATACTCACAATCATTTAATGATTATGCCCATTGCTAACACTTTGTTCAAGTGGGCTTTAACAGCACTTTTGAATCGTGATGATGATATTAAAGACTTAACATCTAAAGTAACGAAGTTTCCAACGCGCTGTCCTGAGAAGAGCCTAAAATAAACCTTTATTTTACCTTCATCACAATTGATGACTATATTTAGATTAGAGCAAATCATTCACTCCCAGGCTTTTTTATTGTCTGAGTAATCTATCAAATTATTAAGGTAAGTGTTGATAAAGCTTAAGACAAAAACGCGCTGAGCTGGTAAGAGGTAAGTTACCTCTAATGGTCTCTAGTTCATAGCATCTCGTTTACAGTATATTAATAAGATATTTGTATTCCGGTACGATGCTGTGTAGAAACCATAAGAGAAAAATTGTCTCTTAGCAGATTATCACACTTACATTTATGGTCAGGGCCCAAAGCCAAGTCACTTTTGAAGATTGCTCACGCTTAAAAAATGTTGGAGAATGACGTTTCATTTCTCGATAAGTTTCAGTTAGCAATTTCCGAAAGAGACTTGTCTACGGGCCCAGGTCTGATTACAGTCAACTTTAATCTGTTAGCAATAAAAAAAAATCATATCGCACGCATGTTTTGCTTGGTGGCACGTTTGCATTGCTAGTAAAGTGTTAACTAGCCACTACCGAACTCTCCCACCAGTCTTGACTCAAACACATTAGAAAAACCAATTTCCTAAATTTGTCACTTCGTTAATCGAACTCATTACCTCTACTTGGGGTACTTCTACTATTGAATACATCAGTATTATGGCTCAGTATTAGATACGGGTGGGACTGCCTCATTGGTCTAGTGGTTAGCATGTTCGACTACAGACATGAGGTCCTGGGTTCGAGTCCCGGGTCGGGCCAGTTCGAAATCTATATTGAGTTTTCTACTAAGATTTTCTCAATATTTGCCCAAAGTTGGGAAAAAATTGGCGTTGTGAACCACCCCCGTGCCTCGGAGAGCACGTTAAGCCGTCGGTCCTGCGCCTGATCTCTCTCCGATCGTGTCGGATTACCGTCACATTGGACTATGAGAGTGAAGGAATAGAGAGTACACTTGTGTACTATGCCTGCCAATCCGCAGAGGAGCAGCGTGGTGGGTCTATACTCTAATAACTCTCTCTCATATGAGTCAGGAGGCCTGTGCCTAGCAGTGGGACGTTAATGGGCTGCTACTTACCTAACCTTTTATTAGATACGGGTGTTATATCTTCACAGTAACTATCGTCACAGTAACAGGGATCAACTAGTCGATATACAAACTGAGTTATTTGTGCGTAATATGAAGCGATAAACAGTAAACACATTACAGTAACTCCGGCAATATTTAACACTAGTTAACCAGTAATTGATATTGCACGCATATTAAATAACTATGTTATATTTATTCATTATCTTATCTGCTATTAATAAATGCTCACTTCTGCGTTATATTCTATGCTAGACAAAGTATTTTTTAAATCTATTATATGAAATATAATATCTGATTGTACAAAAGAGTTGCATTGATATAAAAGACAGATAGTATTTTTTACCACGTGCCGGAAATGTATTAGGATTTTTTTACAAATATAATATCTTATAATAAATTACCATAAGTATCTAATAATTACAAAGTACCCGGTATGTTTTGTAGGGAGATATTATATGAATACTAGCGCATTTCCTTATACACTTGTATGTGCCAACAATTGTACGAAGTTTCATCATAATCGGAAATAATTTGGGAGTAAATAGAAAGTAAACATTTTGTAATCTAAACTTATACTACAAAGTGGAAACATTTGTGTTTTTGTGTATATGTTTGTAATATTTTCACACAAACTACAGGACCGATTTTAATTTTTTTTTTACCATTAGAAAACTGCATTATCACTGAGTGACATAGGCTATATTACTTTCTCAAAAAAAGGGATCCGTAATAAAAATAAATTAGTGTAACCCAAAGTGTGAAAAAAATTGTCCCAAAAAAATCTGTCATCATGTACGCTGAGGAAACTAAACTAGGTTCTACAATATTATGAGACGTATAAATATCTACAAAAAAATCCACAATACCATATGTCCAACTACAGAAGTTGCGCCACTATGACAATTGTTTTACATTTTAAAAGTGCACATTACGTGCATCAAAGTGCAGTATTTTATTAAGACGTCTAGTTAATCTAATCACGTATCCCTGTGTCAGAGATTGTAAAGATGTGAGTCAAGGGATAAAATGTCCTTATATTTATCTTTTCCCCTATACATTCAACAGAGAAGCTTCTCTATTGAAAGTGTAGAACAGATCTAAAACGGGCTAAATCAGCAAATGAAGGACAACATCATTATGATTTTCCTTAAAAGTAAGTGATTACGTTATAAGAATCGATTAAAAATTGTCTTTTTGAAAATGTCGATAAATTCTTACCCTATTTGACATTGAAAGCAATATTTATGTCGATATGTTTGCCTTTTACTGCGACACTAAAGCCGGTTTTCATTCCATTAAGATCAAGCCGTTGATATCCATTGAAGGTTTGAAGCTGCAATTCTAATGTTATTCCCCTGACTATTGAGAGACACACGAGTAAGATAATAAAACTAGGCCTTAACGTATTATGTTGTACAATAAAATTTATCTTATTCTTCCAATTTTTTCTTTGCTAAATTATCTAGGTCTGGACTGGTCTGGCTTCGGCCATGACAGTGACCACTGTATCTGCAGACATTACGCCAAGCAAAAATATTGCGTCAAAACCCATTTTTTATTGCTGACGCTTGACTGTATGCTTATCTAATGGTACAGCCTTAGATGGAAGCGCACTAACATGGTAAGAGAAAGTATACTTCTGCTGTTGTCTATACAGCATCGTGTCAGAACGCAGATTCCTTAGTTTGCGGTATGTCTTTCTTGGTAAATTAACATTAAAAGGTATAGAAAAAGGAGTAGCAGCCCAATAACGTCCCATTGCTGGGCACAGGCCTCGTCACAGAGGCTTTTTAGAGCATATACCCACCAAGCTGCTCCACTGCGAATTGGCAAGCATAATACACAAGTACACTCTCTATTCCTTCACTCTCATAGTCCGATGTAATGGAAATCTGACACGACTGAAGAGAGATCAGGCGTAGGACCGACGGCATAACGTGGTCTCCGAGGCATGGGGTGGATCACACCACCAGCTTCCCAACTTCGGGCAAATATTGAGAAAATCTTAATAGAAAACTTAATATTGTTTTTTGAATAGGCCCGACCCAGGACTCGAACCCAAGACCTCATGTCTGTAGGTCCTGGGTTCGAGTCGAGTACGGGTTTGAATAGGTACATTACCTTTTAATATGCATGCTACCATCTTAGACTGGATCAACTTTAGAAGAGATCACAGCCAAGTGCTGAAAGACGCTTAAGTATGGATGCGGGCGTGTAGAGATTTTGAAACACCTCTCGTGTTCAAAAAAATCTCTTCATATCTTCATTTTCAGGAAGAGGTGGCTAAAATCTATTCCTAAGTAATATTTTGTTAGTGGAAATTTATTATTAATAATCTAAATCCATTTAGGATGCCAAATGGTTTCATTACTTCATGTAGACTTCATTAAACCATTTTGTTTCAAATTTTTTATTGTTTTGTTAATATCATAATTCGTATATTTCATTTGACGTAAAGCAGAAGGTACAAGTTTATATTTACCCCTAGATGGGGGTTAGAAATTACCAAAATTATCGGCAATAAATAATATCAAATGCGGTCACCACAGTATACCAGATTGTCAGTTTGTTTATATTAAATTCAAAACAAGTCTGAATGGTTATCAAATAAAATTTATTAGACAATAATCACCTAATGTATAAAAAGAGTCACATATCTACCCCTACGCTTTGTTTGAGTTTTGGCAGCATCTATATAACAGAGCTATTTGAAAAATCCTTTTATATTTCGAGAATACTAATTTTATAACAGTGCTCGAACACTATTATACAACACATTATCTCTAAATAAAATAGCTTAACGATCTTTGTAGAATAATTTTATAGATATACAATCTTTTTCTAGCAGTTTTGCGGAACAAATCAGTCTTTTCTTAAGTTATAGATTAGTTCTCGCTCTTCCTATTTATATTTAATGGTTAATATAACTTTTGTATATAATCCACTTAAGTTCAAATACATTTTTTTAACTTGCAGTAGGAGGCCGTTGATGTTAATACAGTTATTTAAAAAAATAATTCATTATTTAAATTTATATTGAGAAATTTAAAGCAGCGCTATGTGTTGAAAAGCTCAGGTAAAAACTTTAAAGGTCTTTCTTTCTATTTTAATAATAATATTAAGAGGATCATGTAGTATTGTACATACGAGTATGACTGACTTGCATAACTTGTTGAATATAAAACTTTGATAGTTGAAATACGCTTTTAGAATTAATGTACCTAATAAAATTATGATTTTATTTATTTTTCGTAATGTACCCGATATTTTCAACTAATATTTAATTACAATTTGCCAATTCAGACAGTTAATTAAATCACGTTATTTTGGGTTCTTTTTTCTAAGGTAATAATAGATTTCTTTTAGATCTGACTAGTTAGCGTTTGATTGTAATCTCACCTGCTCCTAAGTGATGATACAGTCTAAGATGAAAGCGTAAAAAAGTTGAAAATAGGTAATTTTACGTCTTGTCGTTTCTACACAGCGTCGTAATGGATCGCAAATTCTTTGCTTTTCGGGAGGACTTTGCTAGTAGGATGGTAACCAGCCGTGACCGAAGCCTCCTAGTCCAGACAAATTATGAAATGGTAAATTTCCTACATTTGACTTGACGGAAATCGAATCCAGTATTTCTACTAGCGAAAAGATGCACCATTTTGCCAATGAGGCTTTAAAATGTTTAATTTTGAGAAAAATATATACAAATCATTGTGCAGAATGTTTCATAACTATTAATTTAAAATCATATACACAATCTCACTTTGTTTCTAGGTATATTGATATTGAAGATGCATCATGTACAATTATATCTTGTAAATGTGTAGGAAGCTAGGAAATTGCCGATCTTCCTATTAGTAATTTTATAATTAACGTAATTACTATTGCTTACTGCTAATTGAGGTCGGGGACCTATAATCATAATTCATAAAGCCATATTGCAATTAAGGTTCATTTTAATTTTTGTTTAGTTGGTGACGTGAAGATCTTTGCCTTAAGATGTTAACTTTACTTTGTATAAATATATAATAAAAAAAAGATATTGTGAGCCAAAAATATACAATATTATCTCGTGTATATAATAAATTTCGTTTATTTTAACATAATTTCCGAAGCACAGGAATTATAATGGCAATCAACTGTAGTATAGACTTACACGAGCCTAAATGTGTGCAGTTTTCTTGTATGTAAAATTATAACTTCAGTTATCTTAATCTTGTCAAACATGTATAATAGGATTAAGATAACATTAAGATAGCTTTATTATTTTATAGTACCTATAATTTACTAAAGTGAGACGTTTTCACGCCCCTTAAAAATCATTTTACAACTACTACTTTTGGTTTTAAATTACTTTGAAATATGTTGTCTACATTTCCAAAGCAACAACTACACCAGTGTAGTAAAACAGCACTACTTTATAGCTATTTATATTATTTATATAGATATTTTATTCACAAAATATGGCGAACAATACCTTAGCATCTAAAAACTTGATGTACAGCTTCAAAAATAGATGTCTAGATACGGCAAGTAGTTCTTGTAGCATATAAATACGTAGGTATATAAAATTACCTGTTATTAAACAGCGATGTGCTTTAAAGTAAGCCATGTGTTTTATAACCGGTTATACTAGTTTCAATGGATGGAACTGTCGTGGAATTTTTTGACTCACTCCATGTACAATGTTGCATGTAGTTAATTGTAAATGAAAACTAGAAAATAGAAATGCTGTAGAAAATGTCACATACCAAGACCACAGAACTATTATTCCAAAGGAAACGATCTCTTTTTTTTTAAATTGTGATAATTTACTAGCCTTTCTGACTTTGATAAAACTGGGCAATGTCACAAATGTCTTAGACGTAAGCCTCTTAAAAACAGCTTTCGATTGATTCAGGTATACAAAAATAAGACACATTTTGGTATTGAATAATAAAAGTCCATAAAATGAATTAATCCCACATTCCATCCATCAAAAGTTTGTAAAATCTTGACTGACTTCAGATACAGGATCTTCATTTCATTATTATTAATCACAACGATTATCTCGAGATAAGTTCCGATTAATATGACAGGGCATTATATAACTGTAGTATTGAAATTATATGAGATAAGTGAATATTTTTTTTATCGATATTCGTTCCGCCACCGCTTTTACGACGCGTGGAATAGTCGCCTAAGTACATCGGCATACTAAATCAGTAAATGCTTCACATTTTCATATTTCCTCTATAGCCGATCCCGAATACCCCCAACTGCTGAATCGCGCGAGTCATGCCACAAATCCAATACATTTTTTATTCATGAAACGATTGACGTTTGTATGTTAATTCAGAGGTCCCGGCCCGATAGATGAAATATTGAATTATTGCTTAAAGCAGAGATGGATATAGGAGGTCTGCTTGATATTAATCCACGAGGCTGGCAGGAATTCAAATAACTCGGGCCTGTCACAAACAAGACGTATAAATCAATCTGGGCAAGGTGGCGTACCGTGCAACTTCTATTGCAACCGGCCCCCCCAAATATTGTACTATTCGTATATCAAAAGTGTAAGAAATTTGTATCGGCAAATTTATGGCCAAGGTTACAAAACTCGTTACGGTTCCAGGTGGAAAGTTATTTTATTTACAAGATTCAGTTGATTTATATATTCTGCGGTTTGAAGTTAAACGGTTAATAATGCTCAGGGATGCCAGTTTATCGCATTAAAATAAGACCATACGAATTAATATAAAGCTGTGAATTTCAGAATTTCTACTACTAGTTCATTCTCTCCTGGTTTATTGACCACGATTACATGTGTTTTTAGTCGATTTGTCCGGCCCAATTGCATGGGCCTCGCGACGAGACTATCAAAAAACACATATAATGTGTGGTATGTACTCGTAAATAATATATTTGTAAATAATAGGATACTTTTTATTCATCCTCTCGCTTGATGTTAATAAAATTTTAAGCGGAAGTGGTTTTCATATTTCTTGGTATATGTTATTAATGTTCTAAATGCGCGTTAGTTTTGTTATACTATATTTCATATTTCTTTTTTTATTATTGACTAATCCAACGACTCGTAATGGTGGTGTACTCTTTTCGCTAGTAATGGTTTCAGGTTCGATTTACAACAAAGTAAATACAGTTAAATCAATTATTTAATTTGTTTAGGTTTGGTGTGGTGGGAGGCTTTGGCCGTCTCAATTTACCATTCTATCAGCAAAGACGTAACGCTTGACAAAAGACATTGCATTCCCGTACGATGTAATGTAGAAATCATTAAGAGGTTAACATGTCACAATTTAAGACTATAATATCATCGCTTATTAGGTGAGATCATGTTCTAACTTGTCCGCAATAACAAATAAATCATACACACTGTTTTCGCGAAAAAATCGACTATTTCAAAAAGTTGGTAATATGCACATCATTATTAAATACACCAATTTACGGAAACATCAAAATTAGTAATAAATCTGATTTTTATTTATATACGTACAATACAATACGCAGCACTGACGTGTATAGTCAAGTTCACGCGTCAGAATAACGTGTCACTTTGGGAACGTAACACCTACTCATTTATTTGAGTATCTGATCCGTGAATTGTTCTATAACAATCTTCTGACGTACATTAGTGTGACGCTAATAGCAAGCAACTGATTGTCCTGTATGAACATATACACGTAAAGGTTAATTTACAGTAGGAAATAGCCGTGATGACCTAAATAATAAACACGAGGTTCACTCAGTTCTCTTTGCAAATCACATATGCCTAATTGTTATTTAAAATTCATCATTCATCAACCCCACAAATAATCTTGGAGTATATGAAACCTACCCAAATCTAAGTGCAGCAGTTTTGCTTTAAAATTCCCTACCTAATATGAGTGAGGAGTCTTTGAATTGCTTCCTCTTCTGCCGCATAGGAGATCGGAAGGCAGAAGGTGTAGATTTGAGCTCGTCCTGCCTTCTTCCTAAGTTTCCCAGCGGGAATCTTTGGGAGTGCCTGTGGTGCTCCACTAAAGGACGGGGAAGTCCCACATTTTTCCCCATTAGACTAGGTCTGACAGGGTGCGTAAAGGCATTTCTCAGCAGAAAAACAGACATTTGTTCTGCAGTGAAACATCAATAGGGTGCTCCTTACATTTTTTTTTATTTGTTCATATCCTGTACGCATTTCAATTAGACTGCAGAATATTATTGAATTGCAGTGGTTTCAGACACTAATCAGGGAAATAAAATAACTCTAGTATATCATTTCAATTCTAATGCCTCAATAAAGCCAATTCATGCCTCATTTATAGAATAAAATAAAATTGGACCTATTAATTGCCATTATATATTTTAAAAATAAACAAGACATACTCATCAACCAATAGCGTAACGAAATTTTATGTTCCCACAGCATCCTTTAGCAGTTTTCAATACGAGATTTATCACAAGAAAATATAAAATATCCTGGATAGCGCTATATTCTTAACAAAATTTTGAATTGTGCGATTCCACGACTCAACAAAAAATGTCGTTGTTTCTACTAAAGTTTATTTTATTCAGTTAATTATGCGCGAGACCAAAAAGAAAAGACCTTTCGTTGATATGAAGTTTATTTTTGTGAAATAGTGTGTAGTATTAAGAATCGTATACAAATTATAGCAGTAGTATACACTTTTTCGTTTCACTATAATCTCAATTACTAAAATTTTATATTTTCAAGTTAAAGACTAGAAATTTTGTAAGGTAATTTAAGATTTTGTATAATAGTTTCTGTCTTTCCATTGGTTTTTGGTAGTTTCCGAAGTGTTGGGACCGGTAAATGTGGGAGATAGACAAATGTAGAAATTATAAGTCCTTCAACTCGTTACCTTTGTCAGGAGAGAAAAGTAACTTTTTGTTAACAAACGAGGCATTTACCTCAATATTAATAGTGGGGGTTTCGCTATTTATAGTCGCAACACTCCCTCAACTCTATATTTGCAAAATAAACGGAACAACCAAAACTTTCCGAAGCCCCCGAGTCAATTGGGTCGATATCGTTTATACAAACGTTACCAAGGCCACTGTCCGGTGATCCACGCGATCATACCTAGTAAATCAAATCAATTTATTATGCACGATGAACTTATAATGCTGTCAGTTGCTTCAAATTTCGCTGGTTCACAAAAAAAAACGATTAATTTCTTTAATAAAATTGACAATTATAGAAATAAATTACTTCAATTATTACTTTAAAATCCTTTGCAGGGTTCCGTGCCTACTAGGAGAAATCTGGTGTCTTAATTGATTAAACTTCTTTCGCTGTAATCATTGTAAGATTTTGTAACAAAAGTAAGAAGTTGCATCAAGGTCTCTGTAAGGTTTGGAAGAACAACAATTGTATATTTAAATGAAAAATAAATTGAAATTTATAATGTAAAATATAATTTGTGATCTGCGCTTGAGTAATATCTCGTTACATTTGCAAATAAAAGAGGCTCAGTGTATCTCGGGTCACTTATTTTCCCAATACGTATATATATTTTTTTTATAATAAATCTACATCAGCGGTCGGGAAACCGGGGTAAATTACCCCAAATGGGGTAAAATGAAATTTTTGGGGGTAAAAAAGTATATATTTTTAATTAGCTATTTTATACAACTATTTTTTCTTGTATTATTACACGAAAAAACTAGCTTAAATTTTATAATTAGTTCCATAAAAAATATTTTTTAATTTAAATGATTTTTTTCCGGAAAAATTTTGGTTTTTGACGAAAATGATAGCTCTGATATTTTTTATAAATCTCATAGCTAAAAAATGAATAAAATATATATTATATAATTTTAAAGCTTCTTTCTTTAAAACTTTATTTCTGTTTGATATTTAATCTATTCTTTTATTTACCTATTGAAATTAAAAAATATTTTTTATGGGGATTTTTCTGTGGAGGCGATTTTTTTTCCTCAACTTTATATTACTATTATTACGAGGTATTACATTGATAAATTGAATAAATAATGTTTAAATTAATTTTTTTGTTTTTGTTTCAAAATTATCACGAGGTCTATAATATGAAAGACGGTAAAAAGAAGCGATTTCGGTTTTTTTTTCTCTTCGCCATGGGATAATATCAACTTACACAAAAATATTTTGGGGTGATAATTTAAAAAGTTCCACGACCGCTGCTCTACATGGTTCTTATACTTATGTTCATTGCGAGTTTTTAACGGACAACAAAATCATTTTGTAATAAATTTGTATAAAAATTTTGTACCTAACTTCGTTTAAGAAGGCGGACTTTTACTTTATTATCTAGGTTTTTATTACAGTATTCTTCACATTTCACAAATGCAGCGGTATCTTATTTGAAACAGAAGGGGACACTACTCTAATAAAATACGCAAATTTTGAATATTACCCAAATGTTTCTTAATCGATATGAGCTTGACCTTCGCACATTTGCAATATTTTTGATGAACCTATTTCCACTACATCTCACTGCATGATAAAAAAACCTATACGTAAAGGAAAACTAATATAAAACTCAATATATTTTCTACCATTATCGACGGAATTGATATACTTACAATTATTTTGCATCTTTCTAGTATCAAGATTGCCTGTAGGTAACGGCGATTTGACAAGCATTTATGAACACGTTGGACTCGAATACTAATTTGCCACAATTGACAAAGGGCTGCGAGAAGTATTTCAGTAAAAAAAACTACAATACTTTGTAATACTAAACGTCACGCAGTTGCGAGATAATGAAGGGATATGAATGCTAAAATAGAAAATAAATTTTTGGCAATCAGTCAAAGTATTATTCTTATATTGCTTGTCAAAAAAATCATTGTCATTTAAGAAGATATTGTTTTTATTATTATAAAACTATTCCATAAATTTAGCGATCGTAATTCACTTGTCTTGGACACATGTATTAGGTAGAGTGAATAAGGTACCCTGAAAATTAGTTGAAGAGTTTATACAATCGTTCGAGCGTCAGTCGGTGCCAAGACGATAAGATAATAATACGTAAAGAGACATTCGAAGAAAAATAAACTTTATATCCACAACAGCAAGATGTAAAAATCTACAAGAGTTTTAATTTTAAAGATAAGGCAATTAAATACGACTGACAGAGTGGTCATCATATATATTATTTATATTTTATAAAAACGGTTATAGTTTCTTGGTTTAATTTACATCATATATAAATAATGATTGTAAACTATAATACTGGAGAATAATATCAAGTGAGGGAAATAAAATGCAATAGCAGATGTGCGATATATATTCTACAGGGAAATATTTTTAATTTACGATAAACTCATTTTATAGCGAAAATGCTTCGGGATAAAAAGACGCCTAAATTATTCCCTCTAAACCCTTTATTCCATTAATAAAAGCAACGCTTAAATAGGTCCTACTCGGATATAAGACTGAAATTCTAAAAATAGTTGCAGTAACATTTATAAATGTATAGTTAGTAAAATTGATACAATACCATACAACATACAAACATCTTATATAAAATAAAAACATAAAAGCTTTTTCTTCTAATGATACAAAAGTGATCTCTTACAGGTAGTTTATAGTGTAAAAAAAATAGTATTTAATTATTTTGATATTAAAAACTACCACTTTTAGTTATTGATATAAATGTATCAATACCGAATATTAATATAAATATTTATACGGAATTCAAGCCTCGCGAGTTATTGTCAATCAATCATTATAAAATTATAAATTAAATTTGCGAAACATTCAAATTTGATTTCTAGCATAAGAAACCAATTTTAAATATTTAATAAGAATAAAAAGTTGTCCAGTTAATTTATAATCAAGATTGCGGCATCATAAAAAAACCGACATAGATAGTAACTTTTTGCGCATCATAACGAAAAATACTATCTTGCCTCGTGCTTTATGGAAATTAGGGAGCAAAATTATATATAGCAAAGTAAATTAGAGACTATCTCGTTTGACGTGTATGACCTCCAACTACGATCTTAAGAATAAATTATGACACACCCACTAGTGATGAGAACCTATTACAATCTTCAAAACCGTTACATATAGATTACTTTACAAAAATCAGATATTGTATTTTTTGAGACGTAAAAAATATGTTACATATTTACTAAGCCTAAAAAACCACAAACTGTATTCCAAAATATCAAATTGGAGGCTTAGTAAGTATTTATATTTCTTAAAGTAATGACAATTACAGATATATTGACCTTCATAAATATTTATGGAGTAATTTATTTACTACTGGGGAATGATTTTTAGGTAGAATTGTTATTAATTAAGGCAAATTGGTTATATAAATAAAAAATATACCCGCACTGCCATTTGAGGGTGGAATTTCCTGAAATTTACTTTTGATAGATTCCATTATGTCAAAAAAAAATCTGACCAAAGTTTACATACCATAAAAGATACAGTTTATATATATGTAGTTTGAATTGTTTTTTTAATCTGAAAATTTGAATTTTTTATTTAACACTCCGCAACCCCTTCTTGCAGGTAAAATTTCGTAAAATCCGTTTTTAGCTGACCTCTACTCGGAAAAAGGAATATTCCTACCAAATTTCAAGTCTCTATGCCTTATGGATCCAGAGATATCGTGATGAGTCAATAGATACCCGTATATCTGTTATATATATAGATTTTATTAAAGGACTCGTGACCATACCGGTTTTAAAAAAAATGCTTCACTCGAAAAACTACATTCGTTGATTGTACAATCCACTACAGAAAGTTTCCAAGTATCATATTAAGTAAAATTTAAATTCTGGGCAAAACATAATTTGCTTTGTTACTATTTCCTAATATAGACATGTTATGATACAATATGAATCCCTGATTTCCAAAAAATTCTTTTAATGATAGTGATATTCTTTTAATGTTAAAAAAATATATACGTAGTGAAAGTAATCCATTTCTGTTTCTCATCATCATTCATCGGTTTCTGTAGAAACCGTTTTATTTTTAGGTATTTATGAAAGCAGTTCACATCACTAGCACCCACGTCCACATCTTGTCCTATTATTAAATTGATGCCTATGAAATATATAAAAAATTGGGAAAACCCTAGTCGGTTTTAAGTGTTATGAATTTCACAAGAAAAGAAGTTTTACATATGTTAAAGATCGGCTATATTTAGTCATAACTAAAAACATTTACCTCTATCAATTTCTTAATTGTTTTATTAATTATTAGAAAACTCGTGTCTATACTTAGATATGATTTAAATGGCTGCAATATTTTGTTTCTGTATACATTTTGGATTCAAACACTGCTTATATAATTTCTTACATTAAGGTTTATCTACAATTGAAGGATTTTTTTTAAATCGATTTAGTAAGTTTTTAATTTATGACAAAAAACAAAAACTTATATTAAAGATCCTTATACAGTATTTATATAGAAATCTCAACAAAATATTGTAATACAATTTCGTATGAAAAATGTTAATTTAGGTTTTGAAATTTCATTAGTCTATTGAAATCTCACTTAAAAGGCTTTTTATTCGGGATGAGTTCAAGAAGTTGGAGCTATACTTTATATTTTTTCCATCGTGTTATTTATATAGCAAAGATTATATATAGAAAAACAGGTATTTATGTTACACCTATATTTTTTGCCACACAAGAGCAACTTTGTAGGAAAACAATGGAAAAGAATCGTTTTTTTTTCTCTATAGTTACACTTAAATCAAGTACCTGCATGTTTTTCTACATATGTGCAAATAATTTACACTCATATCTGTATTATATATTTAAACGATTTGAAATGTTGCATTGGAACGTTTCGCTAAAAATGTGTCAATGTCTCTCTTATCGGTTGTTATTAATAGTTAATAAGTTCATGTACGTAATGTAACTTTAATATCGGGATTCAAAGTTAATTTACATAAAACTGGGACCTTGCTCAACTTATGTTTGATACCTAATACTGATAACTGCTGGTAGATGATGCGATTATGAATTTCGCTATCCTGTGTACAATTTAGCTGTTCTTGAAGGTGCATGATGGCATTTTTTACGGGTGAAACGTGTGATTATCGTCACGATGTGCAGCGTTTTTTATGCTAATTCATTTGAAGGTAGTTTTAATATTTACAAATAACATGTGACATTTTAATAATTTAATATACTATTTTTCATAAAATAAAAGTATTTCATAAATTGTCTATTCTAAATTTTAAATTAAAAATTTCTGAATTCGTCATTTCAGATTTCAATAAATGATCTGTATTAATTTTCGACACTTAATATTTTAATGACAATGAAATTCCTAACTTATATTCCTTTTTTCCCTCCTTATAAGTCTCGGAAATCTAAAGTTTTAGATTTGTATAAGCAAGACTAAAAAATTAGTTTGCCAAAGACGTTTCTCTTCTGACATGTGTACTTAGCGCGCAGGTACTTTTAATTTTTTTTTTTTAATTCATATTATTAATACAGATTCTCGGTTCGTATACGATCTAAGTTAAAGAAATGCCTTTTTTTATTAATCCAGCTAAATTGAAATGCATTTTAATCTTATATAGGATGACACAACATCCATTCTAATTCATCACATTTCCACTAATAAATTCACTTTCCATATTTATTAGTGGAAGTAATAGGTACGAATGAGCGCGAAGATATATTTTCGTTATCACATACGTAATAAGTCTGTGCAAATACAACATTAACGTTATCAATATCAACAGTGCTAGATGGGAGGCGCTTGTAAATCAATGTAACCTCAATTACTTATTAAGAAAGGTCTCGGTTGGAATTTTCCTATGACTAAAACATTGCTTCTATAATATTTTCAGTATAAATTTAAACTGCTATCTTTTTCTACCGCAGTGAATAGAATCGGTTATATATTCTAGCTGACCTGCGCAACTTCATGTCCGTTCATTTAAGTGTGGGATTTAAAGTTCGATGTTTATGTAACTTAGTTGACAACTCAACTCATACTCTCTTTTAAAAAAAGTTAAATGAAACCCATCCTGTATCCTTAATAGGAACAAATCGAGCAAAATCAAAAAAGACACCATTTTAAAAAGGTTTTCTTTCGGATAGAAAATATACCATTTTTGTATTTTCAGAATAACGAATTGTTCCGCTAGATATATGTCTGACAAAGAGTTATTGTTAAGACGTACATAAATAAAACACTACTATTAAAAGGATCACTTTGTCTCTAAATACAGGTAATATCAATATAAAATATGCTCAGTTCCACGGGTTATTTAAAACGATAGTAAAAGAGTACTTCTTGACCAAAAAAGTTGATTAATTAATCAATTGATTCTGTTATCATTACTATTCTCTGCTTTCTTTAATGTATCCTTTTGGTTGCCTGGAGGAGATTGCTATATCAGCCAAAAGGCCAATCGTACTCCTTAATGTATATGGTCTTAATTGTATTGTTTCTTTTTTTATGTATTGGGTGTAAAATAAAGAGTATGGTATATCCAGATAGAAGCTTAAACTAATCTTATTAACGTTTTTATAAATAGAATATTAAAAAGAACGCATCTTGATTCGTTTAAAGCACTTTATTATTAGCTGGCCCAAGCTTAGAAAAAGATATATGTAGATTGCTATGGATTGGACTAAAATTTGTATTCGCAGTATTGTTATCGCACTGGATCCCATTGAATAACAAATGAACGCTACCGTTAAACGGAACCGTTAGAATGCTTCGAAAAATCTCGTATCCTTGAGTTGGTTTACTGACTTATTTACTATATACATAAGAGATATCCAGGTATCTATTGCCTCATCACGATATCTATGGAACCATAAGGCGTAGGGACTTGAAATTTGGTAGGAATATACCTTTTGCCGAGTAGAGGTGAGCAAACAACCGAAAAACGAAATTCTCCCGCAAAGGGGCTTACGGGAGAGTTATACGTGTTTCTTATTTAAAAACAATTTGCCTAAATTACGCACGCACGCAGACGAAGTCGCGGGTTCAGCTATATATATATATATATATATATATATATATATATATATATGCTGAATTTGTAAATATTTCCTTAANTATATATATATATAGAGATGTAATATATAAAATTTCCCTGCACAAGTTTAGTTACCGTACTCCTCCGAAACGGCTTTATACCAAATTTTATATGCGTATTCAGTAGGTTTGAGAATCGGCTACTATATATTTTTCATACCTGTAAGTGATAAGGGTTGTTCACCCGAAATTTTTTTTAAATTTTTGGACGAATTTTTTTGTTTTTTTTTGTGATACAGCATACAAAACTACATACAACCCTAAATTTTCACCTTTCTATCACCAACCCCCGTTTTTAAATAGAGAGTTATTTAAAAAGTGTTTGATTGCACCATTATTACCCACCAACGCCCACATTATGGAAATTGAATTATTGATGCTATTAATGACGATGTCGGCGAAGAACCCTACATTCCTATGCTTTATGCTTCCTTTTCTCTCCTATTCTCCGACATATATAATTTGACAATTAAATTCAATAAATCTTTCTTTTTCCCTCCATCTAGAAAATGATGGTGCAATCAAACACTTTATTAACTAACTCAGATTATAATGTTCAATCACTTAATGTTCCCGATATCAAATTACACAAACTTATTAATAATAATAGCTAGGAACGCGACAGTTTCGATAGTTGACCGCTCTGGCGGACCGTCACCCGAGAACTACCGAGAGACGAGCGCCGGATTATTACTATTGTCTCTGCCCTACGCCGATAGACAGATGGCGCCAACGTTCCATAGACTATAGCACTACGACATATATATCAACCTATCTACTGGAGAAATCAGCTTGCACAATTTGTTGATTAGTTTTTTAGTATATCAAAAACTGACAGAAGCAGAGGACTTTGTATTATATGATTTAAAGATATATAAAATTCTGATTTTGAATACTACTTTTATGGAGTCATTGATATTAAAAACACGGTATATAAATAAATTCAAGTCAATTACAATTATTAGCACCATCTAACACGTTGTCTTTAAACTCATTGCATAAAAAAGCTTTTAGTTAAGCTTCCAATAGATGGCACTGTACAATTTTTCGCAAATACATGTATGACATAATAAAATTTATATTATAAATTGATATTTGAATGACAAAACTGTATTAAGACAAATTTATTAGCTATTGAACATATGTACAAGATCTAAATGGGGAAATTGTAAACTCATAGAAGGCGTTGTGCAAACCTCTTCATCTGAGCACATTTTTTAAAGTACCATTTTATTTATATACATGCGTTGCTTGTTATCGATTAAAATCAATTGTTATAAATTTTAATATCGCTTTGATAATCTTAAGATTTCAGCGATAACTTAAGCTGTATTAAAAACAAAGGGTTAATGAGAATCTTGTGTAAAAATGCAGTGACCAACGTTTTATTAAAGTGATATTTCTGATTGGAAATTATTAAATATATGTGTAGATAAAATCATGTTTCTCACAAGACGAATAGCAGAACTGGAACATCTATGTTTTGACGTGAATACGCCTTTAAAATCGCATGCATACTGCAAAACGAATGATAACAAAATCGGAGGCTACAGTTCGGTGTCGTAGCTACATATCTATCACCCCCATCCGTAATTCAATTACACCACTGGATAACTAAAGGATGAAAGAATTTGTTACGCTGAATAATAATATTTTATATAGAAACAAACGGCGGTGTCAATAAAACAGTTACACGCTACTTTTTTAAAGTAAAAAGGGTTACTTGTAAAAGTAAACACTTTGTACTCTGTAGAGAGACGACGTGGCGACGCTTCGCTACGGCAGGTGTCTGTTTCAAGCACCGCTATAGATGTTTGACATCAAAAACGATTATTGTTATTTCGTATTCCTGAATCGTACCATCGAAAGTATACGAAAGTTGTTTATCGACTATACAAGTATAACCAGATCAATCAACAAGTATTGCCCGTTCAATTATTTTTTACGTTAAGTTAAATTATACATCAGTCAGTTAATAATGATAGTACAATTTCGCAATTAACGTTATTAGTTATGTTTAGTAATTAATATGTTATTCATTTTCTCCTGCTTATAAGTTATAAAAACGAATTACCAAATTTGCATTGTCCAAATCAACATCTTAACAGACGAATGACAGATTTGTATTCACTTTTAAATTCAATTTACCAATACCACTTACCCTTTTAGGCAAATTCGGAATTAAAGTGATAATTTTAAACGTAAAATTATATGATCCATACTGTACATCCATAGATTTACATATTATGTTTTTTAATAAATTCAAACCCTTTTTAAACAGAAAAGTAATTGAAAGATCGTAATATCATTTGAATTATTACATATACGATAAAAAAAGCGTAGGGGCGAATGAATTGCTTTTATCAAAATAAAATAAATTAATATTGTTTTGGGATGATGATATGTAAAGAAAAGAATACCCGACTGAGATTTTTGCGGGCTCTTCTCAGGACAAGGCGCATACGACGACGACGATTTTCGACGATTCAAAAGAGCTATAATGGCCTACTTGAATTAAATAAAAAAAGAAAAATGTACAGAATTAAATAAATGATGACAAATTTAAACAATAAATTCCGCTCTTAAGGATTGCAGTAATAGTATTGTCAAATATATATATATTGCTACATGTATAAATAGATCTACAAGACAGCCACCCACCATATTGCTTGCTAACAAGTCAGTATAATTCCATTAATTGTTTTCGCTGTTACTATTGTAATGAATATGTGTCTATGCAAATTGCATGCTATTGCAAAACTGCATATTTGTTTTTCATACGTAAGCTTATTATTTTATCAAAGCAAAGTACTTATCCTCTATTCATAAACTATTACGTGAAACGTTCTTTCATTTTTAAAACGCTTTTATTATCGTGGGTTGTATGTATGTATGTAACTTTGTAACGGAATCTTTGAGCGCGATTTTTAGCTATCTCCAGAAGTCTAATTAATTGGAAACTCTGCATACGTATTAAATGCCAATGACAATACTATAATTCGTTAATAATTTCCCATTATCCTTGTTAAGGCCGCCTGGATTAATATATTCTTTTCATAGAACCTCTATGAGCGAGTGAAAGGGGCAGAGGTAGACCGCGATTTGCCGTCTCGGATAACCGGCACACTCCTTATCGAAAGAGTCTTTTTGAAGGTGGTTTAATTATATAAACAAGACCGGAACTCTAATTAACTAGATGTGTGGAAAAATACTAAATCGTACTGAAAAAAAATCGCTAGTTAAAATAAATAAAAAGCGTGGTGTGCATTTCACAACATTCCCATAACTCTCTTTTCATAGACAGTTGCCAATAGAATATTTGTAACGTTTAATATGTCAATCACCCAACGGTTTTCACTCTGAATTAAATGATTCTGTTTATAACTTGTTATTATCTAGTTTTTAGTTCGGTTTACTATAAAAGCATGTTTTTTTTAACTATTATTTATTTTTCCAGCGAAAACTTCAAAATATATCATGCGTATGTTTATAGTATTACTAGGTGTTCCCTGCGGTTATATCCACGTCGTTCCTAATCCCGTGAAAATCTGGGAAAAGCCAGTCTTAGTGAGAATCTATGTTGAGAACAGTACCTGTGGAATTATTTTTTATTGGTGACAGTTCAGCTCTTGACTGTGACCTTATGGTAACTTCAGATGAAAAATATCTGTATTCTAGTGTGCCTTTACATCAATTTTGAATCGTCTAATGTAGTTTTTTCACATATTATTTATATGTACGATTGACGATGACAGAGAGAAAAAAAGCGTGGGAGTGAATGAATTGTTCTATATGTATATAGGAATAGAGAAAAAATAAATTTTACTGCACTGTAAAAGAATAGGGCATTAATTTTCAACGCCTGAAACTATCGAGCACGTGTCCTGTTATACGCCATTCATTCACCTTACGAGATCGCATGTACCCGTCTCTTTCGCCGAATATAAAAGTCATACACGACAGAATGTGACACATGATATCAACACTTCGCTAATTACTTAGGCATACAATGACATGGTTTGTAACCGATGGATTTCAAGCTTTATTACACAAACGGTAATAATTACAATCGTTTAACACACGAAAGGCGCCTGAATGGGTATTGTATGCGTAAACATTAATCAATGCCACGGATACCTTTGCGAAGGTCACCAAGTTCCGAGTCCGAGATGATTATAATGTTCATCATTTAATACATAAGATTTAGGCGATCAATAACATGGCCAAGGAATTGTAACATAACATCGAATTGAATATTATTTTCTTATTTATTTGGTTCTAGCGAAGGCGTCCTCCTACGTCATGTGATGGCGTGATTTGTAAACATGAGACATCGTTATCAATTGCGTCTTCGCATTCCATTGCTGATTGTTTTACTGGTAACATTTCAATACTGTTTTCTGTAACAGTATTGGACACGCCTGTTGCGGTTACGTCGATAGTAATGACATGGATCGAGCGTGTAATAGTGTTTTCATTATCATTTATATCGGTCGTGTCGCAGCTCGGATTGAGATAACGTGTGCCACTGCGCAGTTTAACCAAATTTCTTAGAATTTCTTAAGAGTTCTTACTAAATCGTTTTTTTAAGCAATCCCACTGTTTATTTGGCTTGTTTACATATATTGTCATAAGGAAAATAAAAAGTCCTAGTCTCTAATACCTCTTTTACAAACATTTCTTTGAGAATTCCCTCAGAAGTCGCAATTTGGGAAATATTACAATTTTCCATAACATTCCACAGAATTGTAGCATTCAATAATATTTGAGGCGTATAAAATCTTTAAAGAGAAAAAAAAGCACGTAATAGTTGGCAACATTGAACCCGGAAATAACTGATAGCCAGCGCGTAAGACTTGAAAAGAAGCCAGGCCTTTTATTAGTTAATAATATTGGCGATGAGTGGGCGGAATTTTAACAGCCCTCATATTTACGTACTATAATAGAATCCTGTGGGTTCTGTTTAGAATAAGACGTAAATCGGAATGCGACTGCTCAAAGGTTAATTTTGCATTCACATTCGTCAGACAGATAATAAATTTCAATATTTCCTATAACGTAATGCAGACTTCGTACCGTGAAGTACTTTCGCGTAAGCTAACCTTTATATAATTTTAAATTCATTAATTTACCACAAAGGAAAAAGGCGTTTAAATCGTAATCAAAATTTATTCACCGCGTATTCCCAGTGCTTTTATACCTGTCAACTTTGGAGAAATTTTTTCAGAAAATCCTACACGGCAATACGCGTGCAGTATAACGACGCTTTTCGCATCTTGATGGGTTTGCCCAGATATTGCAGTGCGTCTGGCATGTTTGCTGAATCGGGAGTGCCCGATTTCTATGCTGTTATGAGGGCACGCATTGCCTCTTTTTGGGAGAGAATGAGGGCATCGCATAACAGCATTCTTAAAACGATTTGTGTGGGGATGCCTAGCCCTATATTCACATATTGGCTGTCTGTTCATCTGACGAGCAACAGAAAATGATGCCTAGGGACAACCCTCAGCTAGTATATAAGACGTCTTTATATTTACAGTATTTTCACATTTGTTTATTTGATAGTCGTGATTTTGATTTTAATTTGATTTGATTTGATTTAATTTAATTGTATTTATTTTAGTTTAATTTCATTTATTTTCTGTATTTATTATATTCTATTTGTCACTAACATAGTTATAAGTTATTTGTATTTTAACAATTTGGGCCAAATGTTGCCTTGAATAAAAACTTATTATTATTATAACTCAAATTAGCGTTGTAATTAAAAAGTGGTAAACTAGCTTCGCTTTGTGCAGTAATTGTTGTTATTTACACGCTCGGAATTTTTACTTCTCATCGAAATTTCCGATAGAAATACGTTATGTCTTAGATGTTACATAGCATTGGCTATGAAACATATGTATTAATATAAGTAATTGTATATTAAAATATAAGTTAAAGTTACTACTCACTAGGGGTAATCCTTTAATGTTGTTTATAAAAAAAATATATTTTAGAACATTTGTTATGATGTCTGTTTGTATCCGTTATTCTCCCAAACGGTTGGATTTAGTTTGATAAGACTTCATATGGCATTTACCTGACTTTATCAAGGAAAATTTAGAATAATTTTTATATTGTAAAGTAAGAAATGTGAAAAACTAAGGTGGTATTTTAATGTAGCAAATTGCCTTTAATAGTAAAATACTAACTTTTAGTAAAAAAACTTACGAATCTGTTGTCTTTGTGTTGAAAGTTTGACATCAATTGAAAAAATATTTATACATAACTAAAATTATTAAGTGTTGTTTTCGATATATAATATACAAGAGATAAACGCTAAGTTACCTTATAAAAAGCTATTTAAATTTTTAATTACAATTGCATTTAATAAAACATAAAAGAAACAATTTGCAATCGAGATTTTTAAATTGAATTAATCTAAATTAGTATCAGAAGAAGATAATACAGCATAAAATTATTGTAATTTAATTTGAAGCAATTTAGTGTTTAATTAATTGTTAATTTATAAGTAAATTTTATACTTCTGCGTTCACATTAAGATTGTATTTCTTCGAACGGTGTCGTATTGACTTTTGTTTACACAGATAGATGATTATAAAAATATACAATAAAAATTAACATTATTTATCTTTCATTAGTTAACTGTCGTCGTTTCATAATAATTAGTAAATCAGATATCATTTTTCTGGGGGCTTTATCCTCAAATAGAGAGGTTGACAGTCACTTTAACTTCTTTGTCCCCATTTTGATTATTTGAAATTGTTTCTTTGTATTTATATATATATGAACACGGAATATGAAAAAATCTATCCATCTAATTAATGGTTTTGCCACTTAAATTTAAAAAGGTTCAACTAATTATTTCAAAGAAATATCTAGCTTCTCAGCATATTTGTACACATGTCGATATAACACTTTAAAAACTTGTATGTAAATATAGTAAATAGATTTATAAGATAATATTGTAATTAAAATTAAGGAAAAGGAGGAAGCGTTTATTGAGTCCTTCTTACAAAAAGTCGCGAATAAAGTTTAGCGAGTAGATTTTTAATTTTCAATATTATTTTCTGTTAAAGATTAAAGTAATGTGAAAAACGTAAATTAAAGTGCTATAAAGGGAATTTAAAGAACATTTTATATACAATACTATACATTGCTCTGTTTATATAGTTATTGCAAATAGAACTTAAAAAAGTTGTATCTTGAATTAGATTTTGAAGTTCTTCTTTAATATTATCACCAGTCATACATTTAAGTCATGGGAACAAACGACTAAATATTGTAAAAGTTTTCTCGTATCTACTAGAGAATATGTCGAAGTGGGTTTGATTTGAATTCTAAAATTAATACATAAAAACTCACCTTCCATCCAGCTGAGGAATTACTGTCTCCTTTATCCTTAAAATATGGCACGTTCTGGACCATCCACTCGTATATCTGGGACAACGTTAGTCTATTATCTTGAGAAGAGGTTATTGCTTGGGTAATGAGATCAGCGTAGGAAAGGTTGCCCCAAGCATTGCGCCTGGATGAGTTTTTCTTCGCCACCAATGGCAAAGGAGGTGCACCTGTAGAAAACACAATCTATTAATTATAATATTATTCAGAATATACAGTATACCCTTGATATCAAGGCTGGACAGCAATCAAGTAGTAATCCAAAAAATATTATTTTAACGAAAACTTTGAATGACACCGCTTTGATAAACATTAAAATATAAATACAGTGTCCAAAAATGATTCGATAAATGCGGACGTCATGATATTTTATGTTTGTATGAAAAGTTTTTCTGTACTAAACATTTTGGATTTGTAGGTCATTACATTAATAAAAATTGATTTTATAACAAATTTGTTTCTCATTACAAATATTTCAATCCTTTCAATTATTCCCATTCATTCGTAAGAAAGTCATTATTGTTTGATGCTAAATAACAAGTATCTTTATCTTGGTAAAAAGAATCGTCATCCAAAATAAAATCTAAATTACAAGTCCTAATTATGTTAGGAATATTTTTGAAATCCCGTCAGTTTCATTACACCGGGAGTGGACTGTATTATGCTATTTCTTCTAACAACATTCAACACTAAGAACCTACTACTAGACGTAGTATGCTCTTTTCTTTATATATTGTGATAGCTTAGCGCTCGACTAATCTAACCTGATGGTAAATGATGATAGAGAGTAAGAGGGAAACGTGTTAACACGCTAATAGGTAATTTACTTCCTATGGTTTCTACACAGCATCGTACCGGACCGCAAATATTTGCTTGGCATCACGTCTTTCTTTTTCATAGTGGGTGTCAAACCCAGGACGTTTTATAGAACAGCAGTAACACCACTGCGCCAAAGTGTAAGTGTTTTAAAGTTAAGTCGGTTTATACTACTACTGTAGTTTAACTAAACGTCTGTTTTCTAACTTGTTGATCCTGGCTCCCACAATAAAGGCGTGCTTAGTGCGATGTTCATAAGCAATACAGTGCAAGGGACTTATAAAATATTATTTAGTCCAATAAGTTGTTACATAACATGAAACAACATTGATTTACGAAGCATTCAACATACTTGAGAATAATTGATCATTAAATTGAACTCAGAAGTGCTATTTTTATTCTACAATGATAAATGTATTCATAACCTAAAAGTTATATTTTCCATTTGCTCTTACGGAGAGTCCAAGGGGATTTTGAAAAAATCGTTATATCCACAAATACGTTATATTTAGATTCATAATTGTATTTTACAGATTATTTGTAATACCGCTATATATTTAAAAAAATGTAAATGTAAATGTATTTCATAACCTCGAAATCTCCCTGTATATCGACAACCCATATGTATAAACGGTCAACTTGAATTTTAAACATTTTTATCATGTTGATTATATCACCCCATTTATCAACTTAGGTCATCGTCTTTTTTACATGATATAGCTATTAAAACATAATAAGTGTTTTAAAACTATATGTATTAGAGGTAGTGTAGTAATAAATAATTTATCTTTGAAAACTGAATTTGAAATTTCGTACATAATTAGGATTTTATATCTAACTCTTTATAAATATGGGCCGTCGATATCTCTTGGTCAAATTTCCAATAATTATGTCGATTTTTAATGGGATAACTATCGATTTTAGTTGTTCACAAGATGATGAGAAAATAATTTAGATAGGAAATAATAAATTTGCAGCAACTGTAGTTCCTTTGGAAAATTATGATTTTAAATTGTTTATAGCAAATTCTATTCATTTATAGTGGTTTATATTAGCATTATTTCATTCATAACAAGTTTTTCTTTTGAATTAATTTTTATGATATATTATCGTCCTTTTATTCATGTACTCTTATTAGGTCTCTCTAGAACAATTTTTTTTAAGCGTTAACGAAATAATTTTTAGTTTTCTCTGAAGTACATAAACATTTTTTTAATCGCTAGTGAGTAGAATACACTTGATATTAATACAGTTTGTTTCAAATATAATTTCATAAGTTAAATAAAATAAATTAATAATAGTATTTCTAAAAAAAATGTATAAAACCACCTATTGAAAGTTCAAGTAAAAGGTTTAATGGTTTATTTATATATCTCTAGCAATGCCCCGCGGTTTCATCCACTTAGTGGCAATGGAATACCTACTAATTTTCTTAGATTGACATTTTTAAATTGGTTATGTCTTTGCAATGGAACGTCCTATTTTAATAATAAAAAAATAATTTTACCGTTATTAAAACGACCTTTAATATAATCATTTAATGGGATAAGGATTAATACGGGGGAGTGAATATGGTTAAATTATTGTCAGCACTTTCATTAACTTTTACATAAGTACTTATAGTGGCATAACAGTAGTTGGACATATATGGTATCGCGGACTTTTTTTATAGACATTACTGAAATATTAATGAAATTTGTTAACATACAATACTTAACATTATTGTATGAAATTTTTTTGAAATCGGTCCAGTGGTTTTATAAACATAAATAAAAAATTACATAAATATTATAACGGGCGGAGGATACACCCCGGCAGGGAGACCAAACGGCCGGATCAAGGCAACAGGCTGAGAAACCGCTGGAATATCCTAGCCGAGTCTAGCAACACTGCCTTCTGCATTTTTGCTGCGAGCGAACTGTCACGGAACCCCAGCCGTCTCAGATGGCGAGCGAGACTAACTGGGATCAAGCCGATGGCAGATATAAGGATTGAGATGGTTTGAGTGGATCCCACCCCCCACATGGCGGTAATCTCGTGTGCCAGATCCAGGTACTTGCGCTTTTTCTCCGTCTCAGCTCGAACGAGATTCCCGTCATAGGGGATCGTAATATCCACTAAAAACACATTAATTATTATCTATAGACAATCAAATTTAAATGTACATACAAAAATCTTGATTTTTGTACGAAATTACTGTAGGACCCCACATTAGGTAATTCTGTATCTGTTTAAGACTTCATTAATACATTGAATTGGTCATTAATATTTAAAAAATGTTTTTTTTTTTTAGATAGCTTTGCTAATAATTGCTTATATAGGCAAAGTCGTCGCCGTATTAGGCGAATCTAGTCCTTTGAGACAATATGTGTTGATATCGAGGGGGTTTAGGAAGTAAAAACCCCTGATAACCCGTTTTCTAGTCCCCAGAATTCGTGTATATTCTGAACCATCCCCCATCCCCAAGAAAAAGGTCCTCATACAAACTTGCATTATAAAAATGCTTAATTTCTGCAATTTTCTGTATTAAAATTAAAATTGAAACAATTATACTCGTATGTCTATCGGAGTCTTTACTAAACTGGGTGAAATCATATCTCTCTGATAGGTTTTTTAGAGCAGTTTTGAATGATTACAAGTCTGATAGTCATAATATTACTTCAGGAGTCCCACAAGGATCCCATTTAGGGCCTATCCTATTAAATTTATTTTTTGAGCTGTTTCCACTCCTCCGTGCTATTTATGTACGCTGATGACATTAAATTCGTCAGAACAATAAAATCCACTGAAGACGCTGTTTTAGGGAGGACATAGACAGCTTAGTAGAATTCCTCGCATACCAATCACGCCACTTTGTCCCCCACTTGGTAAAACCGTCCTCAGCGCTAATTCTCCATATGCTAAATTTTGTAAAGTTATAAATAGGTGTAGTAGTAATATAGACTTACACTTCGATACACTTGGCAAGTATCACAGAAGGGTTTGTGAATATTTAAAAAGTTATGTTAAAAATTTAAGTAGATACTATTTATTATAATGTATGGTAGCCATAAGAAATTTCTATTAACTTCATGCATGCGGTGTTTAATTTAGGTAAATTGCTACATTTACATAGAAAATAAGTCCTAGCATATTATCCATATTAGAATGTAAGTAATTTGTTGGTGAACTTTTAATAAATAAATATTCAACCTGTTTTTACTGTATGTTAGGATAACTTTTTTTATGGTTTATATCGCAGAATAACTACATCAAATTAAAGTTTAAGTCATTGTATCAAGCTTAATACAAATTCAGTTGATTTTATAATATATTGTTACGTAATCAAGAATGATTTTGCTAACGCTTTTAATGTATGCGACAAATACAATAATATGATACCATATTTATTACTATGTTGCAAGTTTGTTTTTAAAGCGATTAAGTAACTGTGCTTGTCTAGGTACCTTTCAAGACTTTTTTAATGACAATATTTAGTGTAAAATGTATATTACTTATACGCTTGGAATTTCCCGTAAAAGTGTTGTGTTGATGACATATAAATTCCACGTATTCCCATCAAAACAAATCAGTTATAATAAAGATATTGGAGAACAAATCGACGAACGAAAATTTTAAATTGGTTTATTTATCGGCTTAATTAACGGGAATACATTAGGTGCGACGCTGTCTTTAAAGGGTAACGTTTTTATTATTAATAACGAATTCAATAATATGTACGGCTCTTAATTAGTTCACAATCTCCCTATATATAAATAATGACTTCACACATAAAATAGCCAAGCAAGAATATTTAAATAACTAGTTTGTACGACGTCATATAGCATTCACAAAAAAAATTAAAATAAGCTCAATTTTAAGCATTTAAGAACTGTGAAACTTATACAGTTTAAGATTTTAATAATATATCTATTTGCGTTTCTGTACTATGGTAGCTTCCGCAACTTTTATTTTTTGCATAAATTTGATTACTATTTATATAAATCATACGCTCATTTTTACGTTGATAAATTATGATGAATAAGACGCAAAATTGATAACGACGTAGTAAAATATTTCATACATTTATTAATTAAATAAAATGTTCTGATACATATTATTATAAACAAACTTAAATTTCATTATATCGAATAATTAATGAAATAGATTTTTATACTGAATTCGTCGTACAAAAAATATGCGATAGTTCTGTTTCGAATTTCTTATATTCAAGTTGTAATTAAAGATTGTACACATAATGTCATAATCATGGACTACCTGGAATATATAAATGGACAGCATTTCTTTAGGTAAGAACTTCTGTATGTGAACTGTTTGATATATTATGATGAAACAATAAATTAACGATTTATTTGTGGGAGTAATAGGGTTTTTTGACAACATGATTTCAATCCCTAGGCAAGATTTTGTAGTTATTATGCTGCAAATTGTACACTGATGTGTCATAAATTGGCATGAAAACTATAAATACCAATATTTTTATAACGCAAGCCGTATTTTTGTTCAATGATTATTTTTTATAAATCTTATCTAGTCTGGACAGTTGACAAGTTTGGCAAGCTTTGTTTTTGTTATTGTTTTAGAAAATATGTTTTTATTTACCAGAAAGATTCTGATTGGAGTTTTTCTTGGAGCCGGTATCTTCCGGTTCTATATAATTTTCCGGCCTAGGCAGCGGCCACGTGTTGGACCGCGCGCGTATCTGCGGCTCAAATCCTACATCGGTCAATTCACCGAGAGGCTCCAACTCTCCCATAGCTCCCTCCAATTCGGAGAGGACGGTCTGCGAAGACCACGGGCTCGGGTAACTGCCTCCTCTAGGTAAAGACATATCTACAGCTTGATATCGTGACGTTGTGGAATTTTTTCGGTGGGTGTGTCGTCCGCCGCGCTCACCGGCGCGAATTAACTACGACTATTACCATCACAGCTCACCGCTTTTTTTAGTGATTTCTTTATATTTCCAGAACGCGATCGGACCCCGTCCGCGATGCGCAAAGGTTATCTAACTTCTTATCGCCCCTGATACACGAAGCCAATAACATGTGGCGTTTCACAAACAGAGATGAGCGTGTGCGTATCTGCCGTCGGGCCGCTCCCTAGAGGCGATTTTCGCTAAATATAAGCGCGGAGAGAGGCGGGGGCGGGGCGAGCACCACGTGAGCGACTACGCGCCGATTTTCCAATTCATCTCTGGCGGGCTCGAGGCGCGTTAACCTTGTAACGTGGCTAAAAAGCGTATCGGTCTATGATTATCACTAACACCAACAATCCCAAGGATAGATGGCTTTCGGCGTTTCGAGTCTGTCCGCGACCGGCGAAACTTTTTCGGCACTGATAACGGCTATCACTGGACTTTTACACTACGGCAGACGGGCCCGGTTGAGCGGCAGTGAGACCCTTCGAGTCGCCTCGCACTCGGGTTGGAACCCACGCGGTCGGCGAATCTCGCAACTGCGTAATAAGTAGCGTACGCGTGGAGCGGCGATTCGTCCTCGGATACGAGCGGTCGCTAGTACACTGAGTGACGGCGTCGCGAGACTCGAGGCGCGGCGGCCGTGCGAATTCCGTTCGCGGGCGGCGGAGGGACGGAGGAGGGCGCTGATAGAGAAGTGGCGTTGCGTCGTGTGACCGCTCGGGTCGCCATCTCGGCCGCACTTGGAACTTCGCTACCGAATTGATAACTCGCCAATCATCTTAACATATTATTAAACAATTGTGACGGCCTCGCTGGCGCAGTGGTGCGAGTACCCGCTTTGCTAGCACGATACGTTGGATACGATCCCTGGTAGGGCCAATTTAGAAAATCGTATTTTATAATTTGTCTGAGTCTGGACCGGTGGGAGACTTCGGCCGCGACTATTTACCACCCTACCAAGACGTACCGCTAGACAAATTGATTTGTATTCCGGTATAATGATGTGTAGATATGTACCATAAAAGGTATATCGCCTTTTACCAGATTAGTGCGCTTCCATCTTAGACTTCCATGTCAGAAGTGAAACTTCTTAGGCAAAATAAGTTTCACTTCAGACATGGAACTTAACTTTTAAGTCTTGTTTATTTTTATACACTTAGAGGGGGGGAGACTTTACTGAAATCTCAAATGACAAATTGTAAATAAAATTGCTGTTTTCTTGTCAATATTAGAAATTATTAATTCAATTTTGTTTTTGAAAAGAGAAATTCTGAAATGTGTTTATTTGAAATTTTATGAAAAATAGTATTTTAAATGATGAGTGGCAAATTAAAATGCCACATGTTATTTGTAAATGTTAAAACTACCTAACCTTCAAACGAATTAGCATGAAAAACGCTGCACATCTTCGTGACGCTAATCACGTGTTTCATCCGTAAACATTTTACCGTCATACGCCTAAAGAAGTTTCACTTCAAATAATACATACATACATATATAGCATCACACCTCTTTCCCATAGAGGTAGGCATATCTCCTTCGCTTCTTTCATACTCATTAAACCTTTCATACAAGTTCGTCGGTTTAAAGTACTCTTGACCTGGCCGTTATTTAAAATGTCCTGNAGATCCCAAGTATACAAATTCTTTCAAATAATACTGAACTGATTTTCGTGCGGTTTTAACCTATTATGCATTTTGATCCTTAAGAAAAGTCCATGCGTATAATTGACTTTTCTAGGGTTTGTGTAAATTGGTTGAAATACGATAAGTGTCGGAAAAAAATCAAATTCGTCTGGGAAATTTTCATAGAAAACATTGCCTTGGAGATGCCGAATCAATAAAAAAAGATTGATAGTTACAGAATGTTTCAAATCAGTTAAAAATGAGGTAAAAGCTTACTCGAAACAAAAATACTTCGTTTTCAAAACGACGCGACCTTTACGCCCAAATTCCCGCTAAAGTTGCGATCAATAATTGTTAATTTTTACTATCAAATGTCAAATAAAGAAAAGTATTCTTTGAAATTTCATATGATCCCGGACGACGGGATTATCAAAAAACATTTGACACATCCCTGGACTTCCACAAATAATTCAAAACCAAAATTAGGCAAATCAGTCCCGCCATTCTCGAGTTTTAGCGAGAGTAACAAACAGTAATTGATTTTTATACATGTATAGACAGATTCAAAATGACTGAAAAGTATTTTTAGATATTTGAAGCAGAAGATGTGTAAAAGTTCTTTTGGACCAATTTTGACAAATTACTTGCAGTAAAAGATTATTCTGTTAACTTAAACTACTATAATTTCGTTTTGATTGTAACTTTAATATGTACTTTATATGTCAATTTTATTTTATTTTCTACTTTATTATTATTCGTTCAAGTTTTGTATTTCAGTATTCTATTGTAAACGGGGTTAGATGGTTTTTAATGAAAAAAATATTATTATTTATTATGGCCTGCCAATCCGCAGTGGAGCGGCGTGGTGGGTCTATGCTCTAAAATCCCTCTCTCATACGAGTGAGGAGGCCTCTGTCCAGCAGTGGGACGTTAATGGGCTGCTACTTACTTATTATTTATTAGAACACTTTATAACCGTTTCGACCCAGGGGTGCTCCTGTTTTTGAGACATTACAGCCGGATTTCCTTCTAAATGTGGTAGAAGAATTATTTTACAGTTTTCTGAGGCATTTCATCCCACTGAATATGGCTCGACCTGCAACGAGTGTGAGAGATATAGCTACATTTGCCCCCCAGCCATAACTTATGGAGAGATGGTACTGATCCGTGAACGCCCGCCGACCAGGAAGACCACGCCCGGACCTGATAGTATTCCGGCCAAAGTTTTATCTCTTGCCTTAGAATACCTGAATGGATGGCTTTGTAATCTTTTCTACGAGTGTATTGTTGTTGGTCAGTTCCCAAGGGCATGGAAAGCAACCCTTCTGGCAAATCTCGTTAGCGAGCAAAGTTGACACAATGGTTTCTAACCAGACGGGCTGGAGAGCAGTTGCCTCCTTTTGCGAATCTGTTATATCGCTGAAGGTGGCAACGGAAAGGGTGAGGCAGAATACCGACAGCATTCTCCCACTCAGACGGAGGAAACCGGGTAACAGGCTGCGTAGGTTTGCGCATCTCCTGCTCCCTCTCTGAATCATTGAAATGAGCCGGCTGCATCCGAGGCGCATCAGAGTAGTTTGGGTAGGCAAACTTCTGGCCCTCCACCCAAGGATTTTGAGGGTTTTCCGCTGGGTTTTAGTGGGTATTCTTACTTGTCAGTGAGCCCCACTCTCCCGTCCAGGGATGTTTTTTTTTCTCCACTGTGAAATGCTAAAAGCAAAAAAAACATGACCGTTTCGACTTTCGGTAGTTATATATAACATACGTAGTTACGTATAACAGTCTAGCAGTGAAGGTCCAATGTTTGATACGACTTAGACGAAAACGGCTAAAAGTTTTATAATGTCAATAGCAACGTTTTTTCAAAGATAATGATAAAAAGAAAAAACATTTATTCATTTTATCTTTCCGTGAATTATTTTTGTAAAACGAGCTAATTAGGTAAACATCCCCAATTCCAAGATGGCCAGATTTTTAAATAGGCACAAAAAACATGATAAGGAATTCACTTTAAAGAAGTATCTGTTACATTTCTTTCGATATTTATTTACGGAGGCCTCGTCAGAATAATGGTGCAAATGTTAGCTTCCTACAGATGTACTGGGTTTGATTGCCTGCTAATTTAAGCAATATTTTCTAATTTATTTAGGTCTGTACTGTTAGGAGGATTCTGTTGACGCTAGTTTCCACTATACCAGTATAGTACTATACCACTATACCAGTATATAAGTCGTGTTGTTAAGCAAAAAGCGTCTTACCTTACTGTAAGACCACAAACACATGTTATAAGAACATATTTGATTACTATGAGAGTCCATAAAAATATTGAATTAAGAAGAAATATTGAGATTTGTTTTAATCAATAAACCAGATTTCTCTATTCCTTTATGATGATGCTTAAAGTTTTTGAATAAAATGAAAATCTGAATAAGATCATAATTTCGTCAGCCTCTTCAAGAGATACTTTTGGGAATTCATGATTCTCGTCGTCGTCGTCGTCGCCTCAACCGATGGACGTCCACTGCTGGACATAGGTCTCACGTAATGACGTCCACAACGCCAGATCTTGCGCCGCCTGGCTCTAGCGGCTACCGGCGATCCTCTTTAAAGCATCGGTCCACCTTGTGGGGGCCTGCCTACATTGCGCCGTCCGATGTGGGGTCGCCACTCCAGCATCTTCGGCCCCCAACGTCCATCGGTCCTTCGGACTATGTGCCCCACCCATTGCCACTTCAGGTTCGCGATTCGTAGGACTATGTCGGTGATCTGGTTCTACTACGGATCTCTTCAATTCTGATTCGATTACGTAGAGAAACTCCGAGCATAGCCCTCTCCATCGCACGCTGAGTGACTCTGAGCTTCCGCATGAGGCCCATAATCAACGGCCACGTCTCAGAACCGTAGGTCATCGCTAGCAACACGCACGACTTTGGTCTTCAGGCACTGAGGGATATCGGACGAAAATATCTGGCGTAGCTTTCCGAACGCTGCCCAACCGAGTTGGATTCGGCGGTTGACCTCCTTCTCGAAATACGATCTACCTAGCTGGACTACATGTCCCAGGTATGTGTACATGAATATTAGACATAATTTTCGTCTTATTCATGTTCATATTCAGGCCCATCTGTTGAGAAACTCTGCAGAGGTCATCGAGCATTGTATGAGATCTTCGAGAGTCTCTGCGATAATGACTACGTCATCGGCAAACCATAGATTCTAAATGTGTTTTTTTATTGCTGACAAATAAGCGCATTACTGTTATCTCACCTGATGTTAAGTGATGATACAATCTAATATGGAAACGCGCTAATCTGTTAAGAGGCGATATACCCCTTACGGTTTATACACCGGAACACAAATCTCTTAGTTTGGCGGTACGTTTTTGCTGGAAGGGTGGTAACTAGCCACGGCCGAAGCCTCCCACTAGTCCAGACTCAGACAAATTAGAAAATATAATTTGCTAAATTCGTCCTACCGGGGATCGAACCCGGGACCACCGCTAGCAAAGCGAATATTCGCACCACTGCGCCAGCGAGGCCGTCAAAATTTGTGTAATTAACCAGAAGTTTTGCATTTTTTTATCATTCTATATCCATATTGTATTATAAAGTGCAAATATTTGCTTGTCTATTTGTTCCTGATTGAATCTACTGAACCTATTAAAAGCCTAGACACGAATAAGGATGTTTTATATGATTTTATTTTCACTCATAGAAACAGTCTATATTTTTATATTTATAATCTTTTTGTACAAAGTGCAAAAGGCGTGCTTAAAGCTATGTATCCCAGGCAATCTTTTTAGTTCATGAAAAGTCGTTGGGAGACATTCTATGACGTGAGTCATGTCTCTTAATTTTGATATTATACTTATAAGTAAGCACAAGTAACGCTATGTATTATTTACTAGAAAAATGAGAGATTCTTTTAGAAATTACAATGACGTTATTATAATTTTTAAAGTGACCAAAAGACTAAACGCGGTAAAAAATGTATGCCTGTGATAGTCATTGATATACAGAAAAACACAGCATTGACACCTGTTTTTTTAGTTTCGATAATTGGGGCTGATCCAAATTGGTCCAGGGGAGGCCAATTTTGACGAGTCTTTTCCTACTAGTAACAAGATATAAAAAATAACCTATATCGCAATCTCACATTTGATATACTCTATCTAAGTACTTCAGTGATTCGAAATGTGAGACTGTCTAAGGGTCTTATAATAAGCTTAAACAAACACTGCCGATGATGGAGAGGGCTATGCTCGGAGTTTCTGGACTCCCTCTCCCCACAAAGTAGACCGATGATATGAAGTAGGTCGCCAGTAGTAGTTGGATACAAACGCTGCAAGGTCGGGCCTTGTGGGCGTTATTGGATGTGACCCTTGTACAGTAGTGGACCTTCATCAGTTGAAGCGACGACGACGAGATAAATAGCGAATTTTAATTTCTCCAGCAATGATCTTTTTTTTGTTAGGTTAGCCACGTAATAAGAAGAAATCTTTCCAATCGGGAGTGTGGGACTCGCTGAGTAACGAGAATACCCACTAAAACCCATAGCATACGTCGTCATCCTTGGATGAGATCACTAGTGGGTCCCATTTCGCATTCCACTCTAGTGAGTCGAATGATGCCGATTATGAGAATAAACACTTTACAGAGGGGAATAGTGGAGCAGATACCTGTGCCTATTGCCACTCGAGCCTCCTTCGCCGAAAAAGGAGGCATCAACAGCATCCTCCTTTAGGGAAATGACGGTCTCGCAAAACAAGGCAACCGTCCTCCATCCAGCTACTATCACACCGATTATTCTCTCCGGTGAAAGGTCTCATCCGTGCTGCCAATAAAAAAATCTTGGCGAGTGGTTTACAAGGTTCAAATCTTCTAGGGTTAGATTTTCATTTCTTACATTTGGCCGCTTGATTAGTACTGTGACCAACTTGATCGACTACAGGTCATGCGGTACTAGATTCGAGTCCCGGGTCGGGTGGGTTTCTACTTATTCTAGCAAAAATAGATTTACAGTGTTGCCTTAATATAACGTGCGTGAATATAGCAAAATCGCTATAACATTTATCAAAGTTTTCTCTGCATCGAAGTCTGAATAATTGCAGTCTCTGGTATTGGCCTCTCATTACCGATTTATTTCAAACCATAGCCTTTACATAAAGTATCCTATCAATTATTCCTACTTAATTGTACAATCTATGTACTATGTCTTAACTAGCTTAGACACGTTAAACTCTTCATAAGTCTTTGTTATTTGATGCTAAGTATCAAGTATTTTTACATTGTTAAAACAAGCCGAAGTTCAAGGTCATTTTAACACTTTTGTTAAAATAAACATTTTTTAAGTTACTATAATTTTGTTACATCGGGTTAACGGTCTACATGAAGACGATGCTGGCATGCAATTATTCGCTTCATGCGTTTTAATGCATCATAATGAGTATAATAATTCTAAGTAATATTTGTTTGGGTTTCTTTAATAGTAACGTCACTTAATAGCTTACAAAACAATATTATGAACATTACGAAGTATTAATTAAATTTAACAATGTTGAAAAACCATGTGATGATAAGTTTTCAGGAAATGACGTTGTGGCAAATATATTTTTAAGATAATGGTGTATTGTAAAATATTTAGTATATATTTAGTGTATTTTACTATTAAAAACCGTTATGTTAATACTTAAATATAAAGTGATTGTTTTTTATATGGGTATAATAAATTATATATATACTAGCTGAATCCGCGAATTCGTCTGCGTGAAATGGTTTTTAGAAAAGGAACTTGGTAAAAGGAATATTCCTACCAAATTTCAAGTCACAATGCCTTATGGTTCCAGAGATATCGTGATGAGTCAATAGATACCTGAATATCTCTTAAATATATATAGATATAGAGCCGCTACTAATAAGACCACCTATTGTGCGTCACTATTTGATTAAGAGCTTTCCTTTTTCTATATTTTTGAATGTCATGTGGTTCAATATAGTGTTAAATAAAATAATTAAAAATAAAACGAACATTATCTACCAAAAAATAAAAAAGCATTGTGTGTTTTTATGAAACCAAGATACAAGTAAAACAGCAGATGCGAGCCATGACCGCCGCCATATTGGCCTTGACAGCTCTGCCTTGCGCATTTTACTTGACGCCCATGTGGATGAAAGATTTGATGTAAAAAAGTTTCACATTAAAATCACTACTTTAAAATGCTGAACGTAACTAATGGAATATTTAATGATAGGGAAATATACTTACTTGTCATTGATGTATCAAATTGGTATTAAACGGTTAAAAATACGTCTTAAATAGCGTCAAATATGCCATTAAAATACTATTTTGACACCAGTTTGCTGACGATATGACCGCAAAAGCTATCACTTAAGTGACGTAATTAATATGTAATGATAATAGGCTTACAATTCGGCTTAGTAACTCTTAATAAGCAATGTTAATACGACCCAACCTTCAAACGAATTAGCATAAAAAACGCTGCACATCTTCGTGACACAAATCACGCATTTCATCCGTAAACATTTTACTCTCATGTTGAAAGAAGTTTCACTTCAATATATCTGTATTTCAATTTTTATTTATATGAATTCAACTAAATCTGCAGTATTTGATTAATGCTTATTAAGAATTAATGAACCAAATTGTAAGCCAGTTATCTATACATGTTAATTACGTCACTTATGTGATAGCTTTTGCGGTCATATCGTCAGCAAACTGGTGTCAACACAGTATTTTAATTGCATTTAAGTCGTATTTTTATATGTGTATGAGAAGTAACTAGTGTAAATTAATTTCATATTTCCATATCTGTTTCCTAAACTGTTTGTGAACCCTATTATAAGCGAGAATAGGATTGTTGCAAAAAATCTATATTTTATATCGATACATCGATATATGATATATCGATGAATCGATGTAAAATTCCAAGTATCGGGAAGGTATGATAATCGATATTTTTCTGGAATAAAAAACCCTAATAAGGAATATTTTTATACTCCCTTCTTTGTAACAAATTACGTTTAATTTATTTTTTAGTTTGAGTCGACTAGATTTGCTGTTTTAGAAATTGGTTATTAAGTTAGCAACCTAATCTGTCAATTTCAACTTTACTTGCCTGTTCGTATTGTATCCCGATGTATCGATATATCGATATTTTTTAATAATAATATTTATATTATTTAAAAAATATATTTCATATTTAAAAAATATATCGATACTTTATTGTATCATCATCCCTAAGCGACAAAATTGCCTTCAATGAAAAGTTTACTTTCAGCATTGACTGCCATCTCTGTGTAAGGCAAAAAACTACAACGCTCTTTTCATCAACATTGCTACGATGTAACGGCTTGTTTATTTATAACGACAACGTGTTTCGACGTTGATTTTATAGAGGACACTGTAATAAATACAGTGTGTATACGTCACTAGGGGATGTAATGTTCCACGGATGGGCGAAAATGGGAAATGCCACCCCGGATCACTTGGATTCAGTCGTTTCGGGAAAATCGGACCGTGCACTCCTCTTAAGCTTTCACTATTTTCCTGTACTCTTTGTCTAACCTAGCGCCTGTATCTAAAGACATTTCTCTCTGTACAGTTTTTTCTTTAAACATTTTGTCGGGTTTCAAAACAGTCGAGTATTTATTTTGTAACTGTACGAAAGTGATGAAACTTTGAAACTATTATATAACCGGTGGTTCTTCAAAGTCGTTTGGCGGATAGAATGATCGGTGAGTAGAAAGTTTTTATTATCTTTTCGCGGATCTTTTGCATAAACAGAAGTTTACTTTATGCAAAACGAAACACATTAAGGGCCAACGGAATCGTTCTTTCAATACGCAATGCTTTTTAACATATAAGTTAACAATTTCTTAACCTAGGGAAGTAAAATCATCCGTAATATATTAGGAAAGGATTTAATTTTATATTAAAACTTAAAGACTTGCATGGGTATTTTTATTCTATCCAGACGAAAATGCGGGAAGTAACAGGTATATAACAGTCAGTAAGTATTATTTGTCATAATTATGGTGATAGTGAAGTTGATGATAATAATGTATATTATTATAATGCCTAGACCCTGAACAGATTCGGATGTATAGGTTATCATAAGCACTTTTGTCTTGTAATACTGAGTGACCCTGGTTGTAAATTTAAAATAAACTTATAAATTTGCTGCAGTATAGTTTCAATTTCATTTTTTTTTCAATATTATATTTACCTCTGAGTATGAGAAAAACTAAATCATTGAACTTATTCAAGAAACAAGTAAAGAATCGTTACATTTCTCTAAGTTTTAGTGACGATGACTATCTGTACTAGGTTTATTTATTCAATATAAATTGATTTATAGTCTATATATTACACGGATTTTATGTATATATATTAGGATGTATGTGTATATTTATTAAAAATACCAGTCTTACTTTAAATAATCACCCAAACCCTAAGGTTGACTGGTAGAAACCGCTAATAAACGATAAGGTCGCCTATTTGAACTGCTCGCCAAGTTTTGTATTTCTGTATTAATTGTTTAATGTTTGTGCTGTACAATAAAGTATATTATGTCTTTCTATATACATAAAAATAATACGTTGTTTTAAAGTTTGTAAGAAATTGAAGGTCCCTAAAATAGATCTTTCTTTCTTTAAGTTGCGACACTTATTGTAGCATTTCATATACTGGGAGATAACGTAATTCCCATCGCTGTTTTACATCAGTTGCCTATGAAAGGCCTCGCTGCGCTCATGAGACTTTTTAACGAAGTTCTCAGCATACGCAACTTTCTGATGATATGGAACCTGGGGAATGAGACCACACTCACCAAACCCAGCAAATAACTGAGATATCCAGTAAGCTATAGCCCAATTATATAACTAGCAGATGTAGTCAAGCTGTTTGAGCATTCACTATTACGAAGATTACTGCCACACCGCCCACTTTGCGAGGAGTAGTACGGTTTACGCAGTAGTCATTCATTCAAGCTCTAGCTTGCAAGGACACTACACCACGTCAACAGTAAGCTGAGCGGGGGCAAATGCGTCGTCGGGTTTTCTTAGAGTTTTCCAAAGCAGCTGCTTATCACCAAGTTTGTACACCGATGATATCTCTACCCTCCGCCACCACCTTCTGCGCGAGAGTCAAATGGATGTTGTCGCTTCACGCCGATAGCGGGTTGATCACATCATCATATACCAAGAAACACGCCATTATTAAATTACAACATCTGCGGCACCTTCTGCCAGAGTGGCTGGACAGGTGGAAGATGTTAGTCAACGTTGCCAGCCATGAAATGTCAGGGAATCTTTGAACTCTATTTCCGAGTACTTAAAAACGTAGGATTTATTTGATATTTTGCATACTCGTTAATCACTGATTATGTTACATTAATATAAAATGCGATAATTTTAAAATCATTACTAGGGCTTTCTGGATTACCTTTCCAGTCGAGAGAGCAACAGCGTTGTAAGACGGCTTAAAAAAAGAATCTAAGAAATACGCCAAATGTATAAAAATAAAAAAGTTTTAAATGAAAAGAAAGTGCTGAGATCGAAGTGCTAAAAAAACGGTTTTTTTTATACTTTTGAAAGACTTTCATGTGTCGATCTTTTAAGTTCAATCTTTTTTTATGCGAACCAAATATGTTCTCTGTTTAACCCTCCCTTATAATGGCCCAGACGGAATTACACGAGTCAGCTAGTATTAAATATAGCTATTCCAATATATATTTCTACTTTAGCAGAAGTAGCAGACATTATCCAGTGTATAAAATACACACCTTTTATTTTAAACTGCATCGTTTGGAGCACTGTTTACGGAATAACACAAAGAGAAACCTCGCATGTAAAAATGTATATACATAAAGAGGAGAAAAATGAAGGTAATATTGCAAAATCTGTTATATGGATCCCAGGAGAGCGTCGTTATGCAATGCGCTATTTCCATGCTGGAATGACTTGGAAAAATACTAAGGAATATACTTTATTTCTTTCCATTACCGCGGCTAATAGAGTTCATCTGATTAAATTTATTTGCACTCTCTACTTAACTGAAGTATACAACAAAACAAGAGAAATACACAATTTTAATACAAGATATAAAAACAAACTTGTAATAGCATATTTTAGGGTGAAGAAAGATTAGAAAACATTTGTCAGGTATGCATTTTTAATAAAATATTGCAATCAGCTTTGGATTTGCCTATTTTTAAGATAAATGTAAAAACATCCTTTTACAAAAGGCGTATTATAATGTTGAAGAGAACGTTATAGTATAAAAGAAGATGTAGTGACTAAAGTTGAGTAAGGTATGCTTATATGGTTTGGGTACGTAGAGAAAATGAATGAGAGGAGACTGACAAAAAGGATCTATGAGCCAAGAGTAAATGGAAAAGTTGCAAGAGGAAGACCAAGGCGAACGTTCCTGGACCAAATCCAGAACATCTTAAATAAGGGTCAGGTCAAGAGCACTCTAAACCGACGAACTTGTATGAGAGGTTTAATGAGGATAAAAGATGCGAAGGAGATATGCAAGGATTATGGCAAGTGGAAGGATGTAGTCTCTGCCTACTATTATAATGATGGAGATTTTTTTGAGCGGTAAAAATGTTTGGACATAACGAGTAACTACTCAGTTTCTTCTCAGTGGAATCAACTTTCCCTATCGGTGATAGATTTGTCATCAACGGACCAATTACTGACTGATTGATTTTGAATATATAGGAAGGAGCAATTTGTATATCTTTTTCTTACAAAGTTACCCGCTTAGTTCCCGTGGGGTTATCCGTTTTTAGAGAGCGCCTACATTACAAAGTGGATATACCCGCATAAGCTGAATTCAAGTCAATCGGATAATTAGTTTTGGATATCATATGATAACTCAATGAGTGATCGCTTTTCGTTTATTATCCTGATCTTGTGGGAATAAAGGAGACTCCTTAGTGATTGTTTACAGCAGCAATGGAATATGTATGCAGCATTTCAAGTCAATCAGATATATATGTACCAGCTGTTCCCGGAGGTGTCCAATTCGTTAATTATCGTACCTTATTGTCGTTTCTCAAGCTCTAGACCATCTGTTTACAAAATTTCATTAAAATCGGTTCAGTAGTTGGCGTGTAATCAATTATAATTTTATTTAGAATACGGATTGTTATTTATATATATAAGAGATATCCAGGTATCTCATCATATTGACTCATCACGATATCTCTGGAATTGAATTTGGTAGGACTATTCATTTTGTCGAGTAGAGATCAGCTAACGACGGGTTTTTCTAAATTCTACCCGTAAGTAAAGTTGCGGGGGTACTAATTAAAAAAATTCAAATTTTCTCATCAAAAAAAATTCAAACTTCACCTTTACAAACTATATTTTTTATGGTATAAAGGACTATAAGCTCTTTGCAGTAATACACAGCAAATAGCTCAGTGGAGTATTTATACGTTTCTTTCTTAGTTGTAAAACAATTTGCTTAAAGTAATGAAAATGCTACCAAAAAATATACCACGCAGACGAAGTCGCGGGTTCAGCTAGTGTTATATATGAGGGCATAAATTTGAAGGTCTTATTTATTTACATCTAGTAAACAGCCTAAAAAATAGTTTCTGACACTAAATATGAACATACTTCTGGTTTAACTAAGGTTTGTCTATTCATTTTATATGCTTTAATATAATACATAGCAGAAGCTATGATAGTTATAGTAGTTAGACATACATTCTTAATAAACATTTTCTATGTATAAACAACCAATATTTTTGTATTAATTGGACTAGAAATAAACCCTGATTTATGAAGGAAAACATACTGAGGACAATCCTGGTAACAATTTGGGTTATATGGGCCTGCCATCCCAGATAAGAGCGGTGCGATGGGTCTACGTTCAAAAAACTCTCCGTCACCTTTGTGTAAGGTATTAACCCAAGTGTGGGATGCTGGTAGGCTGCTATACTAATATATATACCTAATAATAATGTCTTTAGGTATAGACATTATTAATACAGTTGTATATAGGCCTGAAAGGTTAAAGATATATATATATATTATTGTATAATCCTATACAACCTCACAAAGACAAGCAAACCCTATATTATGTATGTGTTTCAAAGTTAGATTAACTATCGACGCCAGTTTCCAATTAGTTACTAAATTGATCTTCGGGTTACTGAACTGTGCCCTTCGGCTATTTTATAGCAGTTAGTATCCATGCGTTGTTTACTCAATAACACAGTAGCTAACTGGTTACGATATGCAAATACATTATATATGTCAAATTGTCTTTGTTAACTTCTCACCTATACGCCTCTGAAGCTTCTTTAATGAATTTTATTATATGACAAAATTTACTGGCTTTGGAACGAATTAAGTAATACAATGTAATCTTAAAGTATTTAACGAATTGTTAAAAATAGGGTTACCTGTATAGGCTTATGCAAAATACACCTTTAAGATACGGATACATTAACCAAAGATTGACTAACTTTTCTATCAATTTGGATGATATATTTCAATCTATAGCCTTAACATAACGTATCCAATCAATTATTCCCACTTAATTATACAATTTTATTCCGCAGTTCATGTTTCAAAAGGTTCAGGCGTGGAAACTCTCCTTAAGCCAATCATTGCGGGTTGACGCTAAGTAACAAGTATTACATTCTTAAGACGATTCGTATTACATCCAAACATTTGTATAACAGAGCCTCTTAGTATAATTTTAGTTGATATAAAGAATATTTTCTAATTACCTTCAGTTTTGTGATATCTAGATAGCATTGTGTGAAAAAATATAGACAATTCTATTCTAATCTGTATCAAGTGTACAAGTTTAAAAAGATGTATATTGTTAGCGATCATTGTTATTTTTATTGTGGACTGCATTTAAATTACTATATTTGTTTATTATGCTGAGGTCGTTGTAATTATATCAGTGAAATGTTTACATGCACTTTACTGCGGTTTAACGCTATTCCGGAAATTCTCAAATTTAATCAACAGTTTTGTTTTCACGACGACTGCGATTGGTGGACTTATTATTTTTGAGTAGGGCGTTTGGTATAAGAATGGTAGCACATGAGAATGAAGAAGAAATAATATTCGCCAAGTGACAGTTCTTAGTTTATATCAACATTAGTATTGTGTTTTAAGTCATTCAAAGTATGTAATATAATAATGAAGAATCTGAGGATAGTATTACTTAACCTGCTCATTAGTGAGCGTTTTTAAAAATTGATGTTAGTTGCGTAGTGTTATAACAAGAATTTTATCATCGGATTTTAATAGTAGAATAAATAATAATAAAGAAATATCCCCTAGTAAATAAGCAATCTCGTGTAGCAGCGACGAAGTGTACACGGTAAATTGAATGAAAATTTTAAATTAAAATAAAGCAGTGACTCGTTGGATATACCGCTGTTGATCCGTGTAAATAATAAATTTCTGAACATGACAAGAGGACAAACAAACCCAGGAAACATGTGCCTTTAAAAAGCAAAGTAACCTAAGGCTCTAAGCATTGGAAATATGGACACTGAGGAAAATCTTTTGGACCCAGTTCATCTCAAATCTTGTGGTACTCAAATGAGCTCAAATTAGCCGCATGCTTATGAGGACCATTGATTGATTGAGGATTTACGAGAGTGAACCGGTCATAATTACGGACAATTAAAGAGGATAGCACAAGATTCGTTTTTCACTGCATGTCATACGGTATTCTACTTTGGGGTAATACATATGATATATGCAATATATGTATTGTAGAAAAGGGCTGTTCGTTCGATTTGCAATATGGGCCCAAGAGAGTCCCTAATAACCAAATTCAGAGCAGTTTACATAATAACAGTTCACTGCGTATATATATATTAGAAAACTTGTTGAACGTACATAAAAATATTGACTCTTTTATTAAAAAGGGTGAATGTCATATGACTTTAGAAATAATTTTAAACTTGTTAGAAATTCTAGTAGGCTGATAAACTCCCAAAAGTCATTCTAGAGACGTCCCTTAATAAATTCAAAATCTTTGTTAAAAGCAAGTTGATTGAAAAATCATACGATAAGTTGCAAGATTACTTAGACGATAGAAACGTGTGGAAGTAAACGTATTGCGCTAATTTAAATATAAACATAATAAACTAATATGATATTGTAGACTTTGGTAAAAAAACTAAATATACGACTGAGTTTGTTGTGGGCTCTACTCAGGACGGGGTGCGAAGGCACCCTCGTATCTGTAGATTTTAAGTCGTAAGAAGTAATTAATTCAAAAACTTTTCCACTAACTGTCCGCTAAAGTTCTTTTTAAATGTTATGTTAACCAAAGTTTGAATATAAAATAACGCTCTACAAACATATTTGTTTGTATGGATATTCTATTTATCACCAGGACAAATTGGGTACAGAGTCAATATTTTCTCTAATTGTTCTGGTGCTGCGAGTCCAATCTCTGATTGAATCAATTTAAACCATTATATGTGGGTGGCTGTTTCATTGAATAGGAGGCTGCGTTTTTATTTCTACAATACAATACGTTATAAGGAGTTATTAAAACCAATTCTTATCAATAAATGTTTCGTTATATAACTTTTTTAATTAAAAAATATAATGTCAACCAATCCCATCTTTAAACTGTGTTAACATCCAATGTTATACACTACAAGTATTTAGCTCAGTGTAATAATACTTATACGTTTTTAATTTCTGTTAACTTTGGAATCATTGGGATAAAGAGCAGCATATGTTATACCCTATAATATTTTCCGGTCAATATTATTCCAGATATTTCGGAACTTGATAGAATGTTAGTTTAAATTAAAATATATAGTAGAAAGCTCCATTATTATAAACCTGTATGTATATAAATGACAATAAAGAACACATAAAGTTCACTTAAGGTGAGGATTTTACATATGTCAGAATGCAAGAGTCTGTGGATCGCTCTTCCGTGTGTAATAGTCTGTGGAACGCTGGCGTCATCTGTGTATCGGCGTGGGGGTAGAGTCAATAAGTGGCAGTCCGGCCCGTCTCTCGGCAGTTCTCGAGTGGCGGTCGGCCGGAGTGGTTGACTATTGAAACTGTCGCGTTCCTAGCTATTATTGTTAATGAGTTTGTGTAAATTGATATCGGGAACATTAAGTGATTGAACATTATAATCCGAGTCAATTAACAAAGTGTTTGATTGCACCAACAATACCCACGAACGCCCACAGAATAAGAAATTAAATAATGGATCCCATTAATGACGATGTCGGCGGGGAGCCCAGCGCCCCTGTGCTTTATGATTCTTCTCCGTTCGCTCTTATTCTCCGACACATAGTTTTAAATTTAGTTTGACATTTTATAAGTTAGCATCGCATACATTTTAGAGAAGAATATGGATTTTAAGAAATACAATTTACGTCAAAAATGCCAAAGAAAATAACAAAAAAACCAATACCAAGGGTAGTTAGATAAAACAGAAACAAGTAACAAAAGTGAGACTCCACTGAACTTTCGCGCACATATTTTTTAAAATTTATATATACTTTTGCTGTTTAAGGCTGAATGTGGTTATTTATTGTTGATTCGTACAACTTATAATAATAAGTTTTTGGCCCCATAGCTCGTTCTCTGTGCTATAATGATTTCTAATTGGTTCTTTCTGTTTGTTCGTGTACATGTTTTTTGATGAAATTGTAGCTGTGAGTGGATTTTAATTATTTTTCTAATTAAGGTACATGTTTTCAATATATATAGCTGATTAATATTACCATATAACATAAATATTAAGCTATAATTCGCTTCTTTGAAAGAATCGTGTCACAATTCAAAAAAATTAAAAGTGCGTGTTACAAAGTACACACGTAGGAAGTGAAAATTCTTTGGAAAACTAATTGTTAATAATTTGTATAAATATAAACAAGACTTAAATCTTGTTTATATTTATACAAATCTAAAACTTTAGATTTCCGAGACTTAGATGGAGGGAAAAAGGAAAATATGTTAAAGATTTAATCTACATTAAAATATTAAAAGAGTCGAAAATTAAAACAAATAATTTATTGAGATCTCACATAACGAATTGTAAAAAAATGCCACGTAGTTTTTTGTCAATATTACAAATTATTAAGAAAATTTGGTTTTCGAATTTAAAATTTAGAAAAGAAAAATATTTTTATTTTATATTTTATAAAAATAGTATATTCAATTATTAAATAACATGTGGCATTTTAATAAGAATAAAAAACATCTTCGTGACGCTAATCACGCGTTTCATTCGTTGTCAATTACATTTAGTGATACCATAGAGTCATTCTTGCTAATTTGCATATAAGTTTTCAATATATAAAATGTAGATTATTCTAAATCCTGCTGTGTCCTAAGCTAAATTTTAATAGTTGATTGTTAATCCAAATTTGTTTATAACCTTGTATGTCTTTGGATTCTTCCAATCCAAAGACATACAAGGTTATAAACAAGGTTATATTATGTATGCTATCTCCCCGAAGCTCTTTACTGCGGCGTTGGAGGACCTGTTTAAGCTTATAGAGTGGAACGGACTGGGCATCAACATCAACGGCGAGTACATGACTCATCTACGGTTTGCCGACGACGTGGTCATTATGGCAGAGACTCTGGAAGATCTCAATGCAATGCTCGATGACCTCAGCAGACCTTCTCGACAGGTGGGCCTAAAAATGAACATGGATAAGACGAAAGTTATGTCCAATATCCATATTCCGCTCCACCCAGTCATCGTTGAGAATTCTACACTCGAAATTGTTGACGAGTATACATACCTGGGACACATAGTCCAGCTAGGTAGGTCCAATTTCGAGAAAGAGGTCAACCGCCGAATTAACTCGGTTGGGCAGCGTTCGGAAAGTTCCGGAAGACTTTTTCGTCCTATATCCCTCAGTGCCTGAAGACTAAAATCTTCGAATAGTGCGTGTTGCCAGTGCTCACCTACGGATCGGAAACGTGGTCACTGACTATGGGTCTTATTCGAAAGCTCAGAGTCACTCAGCGTGCGATGGAGAGGGCTATGCTCGGAGTTTCTCTACGCGATCAAATCAGAAATGAGGAGATCCGTAGCAGAACCAAAGTCACCGACATAGCCCTACGAATCGCGAACCTGAAGTGGCAATGGGCGGGGCACATAGTCCGACG